>JAIFZK010000005.1:8642500-8675000 GCA_027481765.1 Tenualosa thibaudeaui
TGGCTCCGGTGTACATGTAACTCAGCGCCTCTGAAATCTTAAAGGTGTACACTGTGATCCAGATAAGAGGTTGAGCTCAACACTCATTCTAATGCACCTCTCTCTTTTTTGTGTCACTGAACAGACACTGAAGCACAATGGTTGTTGACTGACTAGAGGAGTGAATGGCTTTTCTTTTCTTTTCTTTTCTTTTGAAGGAAAATGTAGAGACATTTCCCTGAATTTCACGAAAAGTGGTTACTCTCAAAGACTACTCTTTTAATCAAAGATTCTAGAGCGCTCCACTCTAGAATCTTTGCTTGTAATACAAAACTCATAACACACACACACACACATACATAACACACATATGTAGTTGTGGCCACTTCTCAGTCTTTTAGTTTAATCATGCAGAAGTCAGTCAGTCCCACTGCTGTGCTGTGACTGACTCCCTCAGGGCCTTAGTACAGAGTGAGCTGCCAGCCAACCTTGCTGATCATTAGGTGGAGGTTGCGTGACTCGTCTGATCGCAGATTAATTGCATTAATGGCATTAGCAGCTTTCTACGGTGTCACCCAGTAATCCATCTTAGCCGCTGCGTGAAATCTGCTTGTGTTGTGCTATCGAATCCTGACTTTGCCCCAAGCAAAGTTATTGAGTTAATACTGCAAGACCGAAGGCATCTGTTTGTGGCACTGATGTCCTGATAACTGCAGGAAGGAGCTCTGTCTAAATAGGAATGGCGTTGTTTTGTGACTGTTCAGACTGAAAACAGTCAGAAGCCTGAAGTTGTGTTTATACTTACATATAAAATGCCATCTGTGGAGATTTTGGGCTACCATAATTTGAAATGCAATGTGTGCAAAGGGTGGATGTCTTTATACCCTGATACAAATATGCCCAGTGTTTTTAATGGATTGATTACCAAAGTTTATATACATCACATTCAGAGTTTCCAGCCATAGTTTGTTCACAGAGTTTTTTTAAAGCATAAACCAGTTCTGAGAAGTAAATGCAGAAACAATATTCTGCCACATCTCCTTGTGTGAATTTACATGGATTTCCTCAGGATAGACAGTGGCCCCTTTCAGAAATAGAAGATTCTTGGATTCTGTTCCAACAAATCTTACCCGTGACACGCTGCACTGAGGGCCTAACAGTTAATGTGACGGCAGAAATGTAACTAATCCTATGTTCAGGTCTCTTGGGTTAGTCTTTAATCAAACATCCTCCCTACTGATAATAATATAACTCATATTGCAACAGAATTAATTCACTTTCACAGTGCATGTCTGCCTGAGATGAGGTGGTAAAAGCATTGTCCTCAAAACTGAAATAGGTGGATAATGAAATATCTAAAATTTCATGGAATTTTATATTAGGTTTTAGAAATTGTATTTAAAGTAATTGTTTTTGTGTGTGTGTGTGTGTGTGTGTGTGTGTGTGTGTGTGTGTGTATTTTGCCAGTTTAACAGCCTGTCTCCTTTGGGCACAACCAAAGGAGAAGGTAGAAAATGTGATGTAATGTTTCATTTTCGTGCAAGTGAAATGTATTAAGCAGCACACAGAGCCCAGGGATTATGGTGATGTCAACACACTAGAGCTCTATAGGAATCTGTCAGACAGACAAAACTGAAAGAAAGAGCTAAAAAAAAAATAGAAAAAAAGCAAGGAAAACAATCAGAGCTTACATGATTGTCAGGGTCGAGATGTCTGTTTTTGTAGCTTGCAATCCTTCACCTATTGACTGGCAAATGTTTACCCCCAAGGCCATTCCTTTTATTAACCCCACACATTCTTGTGACAACAATATTGATAGTTAGCACTCGGGAGGAGGAGGAGGAGGAGGAGGAGAGTGGAGAGTTGAGGCAGTCAGTGTGTTTTAATATGGAGGCAGGATCGCCTGTGGATTGCAGCTTCCTGTGGATTTGCTCCGATATGGGTCGTGCATCTGTTTATGATCCTTGTTAGGACCATTCTCTCCGTTTGATCCGGGTCAGGATTATTTTTTTCAGTGGTGGTCTCCTGGTAGCTGTTTCTGAGGAGGAGCGTTGTTTTATCAGACTCGTTCTGGGAGTAAGCAGTAGCCAAGTGGCATCTCTGTTTTCTTCCCAGAAAAAAAAGGTTCAAACATGTTAGGTCATAATAACTTATTTGTTTGGCCCAGTCAGCTCAATTCCTGATACCTGTGCAGCCTCACCAGATAAATGCATTAAGGACAATGAGACAGAGAGACGGTTCTCAGGTTACTATTGAAAGAACGGCGTACAGAGAAGGTTTTTTAATCCTCATAGCTCAGTGAAAATGTATAATTTTGTCTGTTTTGACCTAGTGTGGTATATTCTTAATAAAGAAAGAAAGAAAGAAATATCAGACTGGAAAGTAATTATTAGATAGCAGTCAGTCAAATAATGGAATTGCCCTATGTTCTTTCAATCCTCGTTTTCTATGAGGCTTTTAAGTCTTCTCTCTCAATGTTTAACGATTCATAGTTCTTCAGCACACAATTCACACTTACTCTGTGGTTAGCAGCTTCTTCTGTATAATTTTCCTTGCTGTCAGAGAGTAAGACACTTAAAAAACATGTATTCTACACATTCTCTCCCTGTCTGTCTTTGTTCTTGTTTTGTGGAGTTACATGACCTTCAGCCACTGCATGAAAATATAATAGCTTATGCTGCTAGTACCTCATCCAAACTCAGAAGACAGGATCTCAGCAGACAGGGTTTTATTTATTATTTTTTGCCTTTTTTACAGTTATGAAAGTGGAGATTACTCTAATGTAGGTCCAAACAGTCCTCTTCAATTGACACTTTGGGTAGTTTTGCCCTGACATGTTATTTTCCTTCCCTTTTTGAATTTCTTTGAGTTTCTGAGAGTGATTTCCTTTGCGCAAGATAAACACACTGTCTATTTTTTTCACCTTCCTTTTTTCACCCTAATCACCATGAGGGTGGCCTTTTGTTTCTGAAGTCAAAAGGTTTCTGACATTTTTCTTTTTTCCATTCAAATTAGTCTTGAATTATAAGTCAGGGCTTGAAGGAGAAGCCCTCCAAGCAAACACCTTGCTGTTTTGCCTTTCCCGAGCAGTCATTGTCAACCACACAATAGACCTTTGCTGTTTTAATTAGGTCATGAATGTGGGAAGTTTGCCTTGGGGCTGAAAGCATACCAGCCAACTGCATGGTGCTTTTTAGCCAAAGGGTGCAAATTAGAAAGTGAAGTGTTGAGAGAGAATCAGTATAAGAAAGATAAAAATATGTTTTGTTCAGTTTGTCCTGATGTCTTAATGTTCTCCCCAATACACAAGAGTGTCATTTAAAAGGAACACTGTTCCATATAAACAATAGCATGTGTTTAGTGTGTCAGAAGTGTTCTAATCAATAGTGACTATAAATGAGATGCATATCCTAACCACAAATTGATAGCATGTACTCTCTCTTTCTTTCTCTCTCTCTCTCTCTCTCTTCCTCTATCTCTGTGTTATGTTTCTCAGACATGGTGACTGATAGATTGTGTTCCTGTCAAATTAGGCTATATAGGAGCCAAGCAATTTCAGAGAGGGCAGGCAATAATTTCATTTTATTTTGCAGAGTCTCTGTGCTGGATAATGGAAGTCTGCGGATATCAAATGTCACCAAATTGGACGCTGGGCTCTACACATGTGTGGCCAGGAATCAGTATGGCATGGCAAGCAGTGAGGGGACTCTAGTGGTAAAAGGTACTGTAATTGTCTGTCAGCTTTGGCTAAAAACGAAGCAAAGAAGCAAAGAAAATTGTTCCTTTTCCATTAGCATTGTCTCTGAAGTACAGGGCAATATTCCAATTATGCCTCTGTGTGTGTGTGTGTGTGTGTGTGTGTGTGTGTGTGTGTGTGTGTGTGTGTGTGAGTGTGTGTGTCTGTGTGTGTGTGTGTGTGTGTGAGTGACTATTCTAAGAAACAGTTTGAAGTCAAGTAATCTTCTAAATTCTACAGGGGATGTGGTATCAACCGCTAATTTTAGTGTGGAATACCTTTTATACCAAAGTGCACTAAAAATGTATATGCGTTCCAGGAATGATAGGGTTTAAATTAGTTTTCTCACTCCTTAGAGAGAGTGCAGAAAGCATTTACATCAGAAAAATTTGTAAATGTCCTCGGAGGTCTGTCCTTAAGAATCGTGTCAGTGAGACCCTCTCAGAAACTTTGTGTTTTCAAACTAGAGGTGTTGTATAATTATTTTAATTGCGTCCATCTTTTTGAGTAGATGAGTCTGATATGTTTGGCCTGCATTCTCAGTGCTGTTTTTGTTTTATCTGTTGCACCTAATGCATAATTCAGTGTTTTTTTTTGGGAGGAAGAGATATAACTACGCTTGGTTTGATTAAGGGTTCAATCCATTTGAATCAATCCTGCCTAAATTGTCGGTGACTGTTCAAGCTCTTAAAAAGCACAAAGTCAACAATACCATGTTAATATGCTGTTTGGTGATTTCATTTAATTTATTTTTTTTATCTGAATTGCAAATTAGTTGCTATAGGAACCAGCCCTCTTGTTTTCAATGCCTGTTGGAATTTTATGAGACTGAATGCATCCAATGTGTATGTAAGTTTGTTTTTGCAAGTTCTTGTTCTTTTTGTGACGGCTTGCATTTCTCGAAAAAAAGCCCTGTTCAAGTATTAATGCCATCTGAAAATGATAATCATCATGGAGGCATTTCTAGTCAGACAGAATAAAGCGATGACTGTTAAATAAATATTTGTCCCGCTTTGAATTAATGATAAAACAGAGCAGAGACTGCAGAGAATAGGACACGCCTGCAATATTGAACATTTGCACTTATACGTTATGGCCCTAGTGGAATCTGTTTGTGTGTGTGTTGGTCCACAGAATTATTTAAGAGTTACGAAGGCAATTAGATAGCTAAAAGTCAAAAACTTTTGGATTTCTTGTGGATTTCTTAGTTTTGCAATTTGATTGACAATGCCAAAGTACATCAACACGATCTATTAAATATATCAGTTTGGAGTTTGTTGTCAACAGAACAAAGTCAAAACATGCAATTTCCGTAATGGTCAGGAAATGATTATGTGAGAGCTTGATGGTTATGTATAATTCAGTGGGCACTTAAGTGGACTTTTCAGGCCTCCGTTGTGCTATGCCAGAAGGAATAAAGACTCCCTACAGTGCCCAGACAAAGATGGTTTTCCCTAAAAACTCATCCCATGCTGTGCTTTCTCTCTGTGCAAAAGTGACATTGAAATATGGGCTGTTTACTGTGTCTTTTGAAAAGAGAAATGCACAGATGTTGACTTGGGGTTGTTTACAGTGCTTTGTGAACTAGCACAGAAACAGAGATTGGGTGCAGTAAAGTAGACAGATGTCAGCACAGTGACATCTAGTGTTGCTGTTTGGTTAGCACAGTGCAACCTCACATTGTAGTAAGCATTCAGGTATTTCTGTAGCACATTGTACGGTCATTGGTGTCTGGCATTAGTTTTTCCAGGCAAATACATCACCAGATATTACCCACTGCAATGTAAAATTGTATTTATGTTAGTCTTATGTGCTACCCGTCCTCTGCCATACTGTTTTGGTGAGGCTCCAGCCATCACTTTGCCTGTATATTAGACTTAATGAATTGGAATAGACTTAGACTCAACAAAATGGAATATCACTGGGATAGACATAACGGAATTGACTTTTGATTGTTAGTTGTTTTGTGTGTCATCTCAGCACAGACTGTATGCATGAATCCAATTGTTTTTGCATGTCTGCGTTGTCTTTGTAGAGGCCACTGTGATCACGACCAAAGCAGCGCAAATGGACGTGACGGTGGGCGAGAGTATCGTACTGCCCTGTCAGGTCTCCCATGACCCCTCATTAGACGTGAAGTTCACCTGGTTCTTCAATGAGCTAATGATCCAGTTTGGAAGCCATGGTGGATACTTTGAAAAAGTTGGGGGAGTAAGTAATGACTTTTAGCCATAAATATTCTGCATAACTACATATAGGCCTGTCCCACAAGCATTAGCTCCATTTCAGAAAAATAGTGGAACAACAGTATATAACTGTTGGTCTCACAGAAAAAGCAAATACACCCTTGTCAGGTCATGTTGTATTGCTAAACAAATCTCCAGTATCTGGCTTCTGAGTCAGATCCAGCTGATTATGTAGGAGAACCAAGATATGGAGACCCTCTCTCTTCTATACAGATTGAAGGGCATCAGACCAGCTCTTTTAAAGATAGACACAGATGTCTGCAGTACCTTCTTCCCTCCTAGTTGGGGTGAAGGTAACTCCCAATTTTATTGTCATCGAAAACATCATTTTATTGTCATCGTTTTTAAAATTCGTGATTTTGGCTCAGTTAGAACTGCAAAACAGGACATCCTGTGGATTTATCGTCCATGTAATGCTTTGCAGTGCTTTGTTCTATGTGTAGAATCCACATGAAAAAAAATGAAAAAATGGTCTCAAGGCTTCCATTATCCATTTTTCAGACTACTCAGCAAATAGATCATTGATGTTTTTATTGCTGTTTGCGTGTGTTTTTTGAAATAGCAAATGCTGAATTTGAGTCCAGTTCCAGTATTCTAATTTTCCTCTTCTGCATCGTGGTTGGACTGAACCATGCACACCAGGGGCTGCCCAGGTTCAGGTGGGCCCGCTTGCCATTTGTACTGATAGGATTTAAGAGATAGATGGGAGTTATCTATTCAGCTTATACCAAGTAACAAAACAACGTCAGCTCGAGATGTACAGTAGGCCTATGGCAATTGAGGGTCGCTTGAATCCTGTCCCACCTGTAAGCATTTGGCAGGGAGGAGGGATCCACTTGATGGTTAGGCTAGACAGACTTTTGAATACCTAGCCTAGGCTACTCCTGAAGTTATTGCACAGGTTAATATTTCCATGATTTGGGGATGTGAACATTACAAAAGGCTTTTTGAATCATAAGATATAGGCCATAGTTGAAACGTCTTAGCTGCCCCTCTCAATCAATATTAAAATTAGAATATTGATTCATTATTTGTCTTTTGAACCTCTGAATAGAAAACCCAAAGCATACACAGTGAAAAATTAAAACAAGCAACAGTAATCAATTTGCTGAGTTGTCTGAAAAATGAAAATTTTTTCATTATTTTCATGTGAAATCTGCAAATAGACAAACTGCAAACCATTACATATTACATATTTATAAAACATTATGAAGATTTTTTAGAGAGTCTAATTGATACCTATTTAACTGATGGGAATGTTTTTAAACAATGTTATTTATTTTTATAAATTTAATTTAAATTGTGTAAACAGCAGTATATGCATAATAAACTATAACACATTCTCTATTCAAAGAAGCACAATAACAACTTTTTGTTAGATTGGTGTCACTAAGCAATTACAGTAGGTCTTTAAGCAACTGTTTCCATCTCTACATTCAATTAGTCAGCTCAATTTCTCATGTTAATTCAACAGACATGACTGCTAATTTAGAAAATAATTCTAGAAGTTCTCACAGGCAATTAAAAGTTTGAAAACCTATTTTGATGTTTAGTTCTCATCCAGTACCTTAATTGGGCTTGCAGAAATTTAACTTGTTAATCACATCAAGCCCAATAATAATGATAAAAAAGAAAACATTTCAAAGTGGTCTCATTAAAAGCGCTAAAGCCATGGCGTAAGGGTAGGATATGACAGTGGCTGTGCATTTGTAGTACGCTATTTAAGAAATCCTATCTATTCACAGCACAGTATAAAATTCCTGTCTTGCATACTCTGGTTTTTTAGTTCTGCATGTGACAGCACTATAACACAGAGGTTACCGGCCTTGCTTTGAAGGCCCTCTTGATCACCTGCACTGGCGAGTTTAACACCTTTTCCTGGCTTTGACTTCTCTACAGCAGTCGGCGGGGGACATCATGATCCGTAACATCCAACTGCGGCATGCTGGGAAGTACACCTGTGCCGTTCAGACCAAAGTAGACAGCGCCTCCATAGCCATTGACGTGGTGGTCCGAGGTACAGATGCAGCTTTAGTTTTATTTTTTATTTATGTATGTTTTTTTTTTTTTTTTTTACCACCGAGCGCAGTGCTGAGGTGGTTGTATCTCTATTAACCCGGCTATTCATCGCCTCATTGGCTTTGTGTGGTAATGGATGCAAGCTGCCTAATGCCCTCAGTTAATTCCACAATTAGAACAGTGATTAAAAAAGTGTGTTGTTTTCACAGCACAGACATTTAAAATGTGTGTTCATCACATTAAGTCAGTTAGTGGATCCTCTACTAGCTAAAGCCATTTGCAGTGTAATGAAGGGCTATGGTTTATCATCAGCTGTTCTTGCTGTCTTAAGAATGCACTCTTACACAAGGCCTGCATCCTCACTATGGCACAGCTGGGAGAGGTTAAGGTCTTAAAAGTTCTTATCTGATGCCTAGTCTCTGTTTGCATGTTTGAGCTTGGTTGTGCTGCATGCGCTTCAGTGTGCCATCCAGTTGTTTGTTTGTTTTTTTCTCACACACGGCTCATCCTCCTCAGGATCCCCTGGGCCGCCAACAGACGTGCAGGTGGACGAGGTCACGGAGACCAGCTCGTCCATCTCCTGGAGGGCGGGGCCTGACCACCACAGCCCCATCCTCAGCTACATCATCCAGGCCAGGACCTCCTTCTCTCTGGGCTGGCAGGCAGCGAGGACAGGTACAGCGCTCAGCTGAGACCCCCCACAAGCATGGCAGACTTTAGGGCACTAACCCCTCACCCTAAGAGGGGATTTAGAGACCTGGGTTCAGCAGCCACCCTATGTGAATCTGTTTATTGACCTCACAGTAAGATCATGTCGCCCCCTAACCCGTTTGCCTGTTCCCTGGAAGGAGATTCTTTGCTAATTAAAATCACTAAACAGCCCCAAACCAAATATGTGAATATGTGATTGTCATTTACCAGACATGTAGCTGCTCTAAAGGTCTATTTTGGTATTTAGGCACAAAACTGGAACTCACCCAAAGCACAAAAACATAAATGTATGGACATAAATGTAGGGGCATGTTGTAGACGGTTGAGTAATCATGGGTGGATCGTTTCTAATTAACAGGAAAGGCTATTCAGGTATTCAGGTAAAGATGTGGAGCTCAACTAGAGCCCAATACCAGTTGCCTCATGAGCACACACATGGCCGAATGCATGTGCATGTTTTTAGCCATTGTGGCAAACCATGGATTACTGGTAATTACTCTCTTAAGGACTATTTACCCAAAGGGGATGAAAGCAGGCTCAGAATACGAGGGATTAGTCGACCAGAGTTAGGTCGTGGCCAGGCGTGTTCGCCACGGGGCCCTCGGTTAATGAGCGCTGAAGGGGTCGACGTGGTGGGGATATCACATCAGGGGTGGTTATCACCAGGGGACATCTCCACAGGACCTGCTCACCAGCGCAGGTTTATTATACGGATTAACGAGGACAAGCACAGCCACGGTGAAGAAGGCATGCTGATGTGTGTGTGCATTCGAATGGGAATCATGCTACTTGGATCATTTGAATTGTATGATTTCAAGCAGCTTTTAGCAAACGAGTTGTCAGCCTCACAGTAGGCCATGGCTTTCTAAATATATTCCAGCAGTATATAGTCAGTTCTTACAGTGTTGTTCAATTTATCAAAGCAAACAGTCTTCTGGAGATGCCTTTAGGGCTTCACTCAAAATCCTCCTATTAAACTGTCCCTGCCTCACTTTTCTTCTAACATGAGAATGATTTTTTTACATTTTTTATTCATCACATATTTGAATAATATTAATAATAATATGAATAATTTTAATCTAATATTTTTTCAGTTTATGCTTAAAAATGGTAAAGATTCTCTCAGAGCTCACAACTCTTTTCCGATGTCACTTCCTGTCAGTCCCAGAGTTTCTGGGAAGTGGTCAGCTGTCTGCCATGGTCACTGAGCTGAACCCGTGGGTGGAGTATGAGTTCAGGGTCTTGGCAACCAATGCCATCGGGACAGGAGAACCCAGCAAGCCCTCGAAAAAAATACGGACCAAAGAAGCATGTATGTCATTTAATTTCTGCAGTGACATCTGAACAGTCAAGCCCCATAATAGATGCTTAGATGCTCTATTTGCTAGCTAGAATAATAAAAATATTTTTATATTAATTGTATATATATATAATAAATATATGTGAATGTCTTTGATTTTTTGTCTTTTTTTGTAATGCCCCTACTAAATGTGTTAATTTGACTAATTAGCTTCATGACTAAAGCACTTTGGCACAGTGTGACTTGACATGACTTGACTAGAACATACTGTATGTGTGTGTGTGTGTGTGTGTGTGTGTGTGTTTCAGTGCCAAGAGTGACTCCTACCAGAGTGAGTGGAGGTGGGGGAAGTCGGTCAGAGATAGTCATTACTTGGGAGGTAAATTATCATACAGTATCTACAAATAAAATGAGAGGTATTTAATTCGGTGTGTGTGTGACAACGCAGCACATGTTTTTGTATGCCTGTGCCCGTCTGTGTGAGTATTATACACGTACAGCATGTGTGTGTTTTTGTCACCCTCACAGCCTGTCCCTGAGGAGCTCCAGTGTGGCCCCGGCTTTGGCTATGTGGTGGCCTTCCGTCCTCAAGGGGCGCAGGGGTGGATGCAGGCAGCGGTCACCTCCCCCGACGCCTCTAAGTACTCCTTCAGGGATGACAGCATCCCTCCCTTCACACCCTACCACGTCAAAATGGGGGTCTACAACAACAAGGGGGAGGGGCCATTTGGCCCAGTGACGACCATCTTCTCTGCAGAGGAAGGTAAGGAAAAAAAACATTTATCATACGTTTACCTTAACTTCAGACTGTACTTACGTACCTTCATGAAACAACAGCTCGCAGGTGTTCACAGTTCTAATGGAGGAAGGTCATATTACATTTACATGTATGCATTTAGCAGATGCCTCTATCCAAAGTGACTTACAAAAAGAGGACTAACATTCCAGCTACAACACAATTTTAGCCTTACTAAGAGTACCACAAGCTAACAGAACATTGGCAGAACATGACTGGCAAAAGTGCATTGAAGTGCAGGGTACGGGGACGGGGATGGGGGAAGGTAAGTAAGTAAGTTCCAAGTAGTTAGAAGTGTCAGGTGTTAGAGGTGCTCTTAGAAGAGCTGGGTCTTCAAGAGCTTCTTGAAGGTAGAGAGGGATGTCCCTGCTAACACTTGGAAGGCTGTTCCACCAGCGGGAACAACAGATGTAGAATAGTCTGGATTGTATTGTGCAAGGTGTTGGGGGTGCTAGGTATGACATTCCTTGGAGGAGCAGAGTAGATGAGGGGGAACACAGGGCATGTTGCATGTTGGGTTTGGTATGGCCTGATCTACTGCATGTTGAATAGAGAAAAGCAGCACAACCAAGCAACAGAGGCAACATGATCAGTGAAGATCAGGTGGTCATCCATCCCATACTCAGATTTCTTGCAATCTTGTTGCGAGAAGAGAGAGCATGTCAATTTTTATACGGGTGTTGTGATGTGTGGTTCATCATTTTCTTCAAACTCACATTGGTATGACTGGGTGGACTTTGGAAAAGCTAATCAGAAACTTGCACAGGTGGCGGCAAAGCAGGTATCTGCCAACTGATCATCCAAATGTTTCAAAATAAGCTTAAAGTCTATTAGGATGCAACAGCTGTAAACAATCCCCAATGGAGCATGCAGGCAGTATTTACATAACACAAGTAAGATTGTCAACAAGGTGGCGTTTGCTTGTCTAAAGTCCGACAGCTTTGTCAATAGCATTACATAATTAGGATAAAGCACACACACACATATAGCTCATAATAAAATAGTATAGAATCATTATAGAATCATTTAGTGAAGAATTTTGTTTATGGGTCGTCTGTGTTTTGAACTGTAGAGCCAACAGAAGCGCCCTCCAGAGTGCGAGCCAAAAGTCTATCCTCATCTGAGGTGGAAGTGTCCTGGAAACCTCTACCCTGGAACACCACCAGAAGACGCATAATGGGCTATGAGGTAATGGCAGGATGCTGTGAATATTTTACTGTAACCGAATGCTCAACATTTACTTGAGACCAAAAGGACATTTAGCAGAAAGATATGTTGCATCACCCGTAAAAGAAAAAAGAAAATGTTGACATGAGTGCCTCCCAATCTAGTTGGACTGTGCTTTTTCATCTCAATAAATAAATAAATAAACCAAGACCCATTTCTGACCCTTATGAAGTAGTGGCAGAATTTGTTCACACTGTCTGGTTGATTGATGGCCCCAGTGTAAACCACCATTTTCTAGCCAAAGCCAGGCTGATTTGGGGAGATCAGGACTCACACTGTGTCTCGTTTGTCTTCACTGCCTTCTCTGCCCGGCAGCCCTGAAGTGCCTGTCTGGCCTGCCTTAGTGTGAGCTTTGCAGTAGTCACCCCAGCTCAAACATGACTTCAGTCCAGTGTTTGGAGACAACTTGTATCAATTTTGATACTGAGTAATGACAAGAGCCAGAACAATCAGTGCTGGTTTGTCTGCTCTCCCAGACACAGCCTCCAACAAAACCTAGAGACTGAAGGTGCACCTACCAAGTCTTTGTGATTGCTGGTAAATCTGCTCCACTACTTTGAGCTCTACTTCCAGTTTCTTTTTTGAAATATTTCAAACTCTAGAAACAAAACAAACAAACGTTCCTTTGCTTGTCTCCAGTATTTATAATGCTCTCTCAGTAGCTATTCCCATTGTTATTATTACCACCACCAAGGTTATGTTTTCACCAGCGTTTGTCTGTCTGTTTGTCTGCCTGTGAGCAAAATAACTTGAAAAGTACTGCAAGGAAGGTCCAGATCACCACCTAGAATTTGTATTGGGTCAGTGACCCTAAATTGTCTTGGCTTAGGTCTGCGCTCTCTGAGTGCTTTTCTAGTTTTTATTTATTTGTTTTGAGTATAGATTGGGGGCCTTTATGAAAATAGGACAGTTGAGGGTAACAGACAACAGTTTGGGTATAGACATGAGGGTATAGATTGGGAACTAACCCCACTGGAAATACCATGGGTATTTACACTTAAGTGTGTGTTCAGAATGCTGTCATTTTTGGCACAGCCAGCCTCTAGAGTATTTTTCATGTAGTGATGTGTTATGTGTGTGTTCTCAGCTCAGGTACTGGGAGTATGGTGAGACCCAGGAGACGGCCAGTGTGGTACGCACGATGGGGGACAGGGCCTCGGCCGTCCTCCGTGAGCTGGATGGAAGCAGCACCTACCTCATTAACGTGAGGGCGTACAACAGCGCTGGGGTGGGCCCAGACAGCACTGTTGTCAACATCACCACCAAAAAACCTCGTGAGTCACACATCCACTAGCCTGTCAGACAACTCCTGAGCTCTACCGCAGTATACTTCAACAACTGCCTTAGCAATTCAGAGAAGGTTTCATCCTAGGCAAGAAGAGAAATGCAATAATTGGTGGGCGTGTGGGTGCGTGCATGGGACTGATTTTGTTTGCTGGAATATTTGTATCTATCTGTCTGTGTGTGTGTGTGTGTGAGAGAGAGAGAGAGAGAGAGAGAGAGAAAGAAAGAAAGAAGGAAAGAAAGAAAGAAAGGAAGGAAGAAAGAAAGAGAAAAAGAAAGTCTGTGCATGTGCTTATGCATGTGTGTGCCTGCACAGGGAAATAGCCCCCCCCCCCCTCTCTCTCTGATACACAGACACACACACACCCACACACACACACACGCACACACACACTCACGCACATACATGCTGATGATTTGCATTTCAAAGCATCCTCACCTCAAAAGCACCTGACGCTCCACCCTGCGCTCCGCAAGGCCAGGGAGCACAGATATGCGCTCGAGCTGCTTTTTTATTATTCCCCCCTCTCTTACTTTTTAGTTTCTCTTTCTTTCTCTCCTTCTCTCCTCTGCCACAGCCCCGAGCCAGCCGCCGACTAAGGTCATGTGGAACGCATCGAACTCCAAGATCATCCTCCAGTGGGACCACGTCAAAGCCCTGGAGAACGAGTCAGAAGTGATGGGCTACAAAGTAAGACCCTGACCGCCACATCCCCCCAGCCCCCCACCCTCCGTCCGTGCAAAAGTGGAAGCATGCTGTGCGCTTTTCACTGCCGAAGAATGTATATGTGGAAGCGGCACAGTTGCTGATGTAATGTAATTGGCCCAGTATAATTATATAACATACTTTTTTTTTTTGGGGGGGGGGGGTGTTCTTGCAGTTATCAACCTTTTGCTCAATTATAAAGCCTTTTTCACTTCAAAAAAGCTCTGCCCCTCTCGCCAGCCCGCCCACGCCATGTGGAGCACGGCTATAATTTTCCCCCTCAGAAGCTGAAAGGGCGACTCTGTAAATGGGCCGCCTTTTGAAATCAGCCCCCTGCCAGCCATAGAGGAATTGCTGAAGAAAATGCCTTTTCTAAAGCGATCGGCCCTGTTTATTGTAGTGCCGCGGCGTTGGGAGGGGCGGAACTGCTCTATCACGCTGACAGTGACATAAGGTCACTTTTTAGCACCTCGGAGAGGCAGGCTGGGTGCTTCAGATCTGCCCGTGACTGAGAGGTGGCTGCAGAGACTGGTGTTGTTGTTGCTGTTGTTGTTGTTGTTGTTGATGATTGTTGTTGATGCCAGTAATGATAATTGGCATCTCCACCTTAGCTTTTTTACACAGGACCACCTGATTTTTTTTCTCTTCAATTGCTGAGAGCAGGGAGCTTGCAGTGAGGTTAATATGCTCAGATTAAACTTGGGCTAATTAAGGATAGACAGACTTGACAAATTTGATTGACTAAACGGTACTGTGACATTAATTAATGTGTAACGATGAAGTTTGTGCAGCTTCGCATAAATGGCCACATTCACCCACGCAGGCTAAAGTTATGACCAAAGGCTTGTGCACCACCACTTGTTGTCAGTACTGTAGAGGAATGGATGCAGACCTCAGTGCTGTTTTGGCCGAATATGTGAAACCAGTCATTTAATTATTACCCACATGTGAGCTACAGGTCTCACATCCCCATGTGTCACTGCCACTATTGAGTACTACTCTTCATACACACTACTCTGTTAACATATCTGTACCACTATTGAATAGTACTCTTCATACACACTACTCTGTTAACATATCTGTACCACTATTGAATAGTACTCTTCACACAATACTCTGTTAACATATATGTATCACTATTGATTATTACTATTCATACACACTACTCTGTAAACATATCTGTACCACTATTGAATAGTACTCTTCATACACACTACTCTGTTAACAGATCTGTACCACTATTGAATAGTACTCTTCATACACACTACTCTGTAAACATATCTGTACCACTATTGAATAGTACTCTTCATACACACTACTCTGTAAACATATCTGTACCACTATTGAATAGTACTCTTCATACACACTACTCTGTTAACATATATGTATCACTATTGAATAGTACTCTTCATACACACTACTCTGTAAACATATCTGTATGAATGCAAGCTATTGAGTTGGTAGTTCCATTGTAATGAGACATTACAGTTGCAACCCCAGTTAAAAACACCAGTCAGAATTGTGTTATAGTATTTGTGTAATATAAGCAATCGGTTATGTTTTTATATTGAGCTGTTCCAGTCACATGCATGCCTTTCGGTGCCTTGTTTAAGACAGTGGAGACATGGCAGAGCACTGAGGTATTGTTAAACATTTAGACAATATTTTGATCAATTTGTCTCTCTCGTTGCATTTTTTTGTTCTGATGAGAAGGAGTGTTTAACATGACTAAACTCATCAGTCAAAACTTGAGAAATTGCACATATTTGTTCGTAGGGGAAAAACAATGATGACATTGCCTCTTCTGATGATGGTGTTGACATGTTTGTCAGTTGTCAGTTTCATCAAGCCTCCCTAAAATTCTACTGGAAAAAACTATGATCTCTATTTAGGTCTAGTCTATATATATTATCTCCAAATTGAATGAGAAAACACATGTTCAACCAGCATTACAGTGAAAAACTATCTTTTCTGACATGCATAGTGTTACAGATGGAAAACATGACATTGACCCTGACAGAAGAATACAATGCAACGTGCAAGGTTGAGCTTTCTGTTTAACACTGAATGCATTCCTCAGCCAAGTGGCACTGAACATTTGGCCCTCACAGCCTCCAAAGCATTCCTTTGGATGAGAAATTATATTTTACTTCAAAGAGACCCTGGGGATATGTGTACATTGTTTTGGTGCAAATGAAAACTACAATCTGAGGTGATGTCAGATTGGTTTGGTTAGGGACTTCTGTACTGTGCACACAAGAGGGTAATCTTATGGTGTGTTTGTTTTCATTGGGCTTGTTGCAGGCTTTGTTTAAAAGGACAGTGGGGAGTGAACAGGAAACCAGTGACAGAAGGAGATTGGAAGTGGGTTGGGCAAAGAGAATCACTCAAACGTGGGTTTTCTGTGGGCTGTGGGGACATTTGTAATTCCCTTGTAAAACCCTCCAACCCCTCCCCCATTGCATTTCAGAACACTGACTGCCTCCTCCCTGCAGGTGATGTACAAACAGAACCGACAGGCCCGGCCCAGTGTGGTGGAGACCAACGGCACATCCCTGGAGCTCTCGCTGCCCATGGACGAGGACTATGTGGTCCAGATCAAGCCGGTCAGCGAGGGGGGCGAGGGCCGCAGCAGCAGACAGATCACCATCCCCCGGGTTGCAGGTGGGGCGTTGTCGACCTCAACATTGTGGCTCAGACTTAGACATAAACAAGGCCGTCTAGCTTTTAAAATATTGTGTTTGTTTCAGGAACACTAAAGGGAGTGGTCTAATTAGATTGCCTGTGGAACTCAAATATCAACCATCTTTTACTGGAATTGTGGACATCGCTGACAAAATAGATTGATATGTGCCCATGTTAATGTTATTTTGTATATTACCTGGAAAAAAACAGCCACAATAAGTTGTTTATTGCTTTAAGATGGTCAAAACACATTCGAGTTTCTCTAATTTTGATGATGTCGCTGATGAGTCTAATTTTTTTTGTACTTTAAGGCTGTAGTAGCGATGTACTGTGTCTTACTGCTTGTATGGTTTGGTTTGCAGGGGCGCAGGCAGTTGGTGCAGCATGGCAGACTCCCACGTTGCCGGCACTGGTGACGCTGGCTCTCGCCCACACAGCCCGGATGTTGTTATGACAAAAGCAGCTCCCACTGGACTCGCAGAGTCGTAGAAGTTGAGAAGCGGAGCGAGAAAGCGAGGGACGAAAGCCGCACGCGATGAGCGCTTGCTAGCTCACACACTCGCTCGCTCGCTCGGGGGAGCCGGTCGAGAGAGGCAGCGATCCTCATTAGTATTTACAAAGAGCCTCATGAAGGAAACTGCAGTACACCCACACACCCCTCCACCCTCTTCCTCCACCACTCCAGCAGCCCACCATCCTCTCTTGCCCTGGAGAAACGATAAAAACTGGGTCTGGAGTCTGCCCTTACCAAAGCTGCTTTAAAGACTGCTGAGTACGAAATGTGGCTTCTCTCTCTCTTTTTTTCATCCACATTGAAATTCCTCACAGGATTTCCCTGAACAAGGCAACTGAATGTACACAAGGAGATACTCTACTGTGGACTGTAGCTTTTCCATTTGAAGTCTAACGACTTGAATCTGATGGGTGGGTTTTACGCATTCGTTTTTTTTTTATAAACTGTATTGAAAGTGAACTGCTGATCGGCAGACCTACCCTACCGGAACAGTGTTCTGTAGTAGAGCTCAGTGAAGAAAAGGCCTTTAGTCAGTCATGTGGTTGAGGTGGCTGATCACTGCAACACAGATGATGAACAAAACAGATGAATGGATGGATGCAGCACTCATGTGACTGACTTGATGTAGAGTAGCACCTCCTCTGGATGGATCTACATCATACACCTCTCTCTCTCTCCACCCTCCATGGTGGTAGAGTCTTTTTTGTGACCTTTGGCCTGTTTTTCCCTCCACTGATAGTCCAAGTCACTGGGGCAAACCTGTATGAAGCCCTCTGTGACTGTATGACCCTCTCCAGTCATTTCCTCTGGAGTTGTTACATTGCACTCATCTCATTAGGGCTAGCATTTCTCTCGTCTTTGCCCCTCTCCCCCCATTCGCAACTATGTTCTCCCCCAACCCAACCCACCTTTACTGCCCTACAGCCTAGAAATGGAAAATGGAAAAGACAGTGCTTAAGACATTAGTCCTGTGACTCCCACACCTCTCACAATCCCTCAGCCATGCTGTGCCACCAGCTTTCCTTGTCAGCCCTGCAGGTCGTCACGCAACGCTAGTTCTGTTGCTAGCGCGTGCCTCCTGAGCTCACACACTGTACATTTGATGAAATCCTCAGGACCCCCAAAAGAGCCTTAAATGTATTGCTATTATTATCATTTTGATGACTGGTATTATTGTTGTTACTATTTAGAAGGCATTCTTGGTATTATTGTTCAAATGATTTTGACTGTAACACAACTACGTTTTTTGTGTTTGGTTTCCACTCATGTTTTCAGGCTTTAACCAGTCAGCGAACAAGAAAATTGTGCAAGTTGGTTTTGCAAATGAACACTGGCAGTGACAGTGGTTTGGTTTTTTATTTGATATCGCTTAAATGTTCTTTTAAGAGTCCTTCGCTTTTGAGCATGAGCTGGCTGTGGAACATGGCTTGGAAAAAAAGAGAATTTGAATGACTCGTGACTTTTTACTGAAAAAATAAACGTGTGTTAAAAAATAAAAATGTGAGTTGAGTTCTGTTCTTGCTTCTTTTTTACATTAGGGAAATGTACATATATTTGATGTATGGATTTTGTCAAAACATGTATGTATGAAAAAGAAGATTCAGTATGTAGACCTAGTTGATATATTTATAGCCTTTCCTACTGAATGTTACTATTGGTGCCTCAGCAAAAGAAAAGCAATTATGGTGACGAATATGGACACCATTATAGTGACTGACAATTTACTTGAGATATCAGTTGCTGTTCCATCATTGGCCACAAGGGGGCAGGATATGACTAATATTCATCTGTACTCAGACCTATGTCCCTTTTTACTGTGAGATCCAAACACAAAGGACAAGGCTAAGTATAGTAAGCACTGAAATGCATTATATTACTTTGCACAGTAACTCCTTTTGAGATCCAAAGTGTGAAGAGTAATTAAAAGATAGTAAGGGAAGGTCCATTATGAAAAGAACCACAGACAAACTGTTTTTGCCCATGAAGTGTATGGACTCATTTATTCATCTGATCTAGAGGGAAGGCAGATATACTGTACAGGTCACACACACAGAGCATTAATGAGAAAGATGGAGTAGGAAGATTGTAAAAAAGAGGAATAGAATCTGGCGGAGAAGGTTTTTTTTACGTCAGTATTTCCAGCCTGGCCTGAAAGCCTCGCCCAGTTTTGAGCTGGACTCAGTGAGTGTTGTGGTTCTACACAAAGACTCTCACCGGCATTGTAAGGCTTTAAGACAGTGACTTCAAACCCAATGCAATTAAAAATCTGCCAGGGCGTAAAGTACTACAGGTTCAATCATACACACATGACGACCCCTTTTTACACAGCTCAGGATCAGCACATCTCATCATCGTCACAGAGATTGAAAAGACCACCAGGGAGAGAAACTAAACGGATGATCTATCTCATTGGTATTCCTTGTGAATTTCGGCACATTGGAGATGATTTTAAAAAAAAGAAAAGAAAAACTACACCCACACTTCCTTATGAGACACCAGAGGAAGGAACGGCCTCGGATAGGGGCCCGTGCTTTAGAACACTCTTACAGACAGATCACATGGCACATCGCACAGGGTCGCTTCACTTCAACACTTACGGTTCCAGACACCAATCACAGGTTAGGATTATGGTCAGGTCTACACAACAGAACGGTCAAAAGTTTACTGACTACCGGTCACTGGTGACTTTAGTTGAACAAGGGATTCAACTGAACAAATGACTGAGCTCCTATTCTTCAGGATTTGTAAGACAGCATTGATGGATTTTCTCATGAAAAATACTTCAAACGCTAAGAGTACAATGGTGGATTCTAATGGATTCTTAACATTGTCATGATTTTCCTCTATGTACACTGGCATCACAACAGTGACCTTAGAAAGTCCTTTACAATCCACTGCTATGGAAAACAGTTTTTTTTTTCATTTATTTTAAAGACTTTAAATGCAGATG
This sequence comes from Tenualosa thibaudeaui, assembly GCA_027481765.1. Classification (NCBI taxonomy): domain Eukaryota; kingdom Metazoa; phylum Chordata; class Actinopteri; order Clupeiformes; family Clupeidae; genus Tenualosa; species Tenualosa thibaudeaui. The sequence goes on from JAIFZK010000005.1 coordinate 8,662,654, forward strand.
CCTCTTTTTTGCCCCCTTTTTTCATGATGACAAAGGTCAGATCTGAGAAGGTTAATGTACAATTTTACAAGAAAATAAAAGCATTGCTCATTATTTTGGGCAACTTAAAGCTGTTTAGTCAGCAACTGCATGCACGTAAGAGTTTCCATCATAGATGACTAAATTTGTGATGGTATTTCCTTCATTTTGTCCAGGAAATATTATGCAGATGTATAATTAATCAGTTTAGACACTCAGCAGGCTCAGAGTACAGGTCCCCAACAATTCACCTTCTGAATTAAACTAACAAGATTTCACAATCATCTATCCAAAAGTAATCTTAAAATATTCAAGAGTCTTCAGAGCGTTTTTGACAGTTTTCATTTAACAGCAAGCAGACACAAAAGAATCTTTTTTTTTCTGGACATCTCTGACTGGCTGATGTCATCAAGACCCCCAGGCGATCTGAGTGGTCCTGATAGATTCTCAACTTCTAAGTAATCTCCAAGGAAACAGCCTTGTTATCCGACGTTCCACTGCTCTGGAACCGGACAGCATGTTCGTCTGTCCCTCAGGCTCAGCCATGAGCTGGGATGGTGAGATATTTCCTTTCCTCCTCAGAAACGGGGTTAACTGTGGTACAGAGGCTGTTGTTACTTAGCAGACTCCATCCATTGGCTAGCACTGAGGGACACCGGACACAGCAGTGCATCGCTAAAACTAATGACAGACTTGTTTTCCCACAGTCTTTTGATCTGTGCCGTTTCGTGTTAGCTAGCATGAGGTCACATGGATGGGACCACTGATCCATGTGGCTGGTTTTTGGCTTGTTCAGTTTGACTCGCTTATCCTCATCTAAAAACTTGGTGAACCAGATTTTTTTCCCCACACAAGATTACCTGCTCAGTTAGTACATGCAAACAAATGTGTGCACTTAAATAATTAGTTTTTTTTTCTGGCTAGTAAAATGCATTACATAGACATATCTTTTAACAGGCATTTGACCTATTCTATTAATTGATCTTGCCAACATTTCACATTTTCCAGTGTATCAGTGGTCAGCTTAATAGCTGAATAGTTGAAACTGAAAGTTTCCAGGAACAATCTAGTTTTGTTTTGTTTTTTTGCAAATGAAACTGATTGGAACAGCTAGAGTTTGTTGTGTAATATAGCAAAGAAAAATCATTAAAGTATCAGGCAATAAAACTGCTCAGAATGTTGTCACTGTTGGTTAAATTCAGTTGCACTGGGAGTAAAATCATGTAGAACACAACCAGGGTCAAATCAAAGAAGAGAAGTGTATGCGCTCCAGGGACAAAGTCTTTACAGCACTGCCTCTGTTAAACTTGAGAGGCAAGGTACAGTAGATCCATCAGAAGCAGTCCAGGAGACACAGACCACAGGGGGAGAGAGGGGGAGATTTTGGAGTGTAGTTTCCAAGACCAACTGGCAGTGGTTAAAGACAATAGATTCACAGTAGGACTATTCTTCTGAGCAGGTTCCTGGAGGTTTCTGACTGTTGGAGGCAAAAATCAGCACAGAAATACAAACAAGATTGGAACCAATATCTCTGAATATGAACAGGGATACAATGCAGAATTCAGCATCACAGAAACAATTGACCCCCAGAACACACTCTAATAACGAAGTTTCCTGTATAAAATGTTTTGTCTATTTTTGATATTGAAGCTTGTGAAAAAATGCACCACCCCAACACCACAAGTGCTGTCAAACTCTCATCAGCTCTCAAAGAGAACAGTCACTGGCATCCATACCTAACAGTCCTCCTGCGGATCTTGAGTGGAAGATTCTGTTTCCCTGACAACTACGGCCTTGGTTACCAACATGTCAGGATGTTGCTGCTTCGCCTCTTTTATTGCGATGGCAAGTGCCTGAGAAGAGAAAGACGGAAGGCAGTGTGAAATAAAATGTGTCACGGGCGTGCTACTGGAAACCCGCGGATGAATAAAAAACACGTTTTAAAAATCTCATAGCAGCTACTGTGAATGAATAAATAAATAAGCAAGTAAGTAAGTAAGTAAGTAAACAAACCTACAAACTTTTAGCACAACAAATACGTGAAACATCCAAAGCCCACCTGATCCTGGTCTACGTCGTCATCTCCTGTGATGATGATCCTCTTCTCAATCCTCGTCTCAGAGTAGCCCCCTTTGACTGTCTGTAAACAAACAAACAAACAAACAAACAAGCTCTGAGCGTGCTTGTACTCAAGTTGAACTCACTCTATTTCACCAGAAGCATAAAGCACTAGCTTTACCATGTCTTACAGTAACATGGCTTTACCTTGGTGACGTGAGTTGTGGTCGCTGATGTCACGCTCTCTGCCACAATCAGTGGAGACCCTGAGCCCTCTCTGGAGTAGGTACCGATATTGATCTGTTTCTGACAAACAGATAGTACATTACCAATATTGCCTGCACCACAAAACTAAACAACAAAACAAAGCAACAATCTCAGTACTCTCAATACAAGCAGCAAACTCACGGGCGAGCCGCTCTCTGTGACTGAATAGGAAGCCTCTCTGATTGTGCTCCCTCTGTGATCCTGCAGGATAAAAGCAAGCGTGTGATAAGTGGCATGACAGAAAGACTGGAACAGTGAGATTGATCCAGATTAGATGTCTTCTCTCTGAATGGGATTATCTAAATGGATGGTGAGAGAAGATGAGATAATGGGTTTTCGGGGTAATGGATCTCTGTTCAAGATCTCTTCCAACTGTGTCCATCTCTTACAATAATACAGTTGCTGGTGTATCATGGGCAGGTGGGTATGTGTATTCAAGCACTAACATGCACATATTCTTATGCATTATATTCTTGTACTACCTCTGGGCATGTTATTATTATGTTTTCATTTTCTTACTTGGTCGGTAAACTCCATGATGGTTGTAGTGACCTCTGATCCATTGGGTTGCGTCTCAACCTTGACATCGGTTTTCCTCACGGCAGGGGGAACAATATCGCTGCCTTCTCTGCTTATGGGCTGGGGAGGAAGATGAGTCACTTCTGCCGGCTCTTTCTTCACCGCCTGAATTGAGGTCAGCTCCGTGGCCTCTTTCTTGGCTCTCTGGGCCAGCGCGGTGCGCGGTGCCTTTTTTGGCACAAACGGCTTAAGAGAAGGATGGCACAGTGAGATAAAAATAAGAGTTAGGCGTGTGCCGCAGGTACCCTACCAACATTGTGAAGTGAACTGGGCAAGAGGGAAAGAGAATCTGAGATCGCACAAGAGGCGAAATTTCTTCTTTATGGACACAGAAGCAAGCACTCGCATAACAGAAAGGTAATAACAAAAAATAAAATAAAAAATAAATAAATAAAATGAGTTGTGAAATGTGGTCTTGAACAAATTTGAAATTAAAAATGGGATGTTGGTCACATACTTGGTTGGACACATAGATCAGATCACACAGTCATGCATCTGTCCAGTAGAGGAGATCCTGGTCGGAGATTAGGAGGAAGAAGATTGTCTACCTCGGGGCGTTTCGGAGGCTCTACAGGCGGGGCTTCTTCTGGAAGCACGATCTTCTCGGCTCCCATGATCCATGCTGAGCTGTGGGGCCCCGTGTCAGGGAAATCTGCAAGCAGGTCTTTTTCGCCCAGCTCACTCATGCCCCTGGAGAATTCCTCCATGCCTGTGTGCAGGTCCATAATCACTGTGAAGTCTACTTCGGCTTCCAGGCTCGACGTGGAGCTCACTGTGATGCTGGAGCATTTGCGCTCAATGCCCAGGTGAGTCTCTTTCGGGTAAAGCATCTCCTGCTCTGGGTCATCTTCTGACAAGGAGCCCAGTCGTCGCTCCCATGGCTCCCTCTGCAGGACACAAGAAGAACAACGACTAAAACAACAAGCTGACTAACATGAGTCAATGCAATGACTCATAAGTTGGAAAAACACAAGACAGAAGGTAAAACGCTGCAGAATGATGCAAGTCAATGTGATGACTCATAAATGAAATGGACAAACAACAGTACATTTGCTTACTGAACTATGTAAAAGTTCATTCAGGTTACAAAAGAACCAAAGAGTTACCTGAGCTTCAGCTAGACTCTCAGCATGAATAGCAGGAGCAGCCTCCTGCAGAACAGCAAATATAAGTATAGTTGAGCAATACATACTGCTAAGTACCCTACATGTTAGCTTACAGCAAGGCAGGGCAAATTAGCCTCACATACATTAATATATCATCTGACATATAAACTGCAGCCATATCCAAATGCCGCTAAGAAAGCTGTTTGCAGATACTCCCTCATCTTCAAATCAGACAGTAATAGACCTCAGTCTTGGACATGCGGTCCAAACGAACTGGGGCACAATGTTGTCATGGTGATGGTATCTGAAAGATGGTTTCTCCAAACAGCAGTGTAGCTGATGTACAGAACATTTGGAACTTGGTACAGTCAGCTGTCCCTCTCTAGGTCCACTGGGGATGTAGAGAGAGCACACCCTCACCCTCTCAACGTTTGGACCGCACAGGGGGGACTGTAGGCCAGAAATGATTTCAGCATATTAAGCACTATCTTTGTGGCATTGCCAGACGTTATTAAGAAGCCCCGTGCAGAGCCCTGAAGAAGTTCAAGAGCTGACATTTACTGGGCTTTCCTCCAGAAAGGTAAGCATTTCCTGCCCTTGAGAAACATGGCTGGGTTGGCGCCAGTTCCAAAGGTTTTTTTCTTTTTTCTTTTTTGTAAGCTTTATTATTTTCATTATGTCTGCATGTAATAATAAAAAAGATGCCATGGCACCCAGTAACACTCTCACATCAAATAAATCACTGTCGGAATTTTTATGTGCAGAAGTCATGAACAGACGAGCCAATTAAATGCATCGAGCTAACCATGTGACATTTGAATTTAGATATTTCTCACTTGAACAAGCATCTTTCTTTTTTGTATATTCCCTTTTCAAGGTTGCAGTAGTAGCAGCAGCAGCAGCAACAGCTTTTCTGTGTTGTGGAAAAGACATAAAATTCCTTGCAAGTCCATCAAATGTGAGCCCTTGACACCACTACAGTGACTAAAGAGAGAAAGAGAGAGAGAGAGAGGATGTTGGGAGACGTGTTGGAGGGAAGGGCTGTGAGTAAAAGCAGACCGTTAGAGAGGAACACAAGCCAGATGCTTATAAAGCAATGAGAAATATGCAGAGGAGGTGGGGGGAACTACTGGCGTCTAGAATGCGGCCAAGCAGATGCTGTGCTGGGCTGAAAGGGAGAGAAGGACCGGAGGCAAAGGGCAGGCTGATGGAGGCCTCGCCAGCAGATTCAAGCTAGTGCAGAAAGACAGCCTCGCGTCCTTGAAGCCCTTGCAAGAGGTGGGGTAGGTATTAAAAAAGGCTTTGGGTACTGTTTTTTTTTTTTTTAAACCCGCCTTTGTAAAAGGTGAGTGAAGATGCCCTGGAGTTGCGTATTCAGGTGAGAAATGCAAAACTGGGGGTGGATGGATGTGTTGAGTTCATGCGATGCTTTAGTTCCCTGTGACTGAACAAGCGGATGCCAAGCAGTTACCACTAGTCTCCTCTTGGTCTTTACCATACTGTAGTTCTTCTGGAGGACGCTGCTGTGGTCATGGTTCTTGAACATCTGTCTGTTGCGTGTGGTGATGTCAGACTCTCTCGTTCTTTGCCCCAGGATGGCTGGGTGCAAAGGAGGCATTTGGTCAGAGGTTGAAAACTTGGATCCATACAAGGCATTGAAAACCTGGACTGGATCCTCACAGAGGAGCTTGTCATCTTCAACACCAAAGTTCATGAAGAAGGCACCTCTAATTTCCTGTATGTCCTGGTGTCCATAGCCTGAGAGGCCTCTGCTTGGTGGGTAGTGACCGTTAGCAGTCAGTTCTTTCTCTTTAGGAGTTTCATGAGTTGCACTGCACTCTGAATATGAATGAGAGTTCAACAGTTCAGAAGAAGAACCGTTCTGCTGCCTGTTCTGCAAGTCAAACACCCTTTCGTTGGCCATTTTTATGTCGGGGCCCTTGGTTTTTCCAGGACTGCGTCTTGTGTCTTGCATTTGTTCTTGCAGATTTGGCTCCTTGTTGACTTTACACTTCTTTGATCTCACAGGTTTCAAAGGAGCTCTCTTTGTTGATCCAGATTGAGCCTCACTTTCCTTGCGTGGTCGGTCCTTTGATATGGGTATCTGGTTCTTGTCCCCCTCTGCTTGGCTCTCTCTTGCCTGCACATTGCTGTCACCTTCAGTCACCTCTGTCAGTTTCTCCCCCCAAAATCCATCCACAGAAAACGGAGCAGTATAGCCATTTGTGCGATTGCTGCTCTCTATCAAGTTTTGGGTGGGTTCATAACCGTGTTGCTTTACCCGCATGGGAAACTCCAACGCAACAGAGCCATCAAGGCTGTCAGCTCCAGTTCTTGCTGAGTTCTTTGTTGATGGGATTCTGTCAGTTTCTCTTTTTGTGGTTTTGCCATCCATTTCTGTGTCATCTCTGTGTGCAGTTTTGGCCTTTAGCAAATCACCCCTCAATTCTGCCTCTCTATCCCCGCAGGGATAGTTTACTAATGGAGCAACATTTGCCGGTGTCTTGCTCATATCCTTGTTTGAAAGGAAGGCCAGGTCTCTCTGGCAATCATCTTGCTTCTCAATCAATATGGACTCCTCAGAGGCCTATGTGTTAATATAAAGTGAACAGTTTATGTTACATGAGCTAGCATGCGCTAATGTTAGTTAATAATGGTTACTGTACTGCAGAAAACACCACCTGGTTTTTAATATATTGGGCCCTGGTCCTAAAATCAATCACACCTACTTGTACACTGTGACCTTTGTGTGTTATATGCACAGAAGTGCTGCCATTTAAAAGGTCATCATCTACAAAGGCTATGAACGACGCTCCTCTGACCTTCAATCACATTACCAGTTGGTATGGATCGCATGAGTGTCCTCGTTAACTGCATTTTTTTCAGAAAACAAAAAACACCCCACCTATGGTAAGATTTTTATGATCATATCTGAAACATCTTTTAACCAGATTAAATGGGGGATAGTAAAAAAAGTGGGCAACCCCCAAGTGGGCTGACCATCTCACACACACAGACACACACACACACACTTACAGCTTTTCGCTCAGGGGTGCTGCCGGGGGAGATACTGGACTGGCGTTTGTCTCGGTGGACCAGCTTGCTGTTGGGTTCCCGTAGTGCCCTCTTCAGCTCGTTAATGCTGGCCTGGTGCTTCTGCAGGACATCCTCTGGCTTGTCCAGGAAAGGCTGCATTAGGGGGTTGGGTAGAGGCAGAGCAGATATAAAGTGAGAAAGAAATTAGTAAGCAAGAAATTAGTGGCTGTTCTTCTTGATTACACACTAATGACTGTGAAAGTCTGGCAGTAGGGAACTGTTTTGACAAGACGTTACAGGTGAGACTTTTTGCCACAAGCTTTGTGATAAACTAAGTGGGAAAAGCATACATGCCGATGTTGATGTTTCTAGACAAAAGAAATCTACAAATACCACGCACACACATTTTGTTTAAGTGGAAGAAACCTCTTAAACAATCACAGTTCTTTAATGCATCAGTCAGTACTCTAGGCTACACATGCTAGTGCAGACAATGACGAACACAGAAAAAAAGAGGTTAACATTCTACCTCTTTGTAGATACAATACTATGTAGAGTGCATCATGTATAGAGCATTATGTATAGAATATATGAGTGTGTGACGCAGAGGACTTCCTGTCAGAAAGACCTTGCGTGTAAACACGGGACAACCAGTACCTCCTGTTTGGGACGCGGGGCTACGTCCTGGTCCGACTGTGGGGGGGTGTGGTGCAGTGAGTGAGACGCAGGCAGGGGCAGGATGAGAAGTGCACGGGGGTGGGTGGGTGGTTGCAGGAGTCAGGGCAAGAGAAGGGTAGAGGTAAAGGGGGGTAAAGGGGGGTAGAAGCAGAGAGACAGAGCAATGCAGGTGAGATCATACAGTCAGACAGGCAGTGCAGCAGCACACATACAAACAGCAACCATACTCCTGAGAGGGTCTGGCCCACCTCTGGCACACACTCAAACCAGAACCAGGCCAGACTCAGGCCAAATCTGAACCAGAGCCATTCCATAGTCAGCCACTATGGATGGACAGAGACAGACATGTAGACAGACACAAAGACAGACAACCATGTAGACAGAAAACGAGAGCTACAGAGAGAGGGAGGAAGGGAAAGAGGAGAGAGAGAGAGAGAGAATCCTTCTCTGAACCAGCATTCTAAGCAGCGACACAAACATTAATGTCAGCAATGGAGCTAATCAACACACAGACGCAATCATGGCAATGCAGAGTGGAGCAGTGGAGAAAGCCCTCGACTGAGACGCCTGCTAGCAGCTCTTTAGCACAAGGAGAAAGCCTGCTTATCAAAAAGCAGCACAACAGCCACACTTAACAGACCCGAATTAGAATGACATTCCCATTTTCTTTTTTTTACCCTTTCTTCTTCTCAGCAAGGGTGTCCTATTTCTGGGATGCCAACTTTGATTTATTTCTCTCTGCTCTGACAACGAGGCAAACATTAAGACAGATAATGAACATCAAGGCTACTGTAAGGACTGTGAGGAAATCGAAAGACTATATGGGACAATAAAAAGATGAAAAGGCACAACAAAGAAACTCAGCAGCGCAAAACTTCTGATGTAGTGCTGCATGTCTCAGTATACAGATGCAAATTCAAGACAGGTAAATGTATGGTTAGACAGCCTCTCTCTATATATACATAATTTGGATTCATGATGGATTCATAATTTTGTAAGCACATACTCTGATGCAAATGTATGATAATATACACACAGTATATATTATCATACATTTATTTTATTTTCAGCAATAGCTACAAAATATAATTGCATAATGCAACCAGTTTTTTCAGTCCTTGCATTTTAGTAAAGTCACTGAATCTAAAAAAAGACAGTGAGGCAACACAGGGATGGGGAATGTTTGTAGCAGCCCCATCCCAGCCTCCTGGGCATCTACCAGCAGTGATGAAGAGAGATGCGTGTGGGAAGACAGTTTTGAAACAGAGACAGACAAGGACCGACAGACGACAGTCACCGGGAGGGAGAAAAAAAAATACCTCAGCCTTAGTGTCTACCGGAGAGCCAGCCTCTTCCGTCTGGGAGCCCCGAGAGAGTTGGGGTGGGGTGGGGTTGGAGAGAGAGGAGCAATTAGAGACCATGAGAGAGATGGATTAGGTGTCAGCAGAAGTAGCCCGGATTACATGTGAAATAATAGGAGTGAACAGAGAGGAAGAGGAAGAGAAAGAGAGTGGGAGCAAAAGAAGGAGAGAAAATTAAAGAGAGGGTGAGAGGGAGAGAGGACAAAGAAGAAGAGTGAGAGATAGAGATAGGAGGGGTGAGACAGCTATAGAGAGAAAGAGAGGAGAGGAGTAAATAGAAAGGGAAAGTGACAGAAAATGAGAGGAGAGAGAGATGATAGTTAGAGCGAGACATTTTGAGGGAGGGGTGCTGTGGAAAGGTGCAGTCAAAGCTGAGATTAAGGGAAGAGGAAGCAACGAGAAAGGCATTAGGAGCTCCATTCCAGGAACTACAGGGAAGACAGCAGATTAGGCAGGTAGGCGAGACGAAGCCTGCTCCGGGGGGAGGCCCAATCACAAAGTCAGGAGCAAGCAAGAGCAGAGAACAGGACAGGGAAAGTGACTGTAATAGCAGGTGTTAGAATAGCTTTGGAGCCAGGTGTTAACGTTAAGATGTTTTGTCTAACAGCACTAGATGAGAGCTGTGACTGCTGTGACCAATCCATGACCTCCAAATGTATCAAATCTTCCACTCTGTGAGGTGTACTGTGTCAGTGTGTGGGAGAGAAATCCAGGTGTAGAAACCTGATAAAGATTTTGCATCTCTACACTCAACAAAGCTGACAGTGAGCAAATCTAGCCTGGGAGCCGTGTGCATTAAGTTACATTTTAAATGTACATCCTGCTGTACTGATAACTCTCGTATTTGCTTAACTTTTCAACAGACATGCTTAAGTAAACATAGTAACTGAAGGCATCACAACATGGTTATATAAGACCAATTGTTGGAGATGTCAGTGACACGCCTGTTCACACCTGATTTTTTTCCCCAATAATAATTAGTGGTAAATAACCCTAGCTTCAGGGAAAACACTCAACAAGGCTGAGTGACAAGTCTTGCTCTCAAGCATTCAAAACACTGAAGCAGAAAATAAATTAACTACAGGCTGAAACTCTGCAGTTGTTTCTCATCCCCCAAGGGATGTTGAATATTTTAAGTTTCATATTTAATTTTTATTTTACAAATCGCCTTGAAAGTTAAGGGGCCTGTCTATTCCTTAATAATTCTATGCCAAATATAGGTACCACGTCCGAAAATTAAAAACAAAAAAGTCTTGCATGTAGAAGAGGGGCATGTAGGAGGTGAGGTGTCACAAGGGATTTAATTCTTAGCCTTTCCTGTTTTATCATCAAAGGCTTCAAGGGGAGGCTGCTAAGAAGGTGAGCGTTATTGTGAGACCAGGGCTTGATTCTGAAGTAGCATCACAGTGAAGCATGTTGACGCGTTAAGACCCCACCCCCAGATGTCTTCTACCTTTAGTTCCACTCCGCGGCTGACGGGGACGGCCTCTTCCGATGCGCACTCCTGGTCTCGGTCCTGATCATAGTCTTGGTAGGTGGCCTCGTCCATGTCCCGGTCTAGGTCGTCCTGTGGGGGTATAGGGGTGCGTCCGATGAAGCTGTGCTGGGACGTCCGGTCCATGTTGTCCCCGAGAGCAGCCGCTGAGCAGGTGCAGTGACAGGACACATGAGAGAAGACAAATGCAGTGGCTAGACAGCAGACTTCAGATAAAAAATGTAAAGTAGTGAAAGTAAAGTCTAATGATCAAATGTTATCTTTTGAAAGGTGAATACCTACATCATCTTAAATTTGCCAATATACTGTACGTACAACTCAGACAATCACACCATGTCCAATGATGTGAAGAGGAATTTGAGTTTGAAGTTAATGGATATCATTTGTTGTTCAGTTAGAGTTGCCACCATCTGAAAGGTATTCTTCTAATGTGTCTGTGAAGAGCATTTGTGAGCAGAAGTCCTTACCTCCATCCAGGCTGCGGGACAGGAGGTACCTCCTGCTAATGGACCTCTCGAACTGGGGCGCGGGCCGGTCGATCAGGGCACTGGCCTGCCGTGTCTGGGCCTGGGTGCGCCCACTGTAGCGGAACTTGGAGCCAATCACCAGGAACCCCTTTGGTGGAGGCTCTGGAGACACCAACCTGCCAGAAAAAACCCTCGCATAAATCTCTAGCTTAACAGCATGTAGGAGGACACAATGTCTTACTGCATTTGGGAGATGCCATCCTTTCTGGAGAATACAGATAGAGAAAAATACCTCCATGTAAATCTACCCCAAGAAAAAACACTACTGAGGGACTGCAATGCTGGTTAAAGGTTGATGATATGTTTGCTCCCTAGTAAATCAAACTACAAAGTCTACTGAATTAGAATTGTGGACTACCTTTAATGATAATAATTAATATACAAATCTATTTCTATAAACTAACAGGGTAGTGTTTTTTTCACAAATTTGGCAACAACACAAATTAGTTGACAAAAAACATCAGACAAACACAAGGATTCTATGCAGTGCTTTTTATGCAATGCTTTCTAACAGTGCAGAGTTGTGGTGTCTAAACTGCAGTGAGCATGCTGGAGACCCAGTTGTGACATGACTGATACCTACCTGAAGAAGGTGTGGTGCTCGATGCAGACCTTCCACAAGCGTTTGGAAGCGCGGTGATTAGGCAGCTTGAAGCCAATGGTGCTCTCAAACTGCTCATACTGTTAGTGTTGGGTCACAGGAGGAAGGGGGGAGTGGGAGTGGGAGTGGTTGGGGGTGCAGGTTGTGCGGTTATGTTGGGGTGGGGTGCAGGGTGGGGTTGTTAGGTGAGGAACAGAGTGCATCATGTTAAGTATAAATCATGTGAGGTGGTGTCAGTGAGACACTGTCAGAAACACACGCTAACTATAGCAAAAGTCTGGCTTTGGAAAGTTGAAGACCTACCATTTATTGGCTCAGCCTGTGCACTGTACGCACAACAGAGGATATTCTACTAATTAGCTGATGTACTTGGCAGAGGAGTTAGGCCAGTGAGAATTAGACGGTAAGATGGTAGGACTTTTTACTTTCTGAAGTTAGACTTTCACACCACTGCACATAACACAAAACACACATACACCCACAGAGAAACTAACACTAACTAAAGTAGGGCAGACATCATACACAGTGCTCATATTTAATGAACTTGCTTTCTCTGATGACAGTGTTAAGACTTATTACTGAGGCACGCTGAGTGCAAAGAACAAAATATTAGCGTCCAAT
>JAIFZK010000005.1:9290000-9295000 GCA_027481765.1 Tenualosa thibaudeaui
GAATCCCAGAGAACTGAGAAGTCTCCCCTGCTCTGGAATACAGCCTTTATAGACTTTTGAAGGACTATGAGGACCAATCAGTACAAACATGAGATACTGAAATTTCCATCAAAACGACTACCTAGAGATTGTTTACTTCTCTAATAGATGCAGTTAGGGATAGTATATGGATATAGTTTTAATTTGATGTGCAGAAATTCTTATTTTAAAGCAGCACCTTGCAACAAATTTGCCATAATATTACAGTTTGGAAGGATTTGTTGCTAATGGTGCATTATTCCCCTCCGTACTCTCTCTTTATTGAGAAGTCTGCCTTGCAACTTTATTTTGGTATTTTGGTTTGGTGCCGAAACAAGAAACTGAACCCAGCTCATGTCTGATCCTTATAAAATCTTGTTTCATAAGGGCCTCGTCAGTTAATGCATCTTTTCAAAAATTACTGCAATCACAACTGCAGGTGTAGGTGACTAATCTGATGAAAGATTAGCAGTAACAGGAAGTCAGAGATAAGGCAAACTGAATTTCTCATCGGCCATATTTATGCTCATTGCTCACATACACCTCACCACAGAAATTACATTCATTTTCCGACCCCTCAGAGAAGGAATTACCCACTGAGGGAAATTTTAAACAGGCACAGACTCTCATGTCTTACAGATATTAAATATTCATTTAGCCCGAACTCAAAGCTTTTTTAGTCAGTGAACTCAGAGAAGTCAGAGCATCAGTAAAAAGTTCCATCTTGTCACTGTATACAATCACTTACAGAGAAGAATGGAAACATTTACAGTCATTCATCTGAATACTGTGTGGGAGGGATTTTTAAGCTCACAGATGAAAAGGTGTCAGATATAAACATTGTTACATACTACATGTAGGCCTTAATAAATCACTTCAACCCCTGTGAAGCATAAAACTGCTACCGTGCCATGCAATTTATATGTGTAATAATAATAAAAGTGTAATAATAGTTCATACGGTAGGTAACATCTAATGTGGAAGAAATGCTTTCATACCAAAGGTTCTATCTCTATCTTTGAGGAGTATGGGCTTCACAGATATTTATAAAGACCTTTTATGCTTAATAGTATAGTAGATAGGCCTAGTACACAATAGTAGTATGGTAATAGTACACAATACTTGTTATGACATGTTTATAACCTTGTTATGTTGGGTTATGCCAGGAGGTTAAAATGAAATAAAGTGCTGTTGTTTTAGTGAAAGTGCTGAGATTGTTGAGGTGCAGAGGGTTTTTGTGACATCTGGAGAGGTTTGTGTCTGTGTGTGTATGTGTGTGTGTTTAAGGTGTGTGTGTGTGTTTAAGGGACCTCTGAGACCTTGAGAGCAGCACCAGAAGTTCCCCATCTGCACCCATTAGGGGCAGTCAGTGGAGCGGCCCCAAGCAAGAGTGACAGGAGAGAGCTTAATCCACTGACACTGATTCTGACACACACAAACACACACACACGCACACATACATGAGAGAGAGAGAGAATGCATTATATAGAAAAAAACCTCACCCACATGCACAGTCGCATACTTGCATACGCATCCAAACTGGCATCTCTGAGCCAAGTAGTTCCTCTCTTACACATGCATCCAAGATATCTCTCTGCCTTTAGGCTTTAGGCATACAACAACATTGGCAACAGTGTTATCAACATGGTAATAACACAAAATTGTGTAATAGAATCTATGTAATACAATAAAATGACTTACGGTGGCCTCAACCACTCAGTCCAAGGTGGCCCCCATTATCTCAGTATTAGCTCTGGAGTGCACTTAGCTTTTGTCACGAAAGGGTTAATCCCAGGCTGGCAAGAACCAGCAGCCGTAAGGAGGGGCGTCAGCTGGCGGAACGGCCGCTTGCCTGCTACCTCTCCCTCTGTTTCTATGACAACGGGATCTCCCTCGGCATCCCCACATGCACACACTGGAGACTAAAATATGAGTGTGAACAAACTCCTAGACACGCCTTACACACATACAAACACGCTAAAAACTAGGCACACACACACACACACACACACACTCACACTGATGCACACACAAGCATTTAAAAGGAAACACAAAATTAAGCATACTTGACAATGTTCCAGTGCGTTATGTTTTAGACCCCACAATAGCTAAGTCACAATGAGATCCCATCAAGATAATAGAACAAAAAATATTCTTTACAGTAAACATTCATATCCTTAATTAGTACAAAAAATTCTTCAGCCTCAGCAACTGCACCTCACGTTTTTTCATGTACAACATGAATATCATGACGCCTGAGACTAACTGGACTGGAGTCTGGTTTCTAACTGCATTAGCCCTGTGCCCAACTCACAGTACAGACATTTATGAAATGGATCTGTCTGGATCTATGCCATGCAGGGGACTGTCAGATTCATGGCAGGGTCAGTGGCTATTGATCTGGACAGGGGGTGGGGTGGAGGTGTCAGTGGCATGATGAGTTCAAGTAAGGTGCTGGCCTGGGCTAACACACAGCTCTGGAGCAGACAGCTAACTGTCAACCTATTTGACCTTCAGCAGATGTCTGTGAGCAGGAGGTAAAAAAATATAAACAATCCTGGCAATATACTGGCAACATTGGCACTGAAAAATAAACTGAAAAATATTGGTTCTTCTTACAACTACCCACTTCTTCTGCTTTTGTGTTTCTCTATTCTCCTTTATCTAATGCTTATCCAATATAATGATTCAAGTAATAGTCAGTAATGGAGAAATTGCAGGAAAAATGTCAGCTTG
Source organism: Tenualosa thibaudeaui (assembly GCA_027481765.1). NCBI lineage: Eukaryota > Metazoa > Chordata > Actinopteri > Clupeiformes > Clupeidae > Tenualosa > Tenualosa thibaudeaui. The sequence goes on from JAIFZK010000005.1 coordinate 9,292,755, forward strand.
TCTGTATTGAACAGTGTGTTAATCATTGGATGTTTCTCAAAATAATTAAGCAAACAGGAGGGAAAAATATTCCTCTTCAATTATTCCTCCCAGCATGCACTTCCTGTACCGTACATTAGCTGCCTGTCCCTGGTTAATCAATGCACAATTACGCTGATGAGAGGAAGCATGACCAGTTCTGTAACAGCACAGATTAGAGTTCTCACAGCTAGGCATAATATGTTGTTATTTGCCATTACTGACTGCCTCATGCAACACACACACACACACACACACACACACACACACACACACACACACACACACACATATATAGAAACACTCAGTCAGACAAAATAAACACAACAGAAGAAGCCATGGCGAGTGACATATGGAAATGTCTTTTCATTTGGACAGAAGTAGTGATCCATATCTGCATCTGGACAGGGGCTATTAGCTCCACAGGATATGAGTCATCAAGACGTGATCAAATTAAAAGCCAGTGATCGTTTGGACTGACCTTTCCACCACAACATACAAAGCACTCTTTACCAGTCTCCTTCTCTCTGGTTTGCCCTCACCCTCTCTCTCTCTCTCTCTTTCTCTCTCTCTCTTTCCCCAATGTTTTTTTCACGTTCTCTGTATTTCTCCCTTTATCTTTCTCTCACTTTCATTTATGCCTTTCTCCATCAAGTATTTTTCTCCTTTCCTATTCTCATAGCTTCGGTCTTGTGCTTTCTTTCCCTCCTCTTTCTCTGTTTTTCTCTCTCTTGTCTCTGTTTTATCTGTCTCCCTTTCTCTGAAATATTATCTTTCTTCAATCTGCTCTACTTGCTTTTTCTTCTCATCTTTCTCCAGGCAATGTGTACTTTCACTTTCTCTCATACACAATTCTAGTTTCCCCACCCTCTTTCTATTCACTTGTCTTCTCTCACAGTCGTGTCATTGTGAAGTCTCCGAGCATCATGCTCTCCTTTTTGTATATATGTCCTGTATATATATATGTCCTTCTCTCTGCCGGTAACCTTGACTTTCTTTGTTTTCTTCATACAGACAGGAAGATGACACTTGACTCCCTGTATCCTTAAACAACCCCCCCACCCCCCACCCCAACCAATCTCAAAACGTGTAATGCTACCCCTGACCCCACCCGCGGGGACCACCCCCTATCACTGCAGACCCCCCCCCTCAACCACCCCACACACACACACACACACACACACACACACACACACATACACACAAAAATCCCCTCCTCCACATTGGTGCTGGAAATGCTGAAGCAGCATGAGCATCTCATTGAGGACAGAACTGTGAGTGTGTGTGTGTGGGACAGAGAGTGTGTGTGGTTTATGTTTGTGTGTGTGTCTGTGTGAGTGCATATGTGCGTGGTGTGTCAATGCACAAGGCATAATTTAAGTAGCTCTCTGTCTCTGTCTCTGTCTCCACAGATAGGCATTAACAGCATCAGCTAATTGAAAGATGGACTGGCTTACGTGGATCAATCACAGAGCCACTCTGGGTGCAGCCATTTTGTTCTAGGGATGGTGCCACTCTAGTGGAGATGATGCTGGGAGAGAGAAAGAGAGAGAGAGGGCGAGTGGGAGAGAGAGAGGAGGGAAAGAGATGGAAGGAAGAAAGAGAGTAAATGAGAGAGAGAAAGAGGAATAGAGAGAAAGGGTGAGGCAGGGGCAGAAGAAAGAGGAAGATGAAGAAGAGTGAAGAACAGAAGGATGAGACAGGGGCAGAAGAAAGAGGAAGATGAAGAAATGTGAAGAACAGACAAAAAGGAGAGGGAGTGAGTGTAGTGAGTGTAGTGATAGCGTGCGACACGGGAGGGGAAAAGTGTCCGTTTCCCGGAACGCCAGACGGCCACGCCCAGTGATGAGTCACGATCATCATCACGCTTGTCATCCTCCTCCTCGCCCTCTCCGTTAACCTTGCTGCCGGAGGAGGCTCTCGGCTGATGTCACCCGCTAAGATCTCACACGCTCTGTCAGATTCCGGCGCGCCGTTACCTCACCTCACCAAGATGGTATCGCGGCAGAACGGTGCATGCATCACGGTAAAACACGGCTCACGGTAAAACAAGCGTGGCGTGGCATGGCACGGCGACGCAGTGTCGCCGCACTACGGAGCTGCGGAGCACAGTGGCACGTGTGGCGCTCTCCGACTCACAATGCTCCTCGTCCGCCCCGAACGCTAATGAGCCCAGAAATTCCCCACGGACCCCTCGGAGATAACTCAATATCCGCGCCTAATTCTGT
>JAIFZK010000005.1:9300000-9597500 GCA_027481765.1 Tenualosa thibaudeaui
TCTTTTGGAACAGACTGTAAAGCCTCATCTGTGTGCTCAGTAAGCAATAAGCCATGAGAGGCTGTAGGTTATGCTGGTTTTACCACAGCAAATGGGAGTTGTTAGGCACGACGCATAGAGGAGTGGCGTTAGACCCCCTTAGCCATGGTAAAACCAGCATAACTCACAGACTCTAGTGGCTTATTGTGTTTCCAAAATGGTTACCACATTAACCTAGCATGGTTTCATTGAAGAAAGATACACAAATTCGACATTGTAGCAAAATATTCATAATGTAGATAACAATTCCTCCACCAAGAAATAAAGTTCTTCCTCTGGACCAATAAAAAAAAAATGCCGTAAGGAACTAGGGCCTAAAACTTCCAGTGTTGTTTTCTGAGCATAATGACTATGATAAAGTTAACACGTGTGTGTTTGTGTGTGTGCTTGTGTGCGGGTGTGTGTGTGTGTATATATAAGTTTAGTTTGGTTTAGTGTGTGTTTGCTTTGCTTATCTCCCTCTTCATCATAATCCCCTCTAAATGAAGGCATTATTTCTGAGAAAAGGTTATCACACATCCGCAGTCTGTGGCACATGTGGTTTGTACAAAGTGTCAGCCAGCTCCAGAGACGGGAATGTTTCTGATGAGTTCATCCCTGTTCAACAGAGCGGTTGCCGACCCATCCCTCTGTCATGACCCCTCACGGTCTTACAGCTGCCCTGAACATAGCACTCCACAGTCACTGAAATGTCACAACAACGGGCCAGTCAGCAAAGAGAAGCAACATGGCTTCTTCCCCCTCACCACTGCATTTCATTTCATAATAATCATCCGAGGACAAAGACCAGCTCTCTGGTGTCATACAAGTCAAAAGATACAGCCCCAAATACACATTCCAGTGGGATTACTTCAGTGGTTTGCCAACAAACAGTCACAGGTACAATCTGTAAAGACTGAGGGTTGTACACACAACAATGCTAGTAGATGTCTGCTATGCTTGTACATGTAGAAATAGAGCGTTGCTGGATGGAATGAATTCAGTAGGCCATACAGCACCCCTCCTCACACACACCCCTTCATCCTCTGGGGAGTGGGAAAAGAGTGGGAGCAAGATAGGAGAGAGAGAGAGAGAGAGAGAGCAAGGGGGGGGGGTTTCCTTCATTTTTCAAAAACAAAGACCCTATTCTGTCAGTATGAAATAGGGAATAGATGGGCACAGGAAGGGTCAGTTTTGGAGAAGTAGTAGGGGGAGTAGGAGAGAGAGGAAGAGGAGGAGGAGGGGACAACTAGATAACAACTTCCAGAGAGAGAGAGAGAGAGAAAAAATGATGAGAAAATGAGATTAACTGGAAAACAAGAAAGAAAGTAAAAAAAAACCCTTCAAACCGCCTACTTGTTCTTAATGTTCAGTCTTTCCTACTAAAATTACACACTCTCCCACTCCCATTCTTCCTACTTTAGCCTTCAACATCCATCCATCTATCCACTGATTCTTGACCCGGCACTTCCTGTCAGCTCTTTGCACTGATGAGCCAGCATCCCCCAATCATCTTCCACTTTGAGGTCTTCTCCAGCCCCTAGAGCTGCACTTTGTGGTTGTATGGGGCAGCGAAATACAGATCAGTCCCAGCACATCCCAAGTACATCACTGTGATCTTCACAACCTCCATAAGGAATTAGTGGAGTGAGTAAAAACTAATGAGTTAATTTGTAAATATACAAGAGAAATGCTGATTTGCTGATCGTCTAGCTTTCTCTTTCCCGTGGGTGTTATTTGATCTAACTCTTTTGCAGTTCTAACAACACACATTTTACCTATCTTGCATGTTTCTAAATAACACCAAAATAAGATATTTTATATGGCATATGCCTATGGCCATCATTCTGCCTTGTCTCTCCACTTAAGGAGGGACCATAACTCCTCCTCCACCCTCCCTCTCTCCTCCATGCCCTCTCTTCAGTACATCCAGTTTATTAAATCAAGCTAAATGGCTCTTTGCATTTCCAATGAAATCAACTGGACACACACAGACACACTCACACACACACACACAAATCTCCTCAAATGAACTGGCTTGGCCCTGTCTTAGTTTACAAACAGTTCAATTTGCCTAAGATCCTTTTTGGCAGGTTTTAAGCCATTGTATGCCAGCACTAACAAATAAAGTGAACAGGGCCAACAGTCACAGAGCATTAATGGACAGCGTGCATCATGCAGTCTACCTGTTTTACTCTAGAAATGTCCACATTGTTATTCTGCAAAAGCAATCTACTGGCACAAGGCTATATAAGATGAGTAGAGCTAGTACTAGTCTCTAAAAAGGCCTCAGATACTGTTTTTGTATCTCTGTGGTATATCACTGTTAGACCTCAACTGGTCAACTGTCCTATATTTTCAGATAAGGTGCCACTCCAAGAATGATGTGTGTGTGTGTGTGTGTGTGTGTGTGTGTGTGTGTGTGTGTAATGACAAGTTAACATTTCCATTTCAACTTCATCATGTGTTACAAATGGTGTCCAAACAACACAAAGCATATGCCTCAATTGCAATATGTCCCCTCTAAGGCTGCACTGTATCATTGGCTTGTACAGTCACTTTAAAAGAGTGTTTCAGCTCTAGGCAAGAACTCCCAAGGAGGGGAAATGATGCTGGCAGTTAAAATGTGTAGAACCCTAATGCACCGATAGAGTGTTTGGCTGTTGGCAAACACTCCTGACAAGTAAACTGATGTGATTCTGAGCAAGTGGGTGAGGTGAGACGAGGTCAGGGTGGGAAATGAGCCTGAGAAAGAGAGAGAGGGAGAGAAAAAGAGAGATAGAAGGAGAGAGGTAGCAAGGGTGGTCTGGACAATGGTTGGCAGAGTGAGAGAGAGGAATGTCCGACTGTTTGCACGTAACCCTGGAGCTATACCAGACCATTTTAACCTATGTATCCCTAAGAGAGACTATGTGGACACACACATACACACCACACACACAGAGACACACGTACACACACACAGACAAAAGACACAAATACACACATACTATAGACTTCACACACACATTTTCAGACACTATATAAAGGTGTAGCTTAGAATATGCAATATGTGCTATGACACACAACTGGGGAACACCCAGCTGTTCCAAATGCCCACGACTGCAAAGACATGGAATAATCCAGAAATTTCCTCACTACCACACTTCTCAGACCGAGACCTGTGGCCCAGACTGATTCTATCCGACTTGGCCAATCCAAGCACTGCATGGCTGCGCATTGCTGCTATGCAATAAAAAAGCACATCAAATGGCAGTAATGATTTTACTGTCATGCACCAGTGCACATGGACAGTAGACACAACTCAAACTAGAGAGTTTCACAGCGTAGAAGATACGCTGTGAACATGAACGACTCTAAGACTCTGTACTCCCAGCTGCAATATAAGGAAGAAACACGTACTACTAACATTGTAGCATTAAATATTTATCAGCTGAATGACACCCTGTTACCTCATGCTGTATAACATTGCAAAAATAAAACTCTAGACACTGGATATGCCAGCTATCATGGGATACACAGATATAGCAGATGACATGATTTCAAGAGATTTTAAAATCCCTGAGAATGATCTGTGGGATTCAAAAAAAGAAAAAAAATGACGTGACGATATGTGACATGTAATATAATAATATTATAATGACGATATGTTTTCCTTGTGTGTATTGCAATGTAGGAAAGCTGCAAAGGAAATTCATCTTAAAAGCATAAGACTGGATGAATTGTGCAGACGTTGGTTCAGACTGAAACAGGAACTTGGAAGGAGACGATGCTGCACTGTTTCCCCCTCAGAGCCTAGAGCCCACGCCTAACACGTCGTCCTGATGATGAACACAGACAACCAGACAAGGTGTGTACCTGTCACCCTCAGCATCATATAACACTATCCACTCCAGTCCATCTGGAGATCTAGTGTTGTGTGCCTATTGTCTCCAAAAACAACTCAAGTGTTTCAATGCCAAAGGCTCTTACCTTTTCAGGTGAGGTGATGGACTGCGATGTTGGCTTTAAGTCCGCTCCCTTTTTCTCTCCCTCACTGCCGACACTTCTACTTTCACAGCTCTCTCTCTCTCTATGTCTCTCTGTCCCCCCCTCTCTTTCTACCTCTCACTCTCTCTATCTATCTTTCTCTTACTCTCTCTCTCTCTCTCTGTACTATGCTGTCCAGTGACGGCAATGAGGCTACTGGTCTGCACTGATGCTGCAGTGATAGAGAAAACACACCCTCTTCGGCTCTTTCTCTCATCCTCCGCCTCCCTCTCCCCCCCTCCCTCCCTCCCTTCAGGCTTTCATCCCTCCCACCCGCTCCCTGATTGGCTAGCTGTTGGAGGTGACATCACCTCTTTCTTTTCAGGCTCTCATTCTCTCTCTCTCGCCCGCTCCCGCTCTCTCTCTGTATTCCCTTGACAGAACCCTACCCCTCTTCTTTCTCTACCCCCCATCTCTTGCTATATGCGTACACACACACACAGCTTTTATAGTGTCTCCAGGTTCCAGTAGACATCAGTGATGCCCATGCGTTTAAGTACAGCACATTAACAGTGGAGTATTTCTGTTAGAGACCACATAATCATTGTAACAAGCTTCTTCTCTCTTGTCAGACCTTAAGGTGTGGCAAATAAATCCCTCTTTTCTCACACACACACACACTCACACACGCGAGCACACACACAAATCAACATGCATAGACATGACTGTAACATGTGCATTAAATAGTATTATATAGCATACATAAATATGCAATCTACGATACTCGCTGCTCAGAAGCCTCATTGCAATACATTACACTAAACTTTGACTGGTATCACATCACTGTTATTGCAGGCAACTCTATTTCTGCTTTATGCTCTTGTCTTCCAGTCCTAAAAATGAAATGCTCATGGCCACTCCTTGTGCATGGCCACTCTCCTCCTGCCCTGTGTCCCCGTCTCTCCGTCCCTCCGTCCCTCATCACCGCCCCACCCCCCTCCCCTCATCTCATCTCCGTCTTCAGCAGATGGACGGTGTGTAGGGGGTGGTGGCACATGTCTTTGTTGCCCCTCTCTGGCTCTTAAAGACAGCAGATTGAGCTGGTTATTTTATGGCCCCTGACCAGGTCAAAGCCCTAACTGCTTTTCTCTCTCTGTGTCCTATGGACAACTATCACTCTCTCTCTCTGTCTGCTGTTTTCTGTTTCTCTCTTCTGCTGTCTATCCTTCACTGAATCTGTGTGTGTGTGTGTGTGTTATATTACTAAGGAGCCGTAATAGACCTGCACTGTTTGTCTCTTCTGACCACACCCTGCCCTTCAAACAGTCCGCAGCGTCTACAGCCTTCCCGTACAAAACTGATGCCAGATGAACGGCGGACATTGACTTTTTTGTTACCTTGCCAGAGCCATACATCCTCTATTTGCATTTAGGTTTTTCAAACATATTACTCTCTACACCTCATGTATGTATACATTATGAGGTATATTCTACTTCAATGGATACCTTTGACTTGTTATATCATGTCAGGCATATACAACGGTTGCTGTTGACAACTCAGATCAAACAGACATCTACATTGCTCCATAGGATGCTCCATATGTGTTACTGTTACTGAGATGGTGGCAACTAGTGGACCCATGCATTTAAATGAAAATCAATGCCATTAGCCAAATTAGAAATGCAATATTAAAAAAACTGTCCTGCAAACGGGGCACTTATCAAAACAGAGAGCACTTAAGGTATATAGGCATATGTAACACACAATATAGGCATATGTAATAAATAAAGTTCACAACATGGGGCTCCAACCCCTGAAAAGCTATGGTCTGGTGATGATTTGTATATAAAGTTGACACTGAAACAACAACAGATTGTAAAGAAACCACCACTTTGACACTTATGCTCTGGGTTGCCCATATATGATTTTCTCGTAGTACCATTGCACCACAGTACAACATTGTATTACATAGAATAGAATAGAGGGATCCCATGTCTTACAACATAAGAAATCAGAGGAGCTGTTGAGTAAAATCAGAAATTTCTGTCCTCACAGCAAAGTGCACATTCAAAGTTGTGTTTATCTTTCCATCTCTGACTACCCCGCACCCTCCTGACTGCTTACCATCTCTCTGCCCATCTCCCTTCTCTCTCTCCTCCTTCCTTTTTCTTCCTCTCAGTTTAAGCTCTGAATTGAATTTGCACACACCAGACTGCTATGTCACTATCTCTGTCTACCAACCTGTCTGGCACCATGTCTCTGCCCCCCTGGTCCCTTTTCACTCCTCTCTCTCTCTCTCTCTCACTCTCTTTGGAAGAAATGCTTTTAAATAGGCTGAACACAGATCTAGCCACACAATCAATAGATTAAAGTCAGAGATAAAAAGTCACTAGTGGGAGATAAGTCAGCATGGCTACAGGTTTTACTCTGTGTGCAGTAGGCTACACAGGGCAGTAAAAAATATCCCTCCCTCACCATGTTATCACTCGCATCTCTCATCCTCTCTCTAATCCCTTTGCTTTATCTCTCCTCTTCTGAATCGTAGGCATATTCTGTAAGAACGACTCAGCATGTCCACCCCTAATAATGTTACTGAATGGGCTGTGTGATATAGTTGTCCATATGGACAGGGATGAAGGACACAGTTTGTTTCCAGTATGACAGAAGGGTGAAGGAGGCACATTATTTGTATGTAACTAGACCATTAATGTACAGTGACACAGCAGAAAGTCTCCACACATTTAAAACTCAGTTGTCCATTGGCTTATTTCTCAGAGCTGAGAGGAAAGGGTTATTTACTTTAGCCAGTTATTGGAGCAATAAAGCCATTCATCCAGCTGCAGGCATGACAACCATTAAGCTTATGAATTCTCCTTCAACTCCTTTCCCTTAAGTCTAGTAACATGGCTCTGGACCGTCCCACAGTCACCTTGCCTCTCAGTCCATGTGATGGCCACCAGACACACCCAAGTATGGAGATAATAGTAAAATCAATCAATCAATAACCAGCAAGAAGTGAAAATATGCTTTCCGTCACTGAATACGAATGGGTTTTATTGGTTACTTCTATTTTGATTAAGATAAATGAAAACAAGCTTCATCCATCACAGGTCCATTAGGTTATGGTGCCATCTAGTGACAGAGATCTTGAAAAAGGACACAGGGATTAATCACACTTTTCCAAAATTACATATGCAGGGTAGAAGTATAGAGTACAGATAAATTTGCAGAGCCTGCATGAATGTGGTTTTATGTGAAAAAATGTGTATGATTTTGTAATTATGTAACATGTAATGTGTTAACAGAAAAAACACCAATAAACAAGCAAAAATTCGTTTTTGATTTGAATGACTGGGGTACAATAAGAAAAAGAATGAGAAAAATTGATACAGCATAGACAGAATAGTGAACCATCAGCTAACACTAACTAAATGGGGCACAGAAACTCATTTTCAGTGTCATTTTCCTATGCCACATTCAGTTAATGTTAACTGCTGGTTTGCTACTTGATCAATGTTGTCTCTGATTCTTTTTCTTGGACCTTCAATGACCTCAAACAACAGGTCTATGGATTGAATCACACCAGATTTCTCTTTTAAAGGGCTGGATATGTGATGCCTTTTTCCTCAGATAAATTGTTTATGAGCCTAGAGAACTCTCGATTGGTTGATGAAATCAATGATAAATACCATGACATTGTGAACAATGACAATGGATTTACAATGGATTTACTAGCTCTATGAGTACACAGCCTGTCAGGAACAACACAATTAAAATTCTGTAAGACTAACACATTTTGACAAGTAATCCAGTTTCCTTTTTTTCAGCTTGCTTTTTGGTTAAATATAGCTGGGGTTTGAGGGGCCTGAGGTTACATGCTTTCAGGAAATACACGTTAATGACTTTCCCCTTGATGCCATAGGCCCAAAGTTATTGTCTGTACTACTAATACACATTACTAATACTCAATGCAGTTTGATTGGGTAGTGAAGTGGGTCCTCCTGTGGGTGGGTGATTTCAGAAAAGGTATAGTTTAGGAAGGTTAATTAGTTTCCTTAATGCCAAAAGTCCAAATGTATTGACTCTATGCCCAAGTCACCAGTATCCAATGAAAGAATCATTGAATTTATTTAGTTCTTTTCAAGGCACCCAAAGCATTTTACAGTGAAGGGGGACCTCACTAACTGCCACCAGGGAGTAGCACCCACCTTGGTGATGCATGGCAGCCATTTAGTGCCAGAACTGTTACCACACAGGAGCTTGTGGAGCACATTGAGTGTATAAATGTGTCAGCCAATTGCAGCACATTAGGTAGATGATTAATAGGCCAGATTGAATAAGCTAGGACACCGGGGAACCCTCTACCCTTTTCGACAGGTGTCCTGGGGTCTTTTATGACCAGAGAATCATGATCACCCAAAGCATTGAATCTCCACAGTACATTGGATAGATGAAATGAAAAGTGCCAGAAGTACTAGCTACTAGCCAATTCCACTTACACACTGCCATTTCTGTACTTAACCCTTCACAAACCTGGGCTTGTTAGGCTAAGCACCTGGGGAGCTATGGCCTTGCTGAAGGTCACCTCATCAACGGCTTAGCCAAGACCCTCCACTCACCAGTCAAACCTCTAGACCATTAGCCCACTGACACCCCAATGCACATAGGTAGCAAAGGGAGGAGGAGGCTGGGACCTGTCTCCACTTATGCTTACTGATACCCTGAGGTTATATGCTTTAAAAAAGGTAGGGTTTAGGGGGGTTGGTGACTTCCCTTTATGCCACAGGCCCAAAGGTATTGGTTGTATACCCATATTACTAATACTCATTGCCGTATACATGGGTAGCGAAGAGATGGGGTCTCAATGCTTTCAGAAAAGGTGTGGTTTAAAAGGTAGATTAGTTTCCCCTTAATGCCTCAGATCCAGATGTATTGGCTGTATGCCAAAGTCACCAGTACCCAATGACCTACGCATGGGTAGCAAAGGGAGGAGGGGGGTGGGACCTATCTCAGTTTATGTTTACTGATCTCCTGAGGTCCTATGCCTTCAAAAAAGGCCTTCCTTCGCAATATGCACCCCTTGTTTGTTTCTTTCACTGTGTCATAGCTTGAATGTTATCCTCTTTTGTAAGTCGCTTTGGATAAAAGCGTCTGCTAAATGCCTAAATGTAAATGTAAATGTAAATGGGTATGTAAAAAATATTATAGGTAAAATCCTGAGGTTATAAGCTCTCAGAAACTACATGGGTTATGGGATCTAACATGTTTCCCCTAAATGCCACTGGCCTAAACATCACCAAAAACAGCCCAATTTGCAACACCAAATTTGTCTAATACTAATATTATTATAATAATAATCTGATGAACGGTCTCTCATCTTGGATTTTATTTTACATTCACACACAGATGAAAGTCCCTGATTCCCAGCTGTGTGAATCGATAAAGGTTTTCCTTGTTGATGTGACTTTTACAAAAGTGAGAAGAAATTACAACATTCAGAGAACAGACACAAAGTATTACCAAACACTTAACTCATTATCAAGTAAATGCACTTCAAGTGATACAACACTCCATAACTATGAAGGAGCATTAGTACTGTGCACAACAGTCAAATGCTCACAAGATAGGGAGTGTTAGTTACAGTAACTACATTATGTATTCTGAGTAGAAGTTGCTTTAAAAAGATTAAAATTAGTGCTTCTGCCTCAGTACATCTCTCCTAGCGCTTTTATTTTTTTTCTGTTTTCATACTGCTTGTTGAAGTTCTTATTTCACATGGTCCAGTAGCTCTCATTTGTGCATCTGTGTCTCTGACAGCGTTTCACCTGACGCACACGTACGTACAAACAAGCAAACACACAGATGAAGACCACCCCTGGAGATGGAGTCCTTTGCTGCCCTCATCAAAGTGTATGCAGTCTCCTAGGGCTGCATGCGGATGGCGCCATCCAGACGAATCACCTCCCCATTGAGCATAGGGTTCTCAGCGATCGACGTCACCATGTGTGCAAATTCTGCGGGGTCTCCCAGGCGGGAAGGGAAAGGCACTTGACGGGCCAAGAAGCTGCGCACCTTCTCTGGCAGACCAGCTAGCAGCGGTGTGGAGAACAAACCTGTGAATAGGGAGTTAAATGAGGAGCACATAAAGCCAATGAGTACCTGATTGCACCAAGGTAAAAATGACAAAGTAGACACATGAAAGGTTGGTTTTCTGACACACACACACACACACACACACAACTTGCTGAGGTATGTATATGGGCATTCTAGTGTTATGGATGACATTTTTGTTTTATTATCTATTATTGATGAACAGAAGACCCCCTTAAAAGCCCCTTTTAGCTAGGATTTTCAGAAAATGCTAAAGAATTGTCACCGCCTATTAAATGCTTTATTTCTCAGGCTCTACAGCAGATAGAAGCATGAAATCAAAAACAGTTGAGAGCTTTCAGCTTGTCTTGTATTTAGATTGACTTGTTAAGCCATGATCTTCAAGTGCATTTTTTTGAAGTCACTGGTTACAGGCCTTAAAAAAGACAAAATGTTTGAAAGGGACATATATGCTACTCCAGGTCTTGAGGGGTAAAAAAACATAGATGCTGATCCATCCTAATCCCCACTACACTACATTTTCTTGTCATTGAAGATGTTGATGATTAACGAATGAAAATTGCATTCCCATGTCAAAATGTGAAAACTTTTACCCATGATTGCGATGTCTGACTAATATACATCACTTGCAACGTGTGATTGTTGAATTTGGCTGTTGGGCATAGGGCTGTTCTGTATAGGTTTTACGATGCAATAGGAAAGTGAATTGTGAAATATTATGGATGCGACACAATTATAATACATCATTTATGAAGTATTTTAAAAGTAACAAACGGGAAAAATTTGTTCATATTACATTTATATGATCATGCAATGATGATGCACATAAAGTTTGAACATTCTTGCCTGAACACTTTTTGAGTAATGTAAACTTAACCTCATACTTGTTATGGATGTGACATTTCCATGGAACTCACAGACTTAAAAGAACAAACGTTTTTTAAATTAAGTAAACGTACCCTTACAGCAAACCAAGTAAAGCTGGTAAATTGACAGATTATGTAATTTGGTACAAGTTTGCATACTTTAACTCTGATGTTGAAGTAGTGTAAAATAGGCGTTTTAAAAACAATGTTTATCAAAGCTACACACAACACTCCACCAACAAGCCAGCACACTGACCAGGAGCAATGGTGACCACACGGACTCCCATGGGAGCAAGGTCACGGGCGATGGGTAGAGTCATGCCCACAATGCCACCCTTGGATGCAGAATAGGCAGCCTGGCCCACCTGAAGACAACATGTATATGTATTTACACAGGAAATCGCCATCAAAAATGACCACAAATACAACAATTTTGCAGTAGCAAAATCCAGCAAATGATGCACTAGGATCTGTAAAGGGACTTCATAGTACAACATGTGCTGCCACAGAAGACAATAAACTACTTTGAGGCATAAAATAATAAAACAGTGTAGACCAGCAAGCATTTTACCAAATAATACAAATGATAATGATTAAAAAAACTTCTGAGTGTAAAATAACCATACCTGTCCATCAAAGGCAGCCACACTGGCTGTGTTGATTATGCAGCCTCTGTGCCCATCAGCGTCTGGCTCATTTTTACCCATTGCACCAACTGCCAGTCGGATAACATTAAAGGTACCAGCTATATTAACCTATGATAACGAAATGATACACTTCAGCCTTTTAACACAAAACAATAAGCAGGCAGCAGGTCTAAAGCACAAGTACGTCCGAACAATTCATATCTCAGGTTCAGAAAAGTGTGAACTTCTAAATCCTTATTCAGCATCAATGCATCAATACAATTCCCAAGAAATACACTGCAGTTATTCAGACAAATCAACTCACAGTAATGACGCGTGTGAAGTCCTCAAGGCTGTGTGGAAGATCCTTCTTGAAGTTGTAGGTCTTCACAGCAACAGCAATACCAGCACAGTTCACAGCCAAGTCCAGACGACCAAACTTCTCCTGAGCCAGGGACACAGCCGAACGCACATCTGACTCTGAGGTAACCTATGGACGGGGTCATAGTCAGGGCATGCAAGAACACAAGAGGACATCTTAAAAGACATGTAATCGAAACACATTGCCTAAACCCTGAACCCTCAAAGCCTTTACTAGCATCAATCATGAAACTCAATCTTGTTGAGCTCAGGGCTTAGAGAGGGCATTGGGAAATACTATTCTCTTAGAGGAGTTGGAGACTGGAATCGCTGGCTGCACAGTTACCATGGTGGAAGCCATAATTATAAACCAGCAACCACCATCTTAAAACTCTCTGTGCTCTCTGTGCGAAAAAAAAAACCCTAAACAAATACTGAAGACCGCACCAATGACAAACAGACAAAAGTTGCGACTGTTTGGGTACACCTTCAATAACACTTACATCAGCTGGTGCAAACGCACACCGGTCGCCAAGACTACTGGCCAGGTTGTGTCCATCTGAACTTGGCAGATCCAGGATAACTGCACTTGCCCCTTGACTTATCAGGCGTTCCACAGTGGCCCGGCCCAAACCGGAGGCCCCTCCGGTCACAAGTCCAACCATGCCCTGTCAGGTACAAGGACACTCATCACACACACCGCCCAGGTCTCTAAAATTGACCACCAGGTATTAAAAACTTTTAATCCTGGATTACATGGCTTGATGGAGTAAAGTTTAATATTACGCAATGATTGACAATGCTTTTTTATTTATTTCATGCAGCGGTCGTTGATGTGGAGTCTCATTCCATTGTTATCCAATGTAACTAGCATGTTAGCTCAGTGGGCTAGCATAGTAGTTCAAGCTATCTACACACGTTATGCCATAGCAAGGCAAGATGCTGAACATTTAATCACAAGTGCTAAGCAGTCCATCATCAACGCCATATCGAGTCTCAAATAGGTCTCAAAAGTGTTACCAATGCCTACAACATACGACAGAGTCCAACATTACTCGTTCTTTTTTTATTTGCCGTGAATGGCCACTACTAAAGTCCAAGTTTTATCTAACGTTAGCTAAATGCAAGATTCTATGGCTAACACCCTAGAGTAATTTGTAGCCAACTTATTTTTTCGCTATGCCAAATACAAGGTTGAGTTAAAACAAAACTACAGTAGTATATGTTCCTGTACTAGTCGCAGTAATGCAGTGTCTTCGACAACACTTGCACGTTTCCATAACTTTTCAATTACCAGGTTCTCTCACCTTGACACTCCTGATGTTCGCCATGTTCACAAACCAGCGTCACCACTGATTCACAAGTAACGTCCAAGTACATGCAGTCAACGTCCAACCGACGAAAATCCACCAATGAAAATGACGCCATCAAGAACGCCCCATATCAACTCTGGCTCCATGCGAAAGACTGATAGAAAGTTCATCCAATCAGAATTGTAATACGACGCTAAAGGTCACGCAGGGCAATATTTCCTTGCTTTTTTATTTTTATTTATGGAGATTACTTTTTCAAATTTCATTCTGCAGAGAAAACACACAAGACATTACATGCTTTATTTTTATGGGATACCACACAAAATAAATCCTTGGGCACATGGTTCTTCTGAAATATATATACATATGGAGCTTACATTTTCAAATAGTTCATACTAAAGGGAAAACACATGAGACATTACATGTTTCATTTTTATTTATTCTTCACAAGGCCATCACACAGATCATTTATGTATTTCTCACTTTTAATATTAGGTATTCATTTAAAACATTATATTAATAAGGTGATGCTACCAGTGGTACAAATAAGTGCACGTCAAGCAAACTTCTCCAATAAGCCCTCCATTGTCAAACAAATAAAACTTAACATTATAGGATGACCATAATCATCGACATAGGCTTCAGAGGTGAGTGTGATGGTCTTTACAATTAGGACTGCATTAAATTAAAATCGATTATCCCCACAAAAAAATCCCCACCACCTCTGCTTAGGCATCATTCAAGAGTTTTTAGAAAACATCACTATTATGCCACAGAAAAAACAGCATGCTGCATCTAAGAGAGAAAAGAGAATGAAACGTACCAATTTTGACTTGCTGATGCAAAGATGCTCTGTTATGGAAGGCAGTAAGCTGTATAGTTATCTCCAGTAAGGGGGGCGAGTCAAATCAAATCCCCAACAACACAACTTACTACCTCAGCATATCAAAGCGAGTTTAAAAAGTCAGAAGCAGACATTTAATAATGAAAAACAAGGCAGAGACAAAAAAAGCAGATGAGTAGAATTTCCACCATGCTTGCCAGTGATGTAAAAATGAACAAAATACCAGTCTTCAAATCTGTCCCCTCCCCCCAGTCATCCCAGAGTGCTGAATGCTGCTACATGGTAGCCGTAGGAAAGACAGTAGACTGTATAGTTATCTCCCAGATCTGGTGTGATCCCAAACTATACAAACTACTACCTCATCCCACAGTAACCGCCAAGACTGTCACACAAGGTGCCCTATGCTGGCCCAGTCTATTGGTCACTGGCTGAATGTTGGTGAATTGAATGATGAACTTTACCTGCAGGAATCTCAAATGTGGCAACTGCTGAATGCATAAAAAAATGGAGAGAGCAAAAATGAATGATTAAAGTAAAGCAAACAAGACACTTACATCAAGCACTGTTTTGCTACCATTAGTCGTCATGTGAACTTACCTCAGTATCCTCAGTCGTTGCAGTTCCTCTTTTCAGTGATTTCTCAGGTGTACACTGAAACAAAAGACAGTTATGTCCCAATCTGTGTCCTTACCACTTTTCCCTGGTCTATTTTTAGATTAACTGAGCCTATGTATTAACAAGAGGGACAGCTATAATAGTCTAACGTTAGTTGTGCTTTCCAGTGTTAATAAGATATTACTCTTTTTTAAGTTAATGACAGCATCCTTACATTTGGCTTGGGGCAGCATTGACACAGAAATTGATAAAGTCGATACTAACCGTTCTCGTGCCAAAGATGCTGGAGGGGAAACAGACCCAGACACAAAAATGGGCAACAATTCATGAAATAAGACCACTACAAAAAACAGCCTTAAAGTTCTGAAACCAAAAATTAACCGCCTGCTTCTTGTCCCCAAAATGCACTTTATACAACTACAGAATCACGTTTTTGATGATGCAACTGATCAACCAGAGAAAATCCGACAGTGTATGACAAGTCTCTCCACACCTCGTCTGGCACTGGTCGCTGTCACCTCAAGAACCTCGGACCTCATATGACATGGGGTGTCTCACATGAAGCAACAATTTCGCAAATGAGTAAAACAGTACATTTCCAGTATAAACTAATTCTATTCAAACCTCAATCAAAAGCGACTTCACCCCGATACAAGACTCTCATCCACTTTTACTTCCAGGTCATGATTTGCCAGAGTAACGTTAGCTAGCTACTGACCACGCATTGCCCCTCGAGATCATAGATAGGGTGAGCCTGCTACAACGTCGTAGGCCATGCTTACTCATTTTCATATTCCCATTCCATTTTAAGGACGTAGACAATTAGAGACCTTACTGGGCGCCGTGTATTTGAAGATGTATAACTCACACAACCCCTGTATCTCGTTGCCAACTCATCAAACTTGCGGTTGCTATCAGCTAGTTAGCTAACATTACTTGGCTAGAAATGACCTGCTACTGCTAGGCGGACAGCTCTCGTTAACCAGGGTCTTTTATGCAGTTATGCGTGTCATTTAACTCTGCATCCAGGCTTCCATGAAAACAAAATTGGCACACTGCGTACCAGCTATATTTTTTTAAGTATAAAGCTGAACATCACTTCACTTACGACGTATCTGGAAGCAGGCACGTTGGCTCACCATGCTAGCCAACTCAGTTTACAGAAAGACGAGAAATTAAAAATGGCGGTCCACAGTGCAGTCAACACGGAAAAAAACAATTCGTTAGTCAATCTCGGTCGGCTAAAGCCAACGTATTATTTCCACCAATACCCCTTATCTGGCCAAACGAAGAATCATTTCAACACATATCCAGACGTCACATTAGCAGTCTCGACTATGACTAGACCTGGCATCTGCTAACGATAAATTTGCTTCCGCCATCTTCCACCCAAACTAAACGCAGAGCGTGAATTGTCGCGAGACTGAAGCAAGGGTGTAGTAGTGCGATTTCAAGTGACAGCCGAAGTGTGTGGAATTTCACCATCACGAACTAAACGTCAACTACACTATCTATAACATCGCTAAATCATACTGATCTAAAATAGAAACACGCACCACACAGATCACAGCCACACACACATAAAAAATTAAAACAAACACATTTTACTAAAAGAATAAAATTTATTTCAGCACTGTAAGTCATTTCCCAACCGTACAAACAAGACTGCCAACTTTGACTCTCTCTCTCTCTCCCTCAGCCAACTGGCTTTCCTCCCCATCCACTGTGAAAATCAGACCACAACAGCAAGACAAATAATAAAAAAAAGTTTCTTTCCAAAACCATCTGGTGCTTTCTTTTTACTAAAAATGAGACTTGTTAATATCAATCTGAATCATAACAGCAATAATTATAATGACAATGAGATTACCCCTCACTACACAAGCTCGTTGGTAGTTTCACACATACACCAGAACATCAGTTCCAATGAACGGATCAATCTTCCAATTACAGACGACATGTGTTGCCTACGAATGGGTCATAAGCTAATTTATCCGCCCAAATAAAGATAACTACAAAAATAAACATAAGAGGGGGTGTAGGGTGCTGTGATGAGGCAAAGACCACGTGAACATCTGGAAGGTGGGAGGGTGAGTCATTGTACACAATACTTCATCATAGGCTTACAATCTGAAAAGGCCAGGTACAAAGGAGAAAGCTGGTCCTGCAGTGCTAGGACCCAGAGTCAGGGTGTGCAGAGGGATCAAGGTCTAGGGTGACATTACACCAAAAACATCTCCAGACACAGCTTTTTTTTAAAAATAATAATAAAAAAAAGAATGGGCATTGCTCTACTCACTGTGTGTGTGTGTGTGTGTCTGTGTATGTGTGTATGTATGTGTGTGTGTGAGAGAGAGCGTGCAAGTTTATGTGTGTCCAAGCAGATCTTTAGAGTATGTTTTCCAGCACTGAACATGTATGTGTGACATGAATATATGTATGCTTTTAAAGCGAAGGGTATGTTTGATAAACAAGTGAGAGGCAGATGTTGGGACTTGTCTGTATCGAGACCTGTGTTTGCTCACAAGAGGATAATGACAAAAGTAATAATAATAAAACATCTTAATTCTTAGCAATGAAATTGGACGATACAAGACTTGGCCACTTTTCACCAAAAAGATGTAAACATCACAAGTTTCCTTCATGCGATTTCTTTTCATGGACCCATAACATGTCTTTCACATCTCTATATAAATGTAAATATATATATACCATATAGACTTTGAAATAACAAAAAGGTATCTAATTTTGGGCCAACATCAATAGATAAGAAAGGTATGCACTTTGGTTCAGTTGTAGAGATAGTTTCTTCTGCTTTGTGCAAGGGTGCAAGGTTCAGCTTGAATAAACTAGACTTTAATATATTCAAGGCTGAAAAAATATGAAGATGTTCGCAAATGGTCTGAAGAAACAAAACGAATAAGAATCTCAATTTAGCTGGGTCATAATTACATCATAATGGTGAAGTGGTCAGAAACAATACCATACAAAATACAAATAAGGAAAATTGCAATCATTACAGTCTTGAAAATATCTATCTGCTAAGCGTATCTGATTACTAACTGTAGGAACAGTAGGAGTAGCAGTTTGTAATAACATTAGAAAATAGTAAGAAAAGCATTTTGCACAAATGAACGAAAAACCGAAAAGGGATGTTATTTTTGTTCTGCTGAAGACATTTTTTTTCATGTTCTGGCTACGGTTACATACAGACTGGTTATCAATGTTAATATTACTCTTACTGTTAGTATAGTGGGTTAAGGATATAGTACTTAAGTCAAGGAAAGAGAGAGGCCTGGATATACCAATGGAAACAGAGAGAAGACAGAAGTAAAGAGATACACAGCATCACGATTAGGGTGACGTGGGGTCTGACAAAGATAGAACTATCTCTATTTCAAACTGGCTGAAGTGACAGACCACGCTACAGTGGAAGGATTCTGCGAGTGAGGACAAGTGGACTCGAGTCTTTCAGGACTACAGAGATGATCAAATCACCAATCGCTGGTGTTCGTTGTCCAAATGACAGGGTGGTAGAGTGATGCTCTGCTACAGACGCTTACACTCAATGAATCAAAGGGTCGCAAGAAGAAAAAGGGACTGCTTATGACACATCAAGAAGCTAGTTTAAATGATTAGAACGCAATAACTAACACCATATTACTATATTCCAACTATCATTGTGCCAATTTTGGCATGTAAATGGAAGCAATTTACTTTTTTTCCCATTAGACTCGATAGTGAACAGGTTAGAAATGAATTCTTAAATGGGGAGAAAATGTTAGGAAATTAAAAGTTTGGGAAAGGATAAACTAAAATCCAAAACATAACAATAATTACTAATTAAACATTGAAATAATCAACTAAAACAAAAATGACAACATTCTGGACAATACACCACCTGTGTAAGTGAATGTGATTTTTTAAAATTATGCTAGCTAGTGTCTCTATGCGCAAAACACCAAATGTGAACATGTCTGTAAGTGTATATGTGTGTGCTCCAAAAACATCCTTCTACATCCAGATCAAATTAGTCAGTATATGTGTCCAATATTAATCACTAACCACCAGCATTCAGAGAACTCAGAATGCACCACCTTTTATCACAAAATGCAGAATATAACATGATGAACTTTACTGAACTTTCAGTGTGGGTGTGTAGGTATACACGAGGCAGTGTGTACACTTGATTTTGTGTGTGTGTGTGTGTGTGTGCGCGCAAGTGTGGTCTCTGCATGTGCTTGAAGAATGATGAAAACATCAATTTTCAAACTCAAGCACTGCTGTCCACCATTTCAAAATGAAATGCAATTAACATCCTGTCATAGGGTCCACGTTCATCGCAGTTAGGTTTGTGTATACTGTACAGCACTAGTCTTAGTATACAGTCAGTCATGCTACTGTCTAGATTAGTCTGGCTCTTTTACTATAGACCTGTGAAGTATGTCCAGTACTGTCATATACAACCTCCTTCTCTAAAAAACGTAGACTTTTGTACTATTTGCAATATTTAAATCCTATTATAAAACCTATCAATTGCAAACCCTTATTTAAACTCTTGCCTCATCAATTAAACACACTGTAAGGGGCTGTTTGTTTGTTTGTTGTTGTTTTTTTTTAAAGTGTATCAGTGTATCAACACATGACATGGGGGAGGGTAACATCCCACAGGGGAGAGAGCATTAACAATATACAACACTTAAATATTAAGGGTTTCTGTCACACCTTGCTTTATATAGCTTTTCATATATATTTTTTGTGGCACAACAAGATAGATTATTTAATATTGTAATAAAATAAGGTGCTTGTCAGTGACTTGCCTTTCTGCGAATTTGTTTATTTCATATTTCATTTACCGAGGGCTTATACTACATGCTGCATATTTAATATCTGTTTTGCCTTTCTAAAAATCCACTGATGTATGTCTGCTTAAAGTGACTTTAAAAATCACAATGTAGGCCTGCTTCTCTTGTTGCAACTGTAACAAAAAAGGAAAAGATACAAAAAAATCCATTGGATAAGGAGTCGTTAAGTATAAACGGCTCTTTTTTTTGTGCCAAATAGGGCATGTGTCCCCAAAAAGGACTAAAAGTGTCTTGGGTTTAGATGTTAAGCAGAAGTGCTTTCTGTTTTCATTTTAAATTTTAATTCATTTTAAAAGGTGCACAAGTTTCACGGCCACAACTGAGGAGCTCCAGAGCATGGTCACGAGGGACAGGAGAGGCACAAGCACAAGTTGGGGGGGGGGAGTCCAATGGTGATGAAAATAAAATCATTGTTTTAAATCATTTCAATTTCAGCAATGGTTGGGAATGCAAGTTAGGCACAAATCAAGTGCTGATGGCCAGAGGAAAGAAAAAGTAAAAGTCAACAGATCGCAGATGGCGTCTCATTGGCAAAACAGAAGTAGCGCTCACTGTGGGGCCTCTTAGCAGATCAACAGGGGCACTTTGTATTCCCAACCATTGATAAAAACAACTGCACTAACATTATATGAGAGCACTGCAGTCCCTCACATTGGGTGTGTATACATACATATACATATATATATATCTATATAAATCTATGTGTACTATACACATACGTAACAACGATGACATCAACTGGATATTTTTTTTTTTTTTGAGCATCCGTCTACACCATGATTCTCCTCTAACTCATAGATGCCTTTTTATGATGTTGTTTTGTTGGTTAAGTCAGGTTGGCCATCAACTACTTTTTTTTTTTTTCATTTTTAAAACAAAGCTTGGCTCCTTGGCTTGCACTCTGTTCTCACATTCAGATGGGTCAGACTACATGCACACACGTCATGCAGACACAAAAGAGCTGACTGGGGTGATAGAAAGGGATCTCGGGACAGTCTAACTGTCCAGAAAGGGGCGCAAAGGGGGCCGCTGGTCTGTATCCACCAACGCGATCGCTGACAAAAAGCTGGGGACTCTTCTGAAGCATTTGTACAGTCCTAATTCATACAATAAATAAATAATAAGTGCCATTTTGATGATATACAATCAATAAATCTTTTTTTGAAGGGGGAAGGGGTACAACTAGATTTTAAGGGTTAGGTGGGCTGGGGCTTGCATAATATATATATATTTATGGGGAGGGGTGCCATAAGGTGCTTTCTCTGTTTCTTTTGGATTCTGTTGTTTCTCTGTTTAGAGCAGCACATAGAGTTGGTACCAACCAGAAAGCTCTGGGGCTGTGGCAGTGCAATGCTAGGCAAAGGGTTTTAAAGAAGAAAAATAAAAATAATTATAATAAACATGTTTGTCACAGAGAGGAGGACTGTCCCCATGCAGCTGTTTAGAGGGGAAATACAAAAGGACTCGGTTTGTAGTGCTTTTCCCTCCTCAATGCCCCGTTTCTAACCTAGTCTCTCTTATCAGATGACCTCAGTGATCAATAGCATATTGGATATCCCATGAAATGGGGCTGGCTAGCCTCTGAGTTGGAATGTCCAGTAGTAAACACACACATACATACATACACACACACAGGGTGACAACAAGGAATGACACACTATGCTTGACCAACTCAGAGTCACTAGCTAGCATCACCGTCAGAGGGGTGAGGTCACTTACACTAGTCCACAGTTTCATGTGTGGCTGCGGGAAACAGAGAGGCCACCAACTTTGTATAATTCTTTTGCTCATGCAGCACAAAAGCTGATATATAAATCGATATAAATCGTAAGTCCTGTACTGCTCTAAGCTAGAACGTTTTTGCAATGCACTTTAGACGTCACGTGGCAATTTCTTTAGTGAATGATTTTCCTCTCCTTAAAATAAAACAACAAAAATTATGCTTTGGGACAACAGGGGCAGCTGTAGCCTATTCTGGCAACTGTAGTCACTTAACTGACAGTCACTTGTCTACAATGTAAAGGGAACATAACAGGCATTAAAAAAACAAACAAACAAAAAATAAAACTGTGAGCTGGTCACAATGCAAGCACACTGATGCAGGGGGGGAGGGGTGGCAGCAGCAGAGGACATCTCCCAAGGCTGTACATTTCAGAACACAATGTGTGTGAAGGTCTTGTGGGGGACAGCTCTGCTTAACAAGAAAATCAAATCGCCGCCTAAACAGGTGACAAGTGGACCACTGCATGTCCCATAAAACCCTAAATATGTGGCCAGCAAATGTAGTATTATAAATTAAACTGATTTGTGTCAGGGAAATTAAAACTGGCTACTGCGGCCCCTTGGATCTAGGATTTTTGCAAGGAAAGGCAGTCTAACACGCATCACTCTCTCCTCCGATTTCATTCGTTTCCGTTACATTATCTGGCGATTTTCTTTTCTTTCTTTCTTTTTTTGTTACTCCTCTTTTTGTAGTGCACCCTCAGATGGGCAGTCATCAAGGCAACAAGGGGCCTCTACCTCTACCCCATCTCCTGATTGGTTGTCTCTGCTGGCTAAGGCACACTGGATTGGCTGGGCCAGAGGTGGCAGGTCCAGGGGCTGCCCAATGGCGGTTCCTGGGGAGCTGCCATTCAGCTGCTGGGGCGCTCCCCCAGTACCCTCCACAGGGCCGGGGGGCAGCGCAGCGCCCGGCTTGGCCTCCTCCACCAACTTCGGAGGACTGCTGGGTGGTGGTGATGACGACAGGGTCTGGAGGGATGCAATCAATCACCATTAAGAACTTGTTCATGAAACAAGCACTAATATTGATGCCTGGCTTATAGAAATAACATTATTATATGTTAGGAGCATAAAACTGTAACAATAAACTGAGTGCATCAAACATGAAACTTTCATGAGTGGTAATTTCTAACAACTGTGCTTGTTGGAATTCCAATACTTCTGTTCCTCAAAAATGAGCAGATAAGTGCAACTGTATGCATTTTCTTACCGCTTTGATTCCCGAGCCCCACAATGCTATTCCATGACACTTTGGATAACTAAATACCTGGTCTGCTAAATACCCGTCAACTTTACTTTACTTCTTTTTACCACCACAGACAGTGCTAAAAAGCGACAAGTATTGAATTGCATACAATATTACCCAGTCTGGATAAAATCCACCCTAACCAACTGAATCATTTATCTAAGTTTCACAGCAAACCTCACCTAGCAAGGTAATAAGTGAGTGGTAATTTAAAATAAGCCTTTGATCTACTTTATTGTTGTAGTCTACAGAAACAGATGATGTATTGAAAGTAGGGTCTGTATTCATAAAACAGGCATTGGATCGTTTGTAAGTACATCAGGAGTTTATTAAAAATAGCACTTGCCTGATGGCCTCTACTCTCTGCTGCTAACGCTGGAGCTGATTCGACACAATCACTCCCATGATTTGGAGAAAAGCACGTAAAGTCCTCAACAAAACTCAGGTGTAAGGGAGAATTCAACACTAGTGAATTCAACACTTGATAGACACGTATTGGTAACTGAAATAATTGAATACTTGATACTTGATATCTGAAAGACTTTTTAAGCGCCAGGATTATTTACACAGAACAAGAAATTTTACGGGCTTTCCCAAATCATGGAAGAGACATCAATGCAGCGCCAGCGTTAGCAGCAGAGAGTAGAAGCCATCAGTCACATGCTATTTTTAATAAGGTCCAGACGTACTTACAAACTTTCCAATACCTCGTTATGAGTACAGACCCTATTTGTACTACTATAGAACTTTATACAGTAAAGACAGATGTACTGTTTTTCAATATATCATCTGTTTCTGTAGACTGGTATAATTCCATGCATTTTTAGTGGGACAGTTTTTGATTTCTTTCCATTCCACTGACAACTGCACTAAGCCATTCAGCATACGTTCAGCAACGTTTGACCAAGGTTAAAAAAAAAAAAAAAAAACTTCACTGAAGCTATTTGGCTGGACGTCATGGTGCAAAAGACCTTAGTAAAACGTATTCCGAATTGTCCATTTGCTTCAAACTGTGATGCTTCCCACTCTTTTCTCTGCAATCATTGGTCTGATTTGTTGTAGGCATTTTGATCTATGTCTGTTAATCCAGCCTCATGAAAGTTTGAGATATGAAATTGGACAGACTGAGATGCTCAGCAGATCAATATGAGTGAGAACCAGGCTAGACAGTTACCACAATTTACCAAAAATCCAAAGTTTGGCTGACATTGTCATCTTCTAAAAACTGCACGTGTAAATACAATACATAGACAAATTCCTATGACTGAAACTTTTCCTCAAGACCATCACCCAACATTCCACAGATTCCCACGTCTGGAAAACACATGAATTCATACTTTCACAGACTTACACGGAGCATGTCTATGGAAACTATTCAGGGCAATGCATGCATACCTGTGTTCTGTTGGTGGGCGCTTTCTTCCCTCCCCTTCCTTTTGGGGTGACCTCTTTACCCCTTCTGTGATGAGACACAAGGACAAAAATAAGGGCAGGGGATGCAGATATGATATAATCATTTAAAATTCACCTCTAAACAGACCAAATCTGGAGGGATGAGGGAAACAACTAGGGCAGAAGATAGGAAATGCAAATGTGAATGTTGATGCGTTACAGTCAACATACCCTCTTCCTCCTCCAACCGACACCACCTGCATGTTGAACCCCCCTCTTCCACGCACTGGTTTGTTCCCAGCCCACTGGCCCACAACCATGCCGGCTATTTCCAACTTGCCTCCCTGGGGAGGTATGGACTGGATACCTATTGGGAACACAGTGTAAGGGAGAGAGGTTTAGTGTGCTTATGGAACTACAGACTGATAATAGAAATGTGGGTTGCAAGCATGAGAGAGAGAGAGAGAGACAGACAGAGAAAGAAACACTGTTCAGAATATGATGACCCAGTTCAGTGTTAACCAAATACTAGATGTACTAGACACTACAAAGACCTTAATAAGGTACAGCAGTGCTATGAAGGGCATTATTGCTAGACAAAGTTGATATAAACATCTGTGAAGTAAGGTGAGTAATTTGGGCAACTAACAGTGCCTCTGTTGACTTCCTCTGGGCTTCTCAACTAATTGTAATGCAAAAATTAGCATACATGACCAATATAAAAAGGTCTTTGCCCAACACTGAAGACACATAAGGAGGAGGCTTGCTGACCTGGGAAAGCTCGAGGCCTGTGCTGGTGGGGGTGGTGGGGGTGATGTGGAGGGGGCATGGCACCCAGGGGA
The DNA here is from genome assembly GCA_027481765.1 of Tenualosa thibaudeaui. Lineage (NCBI taxonomy): Eukaryota > Metazoa > Chordata > Actinopteri > Clupeiformes > Clupeidae > Tenualosa > Tenualosa thibaudeaui. The sequence goes on from JAIFZK010000005.1 coordinate 9,324,850, forward strand.
CGAGGCGGGTACATGGGGTGCATGGGATAGAAAGGGGGCACCATGGCGGGAGGCAGGAAGGCAGGTGGTGGCAAGGGTGGGGGTGGGGGAGGAGGCCGGGAAAGGTTGATGCCCTCCAAGATGGCCTGACGCATCTTCTCAACACGGGAAACCAACTCCTCCTGTGAAGAGGAAAAAGGAGGAGAACAGAAAAAAAAGAAATGGAGGGAAAAAATGTGTTTATGAAAAGACAAAGTAAGCATAAAAGACGATCCAACCATCCATCTTACAGAAAGGTTTATTAATATTGAGCAAGTGATAAGCCATTTTCTATTGCACTGGTAACAGCTAATTCTTCCAGCAAAGCCTCAATGTTTCAAAGCATCACATTCTCAATGCCTACCACAGTGCCACTGAGCTCCCCCTGGGTTTGGGCAATTTTTTGTAAATGAATGCATGTTTTGTCATGTATTTTTATTTAAAAATTAATTGAAGTACAGACACCACCAGCATAAATTATTCTTTACTTTTCACTTGCCTGGTGGAATGTGTGTATATGTGTACAGACCTGTCCCTCACACATGTCCAGCAGGGCTGCCCTGTCCCGTGTGGCACGCGCTAGCTTGCTCTGGAACAGTTTCCCGTCAAAGAAGCCCCATGGGCAGCAGTGTTCCCATGGCAATGGCTGCCCACACACATCGTTGACAAACAGGGCTGTGTCCACACCACTCATGAACAGTGAGGCGAGCTGCACACCACGGTTGTCCACCTTTTCAACCTGAGTCACACACACACACGCACACATGCACACGCACACACACATCAGAAGACAATCTAAAAACAATGATGAATGAGGGCTACAACAACTAATTAGTAAACAGTTAACTAATCAGTTAACTCATCAAGTATTATGGCAAATGATTAACCTGCAGCTTCTTAAAAACGTACTATTATGTCTTGCTCCTCCATGACAAAAACCTAAGCATCTTGGATGAGTGATGATTCTAAAAATTTTTTGACTCCAGAATCATGTTAAAACAAACACAATTTATCAACCATCTCTGTTAAAAACATCTACATCACAACATCCACTGGAAAACCCCTCAGTGTATTAATGGATTCTGCCATCAAAAGAGTGACAATTCCTTTATGTCCTATCAATGTCCGCCTTCTCCCCTTCACAGAAGACACACCAAAGGAGGAAATAATTAAGCAGAAATATATCTCATCCATGGCTAGAGGTATTGACGGCCTCACTGGCATTAAAAAAGATCAATCATGCTCTAAGCCTCTGGTGTTGGAAAGTGTCTGGAATCATTCAACAATATAAACTTGAATCAATACTGTTTCAGACTCTTTTTTTCTCTTGCACATTTTGTTTTCTCAGATGCAGACAGTACTAGTTTCATGGCATTTTCAAAATTGCAGCACAGGTTTGTCATATAAACCGAACAGCCATTAGTCTGGGCCATTGTCAAAACTGTCTTGCAGGTTTGTCCATTAAACTTATACACAAAATCACAAATCATTTACAATAGCACATCAGCTATACGTCAGCTGAATGCATGACTCTGCTAAGTGCCTCAGCTCTCTGACAAATCAAACAAATGTGTTGTTTTCTCCACTGTCTGTTGCTTAGTTGATTTGTTAACAGGATTACACAATGTGTAAGACCGGTTTTTAAAGTATAACTGTGATGGAGGTAATAAAATGGCAACTTTTGATTTCAAGATAGAACCAGGGTTTAAACAAGAAAAATTATGTGCCTTAAGTTATCTGATATTTTCACAACCAATATATACAATTATATATTTTTCAGTGGGTGCTGCTGGTCCTACCTTAAGTTCCTGGAGCTGGTCCGGTTCGTACAGCTGGTTGGAGACGGCCTGGGCCAGAAAGGCATCCAACTCATGTCTCTGCAGGATCCTTCCACCAGGCCACTGCATCATATACCTGCGGCACAGCAAAAAACAAACAAACAAACCTGTCACAAAGCCCAAATGTAACCAGTGAGGCCTACAAAACGCTGGAAAAAACACCAGAGTACACTTAAAATTTTACACTGGGTCATTCACCAGGACAAAACCCTAACCAGTTGACCAATAGTATCGACAAGAGCAGCAAGAGCCACACACACTAAAAGTATAAAAGAAATCCAATATAAAAACCCAATGCAAAAACCCAATCCAATATAAAAAATCCAATACCACACAAACATAGACCAGAAAAAAAAATGTTGAGCCATGCATAGACAAATTATAATACACCTGAAACATACAAACAGCTATCTTTAGCATCACTACTTCAAACCCAGCAGTTAAACCACGCATTCCTACCACCTTCACTCCATCTGCCTATGAATTTGCTCTTAGAAATCCACTCTCCCAACTCACAAGTACACGCATAGACAGCAATTTAACACAATAGCTCAGCCAATATCGCAATTATAAACAACGCATTAGTGCACTCACTCCGCAATCTTTACACCAACTCCACTCCACGCCACTTCACATTAGTCACAATCACCGTATACAGCCATTTGTCAACAACTCCATTAAAATGCACGGGCCCACACTATCCGCCTCTTCTAGCCACGTTCAGAAATCTCCCAGCGGATTCACGGCAGCTTCGTGCATGTGAAGGTCTCCACAGGCCAATGACTAATTTCTGCATGCATCCCTGCCCACAGCTGTTGATGATCAAGACCCAACACAGACAAAACTCACTGACAGATATCACGCAGCAAGAGCAGATATTTATGAACAGAGCATTCATGAGAATAAAGAGCGGGCTAACAAAGATGAGCTAAAGGAAAAAGAGAGGGGGGAGGAAGAGAGAGAGAACATTTATAGCAACACAGCAGACACAGAACGAGACAGATAGAACTGGAGAGTGCCAGAAAGGACTGATTTATGCTGTGCCTCAGGTTGACGGACCTTGACGGACTTTTTCAGTTTGCATCTCCTGTGTCTCTGCCTCTGTGGCTAATAGTTTGCCTTTTTCCCAACTTTTTCTTCTAAATTTAGCTAAAATCATCCAGGAATGGTATACACCATGTTATTGCGATCCCCAAAAAATCGTCTGATGTTTGTGTGCTATCTGTCAGCCAGTTATGGTAGCAATATAAACTTCCCCATCTACCCACAAAGTACTGCTGGTGAAGTGGAGATTTCAATAGGTTACTGAAAACAGTCAGTCAGAAAACCCCCAAAGGCAGAGGGTGATTTGCAAAGCTTCAGCATGCTACTGAACCATTTTTTATATCTGCCCACAGTACACTGCTGAAGTACTGGGGCCATCAAATTCAACATGCAGTGCTTGCAATCCGTTTTATCTCAATAGTCACAATATTGCAGCAGCGGCTCTTGTGTCTCGTGTGTCTACAGCATCGATTCACCATAGAGTCAAAACAGACAAGAGACTCAGAACTGAAGTTTCCTGTGAGGTCTAACAAATAATATATATATATATTTTACTCCAGAACTGTTACTCTAGAACTAAACAATCTTTGTTTGGAAAAGAAGCCCCATGAGAGGCACCCAAAGAAGAAGGAAGGGAAGAGAGAAAGACAGCGACAGAGGGAGACAAAACAAAAAGATACAATACATGGTCTCCTGAGCATGTTAAGGGGATTGTGTTATTGTGTTAAGGGGAAACATACAAAAAGAAGCAGAAAAAGCAGAGAAACAACAGAAGGAAAGAGAGACAGAATAAGAAGAGTGAGGGAAAAAAACAAACAAAAAAGCAACATCACCGGAGCTGGTAGCACAAGGGCACCTAAGAAAATCATTTAGCCTTTCACAAGATTTCAGCTGCATATGGAGAGGGGAAGGGGTTGAGGGGTGGGGTGTTGTGCGAGGCGAACTCACCTGAGCACGCAGCACATGAGCAGCAGGTGCGAGGGCACGAGGGCGGGGTTGAGCAATGCAGGACAGTCAGAGCGCATGCAGGCCAGGAAGGCGCGTGTGCGACGACTCCGATCTTCCGAGGCCCGGCCCAGCCACAGCCGCCGCAGGTTGGGGCAGGTCCATTCCCGGAAGCACAGCGCCGGGACCAGCTCTGGGGTCAAGGCTGACTTGGCTTTGCTGGCGCACCACTCCTTCACAATCACCGGGGGCACTGTGAGCCCAGGGGAGGGGAGGGGGGAGGAAGAGGTTTACCATTAAGAAGCTAATTTTATAATTTTAATAGTGCCATCACCGATGGTGTAGTTTTAGTGGTTTATAACCACTATATAAACAGTTATGTAAGGTTCGATCAACATCTCCTCTGCTAGTTTTCCACTGGCTGACACACTAAAAAAACCCCAAAACAAACAACGTCTTTTTTTAACGTTGCCCTGGCTGCCTGGACTAGAAACAAAGTGTGGGCAGCCTGTCATCCTAGCAATAACAAAACTGTGCGGCACTTGAGAAGCGAGGGTGAGCTACCTTTCAGACATGCTTGTATTGGTCCAAGTCTATTTCACTTCGGCTGAGAATGCAAGACCATCAACAACTAATTCCACCACCGTTCCCGTGGCTCACATCTGGCCCTCACCTTCTACTGGGGCACGTTTGCGCATGGCCAGTCTCTCGGCCCGCCGCTGGGTCTCGGCTAGGCTGAAGAGAACCCCATAGGCATACTGCCTCGCCGAGCGGAACAGCAGCGAGGCAGGGGGCAAGTCGGGGTTACACTCGTCCTCAATGCACACCGGCATTTTCATCTCCCCCTGAGAGAGAGGGGGGAGTTAGAGTGAGAGATGAAAGGAGGAAAAGAAAGAAAGGGATAAAGTGGGAAATAAGATGGATGGGTAACATAAAGCACATTAAAAAAGGCAGATGTAACTTGTAACCAACATGTAACCAATATTTAAAGCAGATAACCACAAATACTCAATCAATTAAAAAAAAAAACACGCAAAAAAAAAAATTTCTGAGGCAGCCTTGAGCAACCTTCTTCACTTTGAATATTCAAGGTTACTGATTGGTCAGAATGGAAAACACAATTCTGTGCAATACTGTGTCACGTACAGCTCTGGCAGGTAAGTACTTCACTGCTAGCTACTGCCAGGTGCTAAGTAAGCGATAACATTCTGTGAGGCGAATAACTTCCAACAGAGCGATGGATTGAAGATCCAGATTGAATCACTCTGAAGGGCTTGAATCAATCTGAAGGGAGTTATTCAACGATACTGACCCCCTCACAGAACGTTATCTCACTTATTACATGGCTACCTATTACATGAGTAACATGACAACGACATGTGTTCCTCATTGCCATCAGTCATTTTAATGATTAAGATGGATAACAGCTTCCACGAAAAAACGGTAGTCTGTTAACGTACAGATCAGTTAATTGGTTGTGATGACGTTCTGTTTCACTTTCCCTAACAGCGGTTAGTTATACTTAGCAACATTATATTAAGAAATATCAGACTGCTGAAAGTTGGGAAGTCCCACTAAGTAAAACCAAGTAAATGGAGCACTCTTCCGCATTATATAGAGCTGTGTAATAATTCAGGAGAGTACAAAGAGAATGTGTGCAAAAGACTTGGCTGAAAAAAACAGACATGGGAATGTTATGAAATGTCAGGGCTTCTGAGCCACTGCCAGGTATCATTAATACAGGCTATGAGTTGTCAAGTGCTTGCCAAAAAGCAGGCCAGAAAATGGTTTGCAGAGGCACAGAGTCACGTCCCAATACAGCAGTCTCTCCAAACTGTATGTGCACAGACGTGATATTAAATCACTGTCTGTTGGTCCACAGTATGCGTCGCTGGCTGGAGTTCACCGCTGGTTACGCTGGTTACCCTGGTAACGCTACAAATCAAGCAGGCAGGACTGCAGGGGTACAACATGTCCTCCTGAACTCTCCTCGCTGCCATTGGTAGATGCTCCCTTTGGGTGGTGCCACATTGTGCCACTTGCCACTCACATAAAGCACAACTCTTCCTTTTGTTTCCAGCACCACCCACTCAACAACTGTCAGTGGACACCGGCCACTTGCTACTACTAATACTTACAAATTCTCATTGGAAATGAATGGTAAGATTTGCACACCAACTCATCCATCCAACATTGTCAATAATCTGTGGACTCTCATCTTTCAGCTTTGAAGGTTAATCAGGAATGAATGGAAGCTCCACACTCTCTTCAGTCCCACCCAACACTGCCAATGATCCCCAGGCTCTCCACTTGGTAAGCTGTACTCCATCACAACGAATGGCAGCTGGTCACTCAGTAGTGCTATGTAGGTGGGTGTGTGGAGGTGTGGGTGTGTGTATCCATGGGGGTAAGCCAGACCATGTGTTTTTATGTGTGTGTATAAGGACAGTGAGGAGTGGGTGTATATGGTCTGTGAGGCAGTGTGTGCATGCATGCGTGTGAGTTGGCAGTGTTTACCTTGGTGAGGATGTGGTAAATCTGTGGGTACATCAGGCCCCTCCGGTGTCTGTGCTCCGCCACCCTCAGCACCTCCGCACTGACCTGCGGCAAGGGCGGCGTGGTGATGTCCATGTGACTGCGTGTCGCCATAGAAAGCAGCGAGGGGATCGAAGGCCCGCTCCCGTTGCCGTGGGGACCATCTCCTGAAGCGCCGCCCCCACGGCCAGAGGAGTCCTCCCACCTGGAGCCTTTGTCCGCTAAATGGCTGGAGGAGGAGACGAGAGGGATACCACTGTGAATTCAGCAGGGGACCAGTCTGGCAATGGAGTAAAACCTATGAAAAGATGCTAGTTCAGTTCATGGGCTCCATGGTTCTCAGTCTTGTTCAAGGGGCATCTACCTTTGCTCCAGTCCCACAGAACAGAGACTCAGAGAGTGATTCTGCTCTCCCCTTATGCCTTTAGTTAGACACAACTGACAAGCTACAGGACATGAGTGGGAGAGAAGTGGTGACCAGGACTGACCCAGCCAACAGACACATACAGACACACCCTGCTGGCACCGCATGGGAAATGAGCCCACTAACGTCAGGGAGCTCCTATGCAGCCAGTGCTCTGTGGCTCCACACCAGTCACTGTAATTATACAGACCCTGATTGGCTAAATCAGGTGTGCTCAGCTAATCAAGGGCCACTGATGAGCTCAGTAAGGTATAGAGTGCAGAGAAAGATGGAAGACATGCAGATTGTCTGTCTGTGTGTGTGCGTACATATGTTTTTGGGCGTGGGGGTGATGAGATTGAGAACCACTGCGAAGCATCATCAATCAATACAGTGCTGAAACGTCCAAGTGCTGACAGTCCTGGCAAACGACTCACTTTGTGCTGGTGTCATTTTGCTCCTCCCCATCGGAGGAGGACGAAGGAGAGGGGGAGGTGCCCGAGGGAGCAGCTGTGTGGTGATTCGGCAGTCTGCTGCCACCTTGAGTGGAATCATAAGGAGCTGACCAATCAGAAAAGCCCATTTTCCCAACTAGCGAGTCGTTACAGTCTTGTAGAGGAGGCGGGTTTGGGAATAACAGGGCAGGTCCGGGACCAGAACCAGGTCCGTAGGGCGCCCCAGGATAAGGCACCTTGACACCCGACATCTGAGGTGGGCCAAACTAGAGCAGAACAGAACAGAAGCATTGTTAAGAACATGCAGGCACAACAGAATGTCTACAATATTATACCAGTAATGTTACTCCAAATTTTCATCCAAACATTGATTAATGCCAGTGAAGTCTTTCAGGGTTCAGGAATTAGAGGGCACACTGAGATTGGGGCACTGGTTAATACTAATGAGAGGGCAACATGAATTATAATAAATGAAACTTGTTGCGTACAAAGCTAAAAAATATTAACACTGAATAAGGACACTATAAACAACCCTTATACTGTAATGCGGAAAGAGTAGAGTAGCACATGAAGACTCACTGGGGCTTTTCCAGGCGGCATATTCCCCATAGGGCCTGGAGGTCCACCAAACTGACCAGGTCCGAAGCCTGGGACTGAGGCAGTCACACGGCCAGCAGGGACAAGCCATCAGCCGGGAACAGATGGCAGTGAGTAGGAGGATGAGATTGGGAGGGAAGGAAGGGTGCATGGAGAGAAAGCAAGGGGGAGGAGAGGAGAAAGGGAGGGACAGAGAAAGAGAGAAGAGGACAGAGACCTTGCCCATCAGTAACAGAACACTCCAACTCCTCCAAGAAAGTTTCATAATCAGGGACACCTTGCTCTTGAAGAGAGTCGGTTTTCTAGTCTACTGGGGTATCCGAGGCACCAATGACAACTAACACATGACAACTAAGAGCCAGAGGGCAATCTAGTGTGTAGGCAAACAGGATATTTACCCTTACTCTGAATGTACCAACTGAAAATGCATTTATTTAAAACAAAACTCTGCCCAAAAAGGAATCCTCTTGAACCCAAAAAAGGTTTAGTAAAGCAGCATACCAAACAAAAAGTAAAATGTTACTCACAAGGGTAAGGAGAGGGTCCCATAGAAGGAGGTCTAGGTTTACTGGCCATTGAGAAGTACTCCACTGCCTTCTTAAAGCGCTCTATTTTATCCTCTGTTCGGGACTTGACAGATCAAAAAAAAAAAAAGTGGGAAAGAGAGAACGCTGCTGTCAGTAAGAGACCACCAGCATTTAAAGGTGCTATAGGTCAATATTTTCATTTCAATATTTCATGATGTTTCTGAGGTTGTCTTCAACACAGCTTTTGTGTTCACTTGCACGGTATTAAAATATAGCACACATGATGAATGTGACAATAAAGGAGAACTGGAACAGCACTAGTTAGTTTGCACGCTAACTTCAGTACATATCTAAACAACCAGGAGCTGGCCAAGTTATGGCATTACATTAATTTGTCTTTTCATCACTTTCTGTTGCTATTTCTAGGTCATTTTTGGATGATTTCAGAAAAACACCACAGAGTACTTTCAAGGACCATATTTTCCTGTTGTACAATTGAGGTCTCATTCGTGATTAATTATCTTCATCTGGAAACATTCTTGGCATTCACCATTTTTTTCATTTCTTTGCACCGTCAACAGTAGTTGCGTCCCAAGCCACACTCACTCATACAATCTACTGGAAGTGTTGGGAAGCAGAGTGGACAAGAGGAAAGGCTAGAAGGATACCTGGGACTGCTTGAACACATCCCTGGCCACAGCATCCAGATTCCCAAGGTCTTTGATGGAAGCTACATAGTCAGACACAGCCTTAATTACGACCTCACATGGCGGGAGCACCAACTGGTGGGCCCTCACCTGAGGCAGGAGAGAGAACAAGAGAGACAGACTCTTGAGGTTAGAGACACAAGAGAAAGTAAAAACTTTCACACAGCTTAATGCAAAATAATACATTTATGTCATGCCTTATAACCACAAAAACAAAGCACCTGCACTGAAAATTGACAAGTCAACCACGTGTTGACATAGTTAACATAGCATAACATGGTCACTACAAACATGACTGACAAGGTAAGCGCCTGTGTGAGTGGGACAGGAAAGCACCTTGAGAGAGGCAAGAGGGTGTTCTGGGCCCAAAAGACTCCAATGAAAGGCAGCCAAGTCCTCATCTGGCAAAATATGGTTACCTGAAACAGAATAATGCAACCACACTTACTCAAGCAACTAACAACTTACACAACCAATCAAGTACACCGATGCATTATACACCTGTCCATTAGCACCACTTCACTACTTTTTCATGGCAATCCAATCACAATGTTTGTCCTTGATCCACTGTTTGTCAACATTATACTTCTCAACCCGTCATTTGGGCTACAAAGGCATCTGCTAAAAGCACTAATTGTATCTAAAACAATTGTATCAAAACATCTGGAAAACATACCTCCAGTGTGTACATGCAAAACTGTTGACACACTGTGTGATTATAAACATGCATACCAAGCAGAGCAGCAAACATTGGCAGGTGTTGAGTCTTGAGGCCAAGCTGCCGGGCGGCCTCAGACAGCAGGTACTGGTGAGTGGTCAGGTTCTTGCCATTCCAGGAGAGCTTGAGAGCATGTGAACTGAAGTAGGCTGGAACATTGCATAGAGCGAACTCTGAGTCCTGCGCGATCAGGCCATGAAAACCATAGTCCCTGTACAGGGACAGCACCTCCTGATGGTGGTCCTCCAAAGTCTGAACCACCTGGGGACAGGGAGGGAGGGAGGGAGTGATGAATGTAAGAGAAACACAGTGCCCAAGTGCAGTTGGAGGTACACCAGTTCTGGCTTCTTTACTCAAAATAGACCAATTAATCGGCAAGTAGTAGCAGACATATTGATCAGTCAACAGAAATAGGGCTCCAGACTAACATACATTACAATGGGAGCCAGCAAAAGTTCACAGCGGCACAATAATAGATGTCAGAGTGGGTCTGAGCAGCCCAGAAGAACAGTATAGATGGATCTTTGTTTAACTCTGAGAATCCTTAATGTAGTCAGTGGCACATTTGAGATAAGCCCCAACAGTAAATGGCAAATGAAAATAACTGCCATTACTTATTACCATTTCAGTAACTGAATGTGTCCATGCATTTTGTTAGGCAAGTCATTGTCAAACTCTAAAGTGCACTGGTAAAATCCCTGATGTTGCAATAGAAGATGAGGGCTCAGTGTGGACATAAGAAAAATAACCTACTGGTGCACTTGCAAGGAGACCAGTGATGAGCAGAGATTACAGATTCAAACGGTCCTAAAACATCCCAAAGTCTAATTATACCTCATCATTCAGTGCCACCACTGAACATATCAAATGTACTTTGATTACAGAGATTAAGCTTTCTGATGGAAATAACTACAAAATGCAAGCGTGTATGACGTACACGGATCTGTGATGACATGAAAATAACTTTGTTGTCCAGTACTTGCGATCTGCATAAAATTCGTTTCGGCATACAAATATGTTTGTCTTGGCAAGCTGTCGTGAAGAACGATGGCCATATTAGACTTACCCGCACACGGAAGCGGAACATGGCGAGGCGGACACAGTGGCTAAGGCAAGCCGGGGGCAGGAACCAGGCCCGCGGAGGCGGCGTGGCCTTGCTGCCGACGTGGTTGACAATGAGCTGCGCAGTCTGCCGCTGGCCCTGCGACCGCCGCGCCCACTCCGGCCAGCGATCTTTTCCAAGTGTGCCGTTGAAAATCACTACTAGCTCCAGGCCTCCCTGATACAAACAGGCCTGCGAGAGAGCCGCCAGATAACCGAGCATCGCATTCCACTCGCCTCCACATACCCAATCTGTTTGATAACCGCCGTATAGACGTTGCAGGCCAGAGTCGGCATCCACCAGAATTCGAGCTGGCGGAGGTGGTGGAGGCAGAGAGCTTGGGTGATGGGGATGATGGTGGTGGTGGTGAGGGGGTTGCCGGGCTGCTGTTCGGGCGAGTTTAAGGAGGTCTACGGGAACAGCAGCGCCTGGACAACGCTTCTCGAGATACTCCTGGAAACCTTGAATTCCCATTGCAATGTTTAACGTTACTTAAATTTTGTGCAAACGATCAAATGTTGGATCGTGCAGTGTGAAGTTGGAGATACAGTAACCGACGTACTAATGTCTGTCTTCTTTAAATGAAGAATGTCTTTACAGTTTGCAAACTATGTCATAAAAAACTTGACAGCTAGTTACACGTTGACCAGTACCTTGCCACCTACAGCTGAATAACTGTAGAAAATTTTCAAATTTGGTCGTGAGAGTGCAATGGTGTGTCCATTCCTTTCGATATATTTTGGTGGGCTGCCAGATTAACTTGTTCGAGCAATTACAGTGTTGCTAGATGAACAAACACAAACTTGCACAAAAGTGTTACGATAACTATTAACGGCGCGCGAACTAGCTACAGTTATGATATCGACAATGTCTCAAACACCACAAATATAATCCCACTTGCTAGCAAACTGGCTACACATTTGAGGAGCAATTTCGGCGCATTTGTTCCCAAACATAGCGAAGTCGTTCACAACAGTAGAGTGATTTTGATCTTATAGAAACCATTTAACCATTTGTTTATCGACAAAATTATGCTGGAAGCTGACTAGCCAACGTTAACGTTAGTTAAATGCCTTCTGCTAGTAACAAACTAGCTAGCTAACTTAGCTGGTTAGCTAGCTAAGGTCCCGGCGTGATTGACGCGTCAACTAGCTCGCTAGCAAAGACAAATTGGGGGCAGACACGATGCGGAATGAGATGGGTGATTTAGAAAAAAACAAAGTAAAATAACTAAAATAAAATAAAAATAAAACCCCAACTTTGTCTCCCTCGCTCTCTTTCTCACTCACGACTTCATGTTGAGGAGAGGAACATACTTTCAAGCGATGTCGGCCATCTTGCGACTTCCTCGCGGACTAACTAAAAGTGGGAGGAGGTATCAAGAGGAGGGGAGTAGGCGGGGTGAGCACCTGGAAGCTGGGAGTTGTATTTCTTCCTTCCTTCCTTTTCATTTGGGAGCGTAAATGGAAGACTTCAACTACCAAGGTAGAAGTCGTAGCTAAAGCTACAGCCAGGTCGAAATGCAAGGCATCAGACACTGATTTGAAATATCAACACCAAAAGTCCTACTTTAAAAAAAAAAAACAGTCAGTCAGTTACACAGAGGTAGTAAATACAGGGCATTCTGCCTGGCTAAACAATTTATGTCAGTGCCAGTCAATGACTAGAGGTCATATGTAGCATAGGCAGGGCACAACCTGGGCACCAACAGTTGGCAAGCATCAGACTTATTACCTTACGCAAGGATGTCAACTGTTTAGCAGGATTCTGATCTGATATTCAAGTTATGTCATAACACACACACATAGCAGTAACCCTTCCTCCTCCAGTGCACTCAGAGGTTTCATTCATTCCAAGATGTGCAAGCTGGTATACAGGTGCAAGATAATGCAGAGACAATTTAGGGGAATATCCAGCAGTTGCCATAAATTAATAGGTTTAGCCCACCCATTATGCCCAGTGGTTCCCAACCTTTTAACTAACCCACACTGAGGACACTCTACTTCCAGCTGGTATCTCCAGCACCATGGACAACTTACTAGACCTATTAATGTTTTAGTGAACACACACACATATGCACATAAAGATACACATAATGACAGGCCTACATAGACTAGAACGGATTCCAAAATACTACTCAGCAAAATGCTGTTTTTTACTGCATAAGACATGAGAAGTTTTGTGCACAAGAAACTTTTGTATCAAGAGACTGTGTGCTTGTTTGACTAAAATTGTTGCTAATTTCCTCTAAAAAAAATGCAATTTAAAGTTAGATTGTAAAGAGACCATTTCAGTTCAAGGTATTTTTTTCCATGCCTAATCTAGCTGTTGTTTGTTTTATATATACAGGTGAGAGCTGAGCAACCAAACACATATTTATTTTGTTTGCTCACTAGATTAATCCAAGTACCCAGGGTCTAGAGCTGATGCATAAAACAATAGCCTTTGTTTTCAAAAGTTCAAAATATTCCATTGAAAGTATAGGGGGAGATGATAAGGAAAAATAAGGACACACAGTTCATCTGTCTTGTAGTTATTCCCACATATCCATTAGCATTCTGGCTCAACAAGGTCAAATTATGTCTGCCCATTTGTCAGTGTGTTGTTATTCAGAGTGTGAAACTCTAGTCAATGACTCATCTGTTTGTCCCTACACTTGCATTAAAACACAGTTGTCAAAAACCCTTGCATTTTCCCTTGCATTTTTTTCACTGATTCTTAAGTGAGGACAACTAAACACTGGAAAACTCAGGAACTAAACACGGGAAAACTCAGGTCCTACAGGATAGAACATATATAGTCTGCCCCTCAAACCTTTTTGTTCTGAGAAAAAGATGAAGGCGGAGGGGGGGGGGGCATTATTCGGGGGGCATTATTGTGGTTGTGTAACTATCCATTTGGCACCATGTGTTTATGTTTGGACCTTGCAGACACTTTTGTCCAAAACCCCATTTGTGAACAAAAATACTTAAAATTACATATAAATAGACCTATAAATTAAACATAGCCTATTAGTAGGCCTATAATTGAAGCATGAGTAGAGGCCAGATAGAACCATGTAATCACTGAATACTAATGCTTCAATGTAGTACATTACACCACACTTGCCATACAAATTAGAAGGAGAAATCTAGCCCCTCTGGTGATTCTTTGGTAGCTCAGTTTTAAGATACATTAGCCACTACTTTCCAACAAAGTAGCTTAGTTGTCCTGAAACAGTAAATGATTGGCACCTGGCACCATGGTTGACATGATGTTTATCCCTAGCCAGGGATCCCTGTTGACCTTATGTGATGACAGTGGTGTCAGCTACATAAAGTTGATTTAAAAACACTCAAAATGTTTCTGGTTGCATTAAAAGTTTAGAAAATCCTTTCACTCGTAAACTGCCATTCTTGTAAGAAGTGACATCCCCTGGTTGAGCTGATCAAGATCTAATCAAGGTGCAGCAATCAAGCTGTCGCTGCACATCAACCAGACTACTTTTTGCCCAGAAAGCATTCAGACGTAGATGCAATGGCGGTGTGAGTTCTGCAAATTAAGGGTTTTTCTCAAATTTGTAATAAAAAAAGCATTTTGAGTGTTAATGATACACACGTCAGTCTAATAAGGCCAACATCAGGGAAAAAAGTTTGGAAACGATAGGTGTCGCTACAGACAACGGCTTAAATCCTGATTTGACCGCTGGTCCAGATACAGCCAATGGATCTAGTGGTAGCAGGGAATGGAACGGAAAGCCGTTCAGGACGAAGTTTGTTTGGCTGATTTGTGATCAGCCGCACCGCCCACTTCATCGTGCACGTAGACAAGGCATTACACTACCGATAAACCAGCTAGTTCATTCGTTTGACATTTGGGCACAAAATGTCTCCCAGAACACTGTTGGCAGTATCACGGTTATTAAAACCTACATGGGGCGGATTAATGGGCAATGCTAACAATGTAAGCATCTGAATACGTGCTCTAGATTGTCGCTCAGATACTTTAACAACGGTATGTCTGCTAAACCTGACAGTGACCGAAGCTGTTCATCATGCAGCGAACGTAACATGGCAAGGTCATCGTTAGCTTGTTAGCGACGTTTCAAATGACATTATGCTTATTTATTGTGTATTAGACATAGCCTTAGTCTATTTCCAAAAATGTTTTATCTGAATTATCATGTCATTATTGTGAATTGTTTTACGACGGATATTTAATGTTTTACAGGTCAGGTAAACACTGATAATTTGCATTAAGGGCAGGTGCAGGGAGTTCTTCCAGAGTTTTTTCAAATGATCATGATCAAGGCAGGAGATTATTAAGGGCTCCAGCGTTAGCAAATGTCGGGTCAGTTGCTTGTAACTTGATGACGATGATTAGTTATCTGACCCTGGTGCTCTGTTGCTGATAGATACTCCGTCCGGCCTCAAGCCTCCAGAGGAACAAGTCCACCTATACTGTAAGTTTCACCGTCAGCAAATAAATACTTAACCTGTAAGGTGGACAACAGCTGATAATTGCACAATGATTTTGTGCAAATGCCACAAAATGTAAACGCAATATGTTTTTTAGCTTGTGAAACTAAATTCCTAAGTCCTTGAGTTCCTTGAGTTCCAAGTTCCTTGCCATTCATCTATTTGAAAAAGTCCACACTCATCAATTTGTATCTGAGCTCTGTTTTGAATCATTAAGTCAAAATGAACCTTCTCTTAAATGTCACTAACAATATCCATCATAATTATCTGCTTGGCTGTTTCCAGCCAAACCACCATTTTAATTTCTGAGCCAGCCAGTCCCATGTCAAATGAAATCCCATCTGCAATTTTGTGTCAAAAAGGGAAACAATCAATGCCACTACAAGAGAAACATACAGACACCCTTACTCACCCTCTCCTGCTGCCTATCATATATAAATAAGCCAGTGGACTCTGTATGTCTTGTTCTCGCCACATAATTAACCATCCCTGTTCTCTCCCTCTGACTTTCCAATCCCTCCTGCATGGGCAAGGCTATTGTAAGTACCTGGGATATTACTGCAGATGATCCCTCTTCTAGCCCCATCTGGATAGAAGTTGTAGTTCTGTAGTGTAGTGATAACATACTGTGTGATTAGTGTACATGTATTGCATTAACCAGAGTGAAAAATAATAGTGCAAAAAATCAAGTTGGAGATTCATGTTGGGTCAAGAGGTTGTGGTCACTGGAACACAAACATCGAAACCTGTTTGGAATTTAAAGCAGCTGACTTTCACTCTAGTTTAACTGTCTGCATGCTTTTAGTCTGCATTTGGATATTGGTCTCAAGCTAGACTGTTTAGCTGCTGAAGTCTTGGTGTGGTGTCTGGAGCAGGTGAATCACTCTCTGATGGTTGATAGGCATAACTCTTTCCATGATATGCCAACCTGTTCTCTCCATTTGCCAGCCCCCTCCAGCTAAGTATGGAGGCAGACACACGGTCACGCTGATTCCTGGGGATGGCATTGGTCCTGAGTTGCTCAACCATGTCAGAGAACTCTTCAGGTCAGTTACTCTCTATTCACTGATCAACTTGAGTGTCCAAATCAGGCCATGCACTTAAAAAAATAATTTCAATTCGATGAGCTTTATTGATATAACTGCAGAAGTTACAATATTGTCAAAGCAGACAAATATTACGAAAAGAAAACAATGAGCATTTTACTTGGAGTAGGGTAGCTATTAGAGATTTAAGTGAATGAAAATATAATGGAAAATAAGCATGTAAGGTATGCATATGAATTATGGACACACACACACACACATACACACATAGTAATCATAGACTATGGAAAAATAAGTGTTGTGTTAATGTCTTACACTCTACTGTAATTAATATGTAACTGAGCTTATACAGTGCATGAAGTGATAGTGTGTCTTTCTTGAAATTCTGATATATAATGAAATTATTATATATTATATCTGACTTTAAATGAGACAATATTAAAAATGTCTGCCGGTACCATTACACAGTAGTCTTAACACTGCTGAAGTGTAGGGAAGTACTGTCCAGTACTGTTGCTGTTTTTGTCTTTCAATCTCCACAGCCACAGCACAGAAAATTCACTTCCTCTGAGGAATACACTGAAATGAGTCATTCATCCGTTGATGTTCTGTGTTGACCCCACCCTCCCGCAGGTTTTGCTGTGTGCCTGTGGATTTTGAGATCGTGAAAGTGGACTCCACAGTCACCTCTGAGGATGACATCAACAATGCCATCACTGCCATCAAGCGTAATGGGGTGGCACTAAAAGGTAGGCACAAGTATCAGTGGCTGGGTTTGTATGTGTTTGCTGTTTTGTACTGATCATAACCTACATTGAGGCTAACTCTAATTTTGTGTCTAGGTAACATAGAGACCAATCACAACTTACCCCCCTCTCACAAATCAAGGAACAATTTGCTTCGGTAAATCTAGTTGACAGGCTAAAATATGCATTTAGTTGATGGCCAAAGTGTTATATGTTGTATTGATTGATGGAGGTCTTATATTTTTTTTGTAGTACAAATTTGGATTTGTTTGCAAATGTGATGCACTGCCAGACCCTCACTGGTGTTAATACTCGCCACAAAGACATTGACATTATCATTATCAGAGAGAACACAGAGGGAGAGTACAGCAGCCTAGAGCATGAGGTAGGAGTGTGTGTGTGTGTGTGTGTATGTGTGTGTGTGTGTGTATTTGTGTAATTTACTTTTGTCTTCCTCACGTCCACCTCTCTCTCCCCCTCTCTTTCTCTCTCTCTCTCTCTCTCTCACACACACACACACACACACACACATATTCACATACTGTATAGAATGTACCTGGAGTGGTTGAGTGTCTGAAGATCATCACTCGCATGAAGTCCTTGAGAATTGCTGAGTACGCTTTTAACCTAGCACGGGAGAAAGGTCGCCGCAGGGTTACAGCTGTGCACAAGGCCAACATCATGTAAGTATTTATGTCCAGCTCCTGCTCTCACTTTGAACATCAGCTGACCGAAAAGACACATTAATCATCCTCTATTGTAAAATTCCACACAGGAAACTGGGCGACGGTCTATTCCTGCAGTGCTGTAAAGAGGTGGCAGCTGGATATCCAGATATCCAGTTTGACAGCATGATTGTTGATAACACCACCATGCAGGTATTTTTTTAACAGAAGTGAATTGAACACACATGAATTCCTCACGGTATTAAAAGGCAGGACAAAATTGCTAATCCTAATTAAACTTGTGGTCAACAGTTCCGATCCAGTACACGTTTTTTGTCAGTGTAAGCCGATTATTCTTTCTTGCTCTCTAGCTGTCCTTACTGTACATGTTCTCTGAAAAACTCTCTTGCTCATAGTCAGTTCAGAGCCTGTACATTTAAGAGCATGGAAGAGAGGGGTGTCATTTGATTGGCTCATGATTGGCAAAATCACTTATCTTTCACTAGTATCTCAAACTGTATCTTTCATTAGTACAGCCAATTTACACTAGATTTATTGTTGAAGAGGTTTTCATCCCCCCTATCTGACCTCCATCTAGTGTTACAGGTAAATTTCCACTGGAATTAATGCAGTAATTTAAAAACAGGCAGTGCTTTACACACAAACTATGAATTATAAAGAGACAAAGTATAGCTGGGTGGTATGACCTAAAATTCATATTGTGGTGTAATTTCAAGCAGAGACGATATGCAATATGTATTCTTCAGTGTAGACATTTCAAGACAATTTCATGTGAAGGATTGAGCAATAGAAAAAGATTACAGGGTTCTACACAAAATGTTGGGATTTTCACAAAATTAATGAGGTAATATGTTGACGTTTCACTCGGGCCGCATAGCCTATAGTCTACCTGTCTACCTAAGCATTCTTGTTGGCCTACCTGAAGGTTTTTTGAAGAGCACTGGCTGCACCTGCTAAAACTTTTCAAACGCACTTAAATTAGAAATACTGAGGACATAAGCAACTAGCGACACATGGTAAAGAGAACATAAATGACTAGATAGTGGAAATGCGACTCGGGTATCATCTGCGCAATCGTGTAGTGTAGGCCACTCACACTGTTACCTTCATCGTGCTACTTTTGTAAACGTATTTATGTTAAATACTACTGTAGACTTATCCTTTAATTTTTCCTGCCCCTGGCAGCTGGTTTCAAAGCCCCAGCAGTTTGACGTCATGGTGATGCCTAACCTGTATGGCAACGTAGTCAGCAATGTGTGCGCTGGCTTGGTCGGGGGTCCGGGATTAGTGCCAGGGGCCAACTATGGCAAGGACTATGCCGTCTTTGAAACGGTAAGAGACTCAGGGACGACACATTTGGCTGGAACTCGCTGGCTCTTTGATGTGTGCAGTCCTCCGAGAGCTCATGTTCCGCCTTTGATTTCTAGGCCACCAGGAACACAGGGAAGAGCATCGCTAACAAGAACATCGCCAACCCCACTGCGACTCTGCTGGCCGGCTGTCTGATGCTTGATCACTTGAAGTCAGTCTTCATTTTGTCCATGTGGCTGTCTCTGTATAAGAAAGACGTAGCTGCTTTCATGTCAAGCTTATGCTTCACCGACAGGCAGTATTCTCATATTCATGACAAGTCATTTGATCTACACTTGTGTTGCACTATGTTACATTACATCTGATTTACATCAAAACTGTTTTATGTGTACCTGATACCTTCTCTGAACAGATGAAATGAGAGTAATTCTTGTCAGTAGTCATCTAAGTCATTTAGAAGGGGAGTTCATTAAAATATGTGATAATAGTAGAGAGCAGATAGTATTTGTTAAATATACCATTATGTTTGCCACTTTTATTATGTATTTCACAATATTTTCAAAATGCAAAACTTCAACTTTATTGAGAATCTCAGATCCAGAAACATTAGATGTCAAAAACATGGATTTATAGCAGTGAATGTGGAAGTACCATGCATATTCATTCTATATGAGTTTTTTGTCTGTCCTTCGTTGCAGGCTTCATGCATATGCTAGCATGATCCGGAAAGCTGTGCACACCACTCTGTCTGAGACACGGGTATGAGAATTTCACAACCACTCAGATAAGTCACACAGATAAGACCAGCTTATCCACACACAAGTATGACCATACCAAAGCAATAATAATTGTAATAGTCAGAGACCTTTCAGCAAGGCTTTATTCTCACTGTGTGGGGCAGGTTTCTCACTGTATGCCTGTGGTGTTTTCTACCATGTGTCAGTTTGTAATGTGTGAAGACCCTTTCAAGTTGCATGTCTGTTGTATGATTTTTACCGCAGGGCAACTAACATTTTAAAATATTATCCAAACATTGATAGTTTTGTTGGAAGAAACTGCAGGAAAACATATCCAGGAAATGTATGCTCTGTTGTCACTTTTAACCAATGGGTCTTGCTTGATTATGTTTACAGGAAAGGTTTTAGGCCTCTGTGTCTAATTAAAAAAGAATAGGAAACAGGCAAAAATACCATGACATTTTCCATAAAGCTTTGGATTTAACTAAAGGACATTTTGGTTAATGACACTGAAATGATCATAGGCATGTAATTATGCAGGTTATTCTGCTAAAATTACAGTTGTGCTTTTGTAACAGTTCCATTATCCCAGTTTCCAGCTAATCCCATCCAAATAGGATAGTTCACTAATGCCACCATGACATTTGTCTCACTCTTTCTCTTTCTCTTTTGGACATTTCAAAGCTGCACACAGCCGACCTTGGAGGTCAAGGCACCACTTCTGAGGTGGTCCAGTCCATCATGAAGGAGATTGAGAGCAAAGGGCCCCTCACCATTGAACCAATGTAACCTCCCAATCAAACTTGCCCAGTGCAAAGCAGCCCAGTCTCAGACCACTGGCAGGGACTCTGTTGATCTGTGCTACATAGTGACTATAAAAAACAAATATGGACAAACACGTAAGGAATGAGGCAAAATTGACAACTGTATTGCCTGAATGGGTCAGGTCCGCCTAAAATTATCTGTATTTAGTTAAACCTTCTCCTTTTTTTGGTTCACTGGCTTTACTTTTTACTGAACCTTTGTTAGGTTTTGTTTGTTTGTTTGTTTGTTTGTTTTTACAGTCTTTCATATAGAAGTATCTTAAAGTACTATAGATGCATTTCCTATACCTATCATTCTTATCATATCCTATCATATCCTTCCAATCATTAACATGTACTTGTATACATTAACTATGTATGTAAAGTGCATGTTAGTGATGGCTGGAATAAGCATAATTCAAGCCCCATGTTGTCACTTTGTAAAAAATTGTGTAATTCTGTCTGTTCTGTTTGTGTTTCTAGAGTGCAACTAGACAATTTTATACTACCTTCAGGACATTTCAGAATAAACACCTGTTACTGTACCACACTTTGTTTAAAGGTTTTAAAGCCTGTTTGCACTCTTTTTGTAAAAATTACCATCAAATAAGTATAACTATTGTAAATATTTTTATTTCATAGTGACATAAAAAAATAATAGACAGAGATGAAAAATGGTAGTGATAGTGTGGGTTTGTAAGGGCCACATTTGCCCAACACCTTCATTACTTAACACTCTTTGTGTTTGTGTCTTTTAGATACTGCATACAGGCTTTTAAATATTGCAACATAATTAAACAGACATGGATTGTCTTCAAAATTACCTCAGAGTTGGAGCAAGAATTTGTTAGATATAGAGGAGAATATGATCACCTTAGGACAAGGATGTGAGGTGTGTCTGACATAGATTTTTACTTTAAGCATATAGATCATTCACCAGTCACACACTATACACGTTTGGAAGTAAGTCTGTATTTGTATGTAAGCCCTGAGATGGTCAAGACATTTTTGTTCAAAACATTCGGTCAGTTTATTTCAGCTTTGTATTTATGACATGTAGTTCTTTTATGTGTCCATTTGTAGTTTCATTAAAATGTGTGTATTCTCAGGACAATACCCTTTGAGCAATAAAAACTTGCAAAGAAGTGGTGATACCAACAGTCTTTCTAAATAGCAGTCATTTCCAAAGACAAGACATACGTGGGCCTACCAGCAGGGGTCAGCAGCAGTCTTGACACAGGCTTCATATACGTACATTCAGTCTTGCATGAACACAAGAAATCCTCAGACAATTCCACAGCTCTTTTCCACGAGCCACTTATGACAACAGTCAGAGGAGGGTTAAAAAAAGAGTCATGAACATGTGACTATAAAGCTAATTATTATTAACACCTTTAATAGATTCATTTACCAACTTGTTATTTTCAAGTGTTAGACCTGAAAATCCATTAACATTTAAACAGTCAAAGCCGTTAGTTTCCTCTGAGAAGTGGCTTAATAAGAGAAAGTAAAGTCAATAAAATGACTAGTATTTATGATTGTCCCTTAGTTTCATCATTTTATAACCCTCTTTTGATCAGAGTTTATCAGTCATACTATAAGGTTCTTTATCTCAGACCCTGTTCACCATACAAGTCCTACTTACAGCCTAAATGTTTTGGATGAGCCTCTAAAACACTAAAGCAGTCATTCTAACACACATGAAGTCACTCCATAAAAGACCATTGAAGAACACAAAAGCTTGTTTTATAGAATCATTACCACTGCCTCTGTGCCTCACCGCAGTGAGAATATTAAAATGTCCTCTACTCAAAGGCACTTCTATTTAATTGTGGTTGTGGTAAAAACATCAAATCAAATGTGGTGGATTTTAACAAGGAATTCTCATGATGTGTGTTAAAGACTTAATTTAATAAGGTAATTCTTTAGTACCGAAAAAGAACTGAAAGAGTTATTTCATGATACATTTGCTTCGTTATTATATATACATGCTATTAAAACTGAGCATTTTAAAACCATACATCCTCAAACTATTTGTTTATTAACCTCTAATATGTAGCCTAGTTTTCATGACAATGAAAACACGGTAACACTTTATTTGAAGGGCTCTACATCTGGGAGACATGAGCCTGTTATGAACATGACATGACACCTCATTGATAGTTATGGACATTGTCATTAAGTTTTAGACGATTTTTTAAATGTCTGCACCCCAAAGCCTGCATTTCAAAAACTGAATGACACATAATGACAATGAATTAAGTGTCATTAATGTTCATGATACGTGTCATGTCACGTTTATAACAGGCTCGTGTCACTCTTATGTAGACCCCTTCAAATAAAATGTTACCGAAAACACACAAAATTTAAATGATCTACATTGTTAAAAGAAGACAAAAAATAATATATATTTATTTAATCTAATATAATATTTGTATGTTTTTCTTTTATGCAGGTTGTAGACACAGAATTGTCAGGCCTGAAAAAGGTCAGACTTATCCAAGCAATTATGACTAGGACAAAGGAAGCCAGTTTTTTATGGGATTGCAGAAGAGCACAGCACAGCGATATTTCTTACAGTGCCAGAAGCTAAATTCTGCCCCTTCCCACTAAACAGTTGCTGTTCTGCCACTGACTCTGGCCTCTGTGGGTCATCAATAGAATACTTTGCCTCATAAATTAGGCACTTCATTAATGTAATTACTTTGTGTCGTATCTATATGGAGGCAATTAATTCCACAGATGACTATGAATATGTGTCATCAGGACTGCAATCATCCATTTTTATGACACAAGTAAAGTGAGAATGCCCAAATCTATTCCATGATTGATAACAACATGAAAAGTTTTTCATATTAACCTGATCCAAGTCACCATATTTTTGTCTGCTGTCTAGACTTGGCAAGAGTGCCTATCAGGGGATCTCGGATGTGTGGATTTTGGAAGGCCTTGTAATTCGAGTTGACTAAAGAATATTTATGAGTCCATTTGTCTTGTAGAATGGCTGCACCAAATACGCATCCAATAACCCAATTAAAAGTGAAAAAGTGGTTCCAAGAACATAGAATTAGAAGAGAAGCTGAATGGCTGAACAGTATGTCACTCATAGCCACGCAGTAACCTTCTTATATTTTTGATTATTATTACTATGGAGGTTGCAGTGTTGGTAATAACTATAGAAGTTGTTGCAGACTGAATTGTTCTGCTGCCTGTTGGAGACAGAAATATAAAAAACAAGAGCCAGCAGGACGCTTGGGGAAGACTTCAAAAGAGCAGACATCACCTTCCGTTTTGCAAATTAATTTAAAAGCTTTCTTACTAATGAGGATGCAGTTGGGTGGAAGGAAACACGTAAGAAGGATGAATTGTGTATGTGTGTGTGTGTGTGTGAGTGTGTATTTGTGTGTGAAAGCAAGAGAGACATGGGATGTGAGAGAGACTATTAGAGCAAAGGGTGAGGATGACAAGATCAAAGACAAGGAAGGAAGAGATGAGTGAACAACATTGTTATTGTAAATATTCTTTCACTCATGCACCTCATCAATCCCTCACTCTCTCCCTCACTCTCCCCCTCACCAGCGCAAAACTTTCCCTGTGGTCTGTGACCTCTTGCACAAACACCACAATTTATTTTCCTAAAATACTTCACATTTATTCATTTAGCTCACACCTTCATCTGAAGCGACTCATCTGTAAGTCAAGTGAGGAACAAAATTCAAGCTCCAGTGCATTTTGAGACCTCACAGGTCTCGCAAATGTCTTGATGTGATGGATGGATAGACAGGATTATATAAAAAGAGAGAAAGGCATCTTGAGGAAGAAGAGCCCATCCATGGGAAACAAGAGTTTTGTAGAGACTGGATGGTAAAATGAGAAAGGCAGACCTGGCGTTCAAAACATGCAGACATCTTGAGATGTGAAGCTAGCAGGCAGGTTGTGTAAATCATTTGGTGTTCCAGTTGGCCTGAAGGCAGCGGCCAACACAGAGGATGCACTCAAGGTGAAGAAAGACAAAATAAAAATAAACAAATCTTTGGAATTTGGATGGACAAATAAAGATGACTGAAAAGTAGTGTTGGATGAAGAATTGGAGCATGTCGTTGATGACAGGTCAATTGGCCCACACAGCCAAACCTCTTCTAAGCCGCATATCACTACAAGACACATTCCAGACTTATCCTCCTAGACATGCAAACACACACACTGACTTTACACAGACAGACATATACATACAAGGCATATACAAATAGATGCATGAGACCACAAATGCTCACTTACACATAAGGATAGTGAGGAGAATAAGAAATTGGACTGATATCCACAGGTATTCCCTCACTGTTCCCATGTTCTCATTCCTCATCTCCTGACACAAGCCAAATGAATAGGGGGCCGAGTGGGCCAATTCATAACGCAGACAAAGAACCCTGGAGCTCCTCTCGTTCCAGGCGAAGAACCATGTCATGTCAACACAAGTCTCTTTGGGGGTGTCTCTCAGGGTTGTTCTGCTGAATGTTCCAGGAGTCTCTTTTCTTTGAATTTGTTCTCCTTCCTTTTTCTGTACATCCCTCTTTCCTTTGTTCCCTTTCTTTCCCTTGGTCCTCTGTCCTCTTCCTCCTCTTCCCACTGGTTTACATGCATACAGACTTGTGTGATATTTATTGGGTGAGTCCCAAATGTTGGTGAAAGCAGGTCGAGTCTCAGCTGGTCTTCTGACATCCCACATCCCCCACTCATGGTCTCATTTTTGGTGATCAAAATGTAGTCTTTAATTTCAGAGAGATCTTCAGTCATACCAACACACACAAATATCACATGTAAATGTACAAATATGCACATACACACACCACAAACAACTTAACACACACAGGTAGAGATGTTCACACTTACAGATTTATGACCACAGACACTACTCAGTTGAAGATATGAAAGTTTTCTCTTCTTCTCTTTTTAGCTTCCATATTTCCTCTACTAAGCCTGTTCACCTCTCTCTCTCTCCTTATCTATATATTACTCTTTCACCCTCCTCCGCATCACACTGTTTGACTCAGATCTTCTTTTTTTCCTTTTTTGGGTGCCTGTCTGATTAGTGTCGACACCCGCTGCCCTCCCCAAGAACTGCAGTCACCTTGCATTAGCCTCAGTATCGCTAATGCTAACACCCGGCAGTAAAGAATGATCGGAATAGCGGATGGAAGTTGGAGGGGGATGGGTGGGAGGAGGGGGAGCTGTGGAGAGAAAGTAAAAACATCCATCAGAGGAATTTACTCTGGGAGCTACGTGGAGCCACGGCAGCTGCGTCAGTGTTACATGATGGAGAAATCACAGGCCAGCTGGAGCTTAACTTGACACACAAACACACACACACGCATGAACATGCATATATGCACATACAACTACAGGGAAAACACACAAAAATACTAGAGAACCCCCTGTCACATACATACATACATACAAGCAAGGCAGAGAAACCCCTTGCACTCAATCACTCACACAAGTGGTGAATGTGTGGCGGTGTGTTTAAACTATCATGGAGAAAATGTGAGGTTTAATCCTTCACACATGTGCCCTTGAATCTTACCTGCCCATCACTTTGCCTATACCACACAGCTCTCTCTCTGCACCCTAAATAATGTCATCTGCCATCTGTCCACTTTTTCCATGACATCTTCTCTTCCTCCAATAAAACCATCCCACCAGGACCACCACCACCTCTCCCAGAAAGAGCCTTTGATAAAGTCTGCTGTCCTCTAAATCCACCTGCCTGATTGCTGCGTTTCCTCCCTTGCCTTCCCCCACTGTGACAACAAAACCGGTGCCATGTGTACAAAAGGCCACAACAATAATAAACGGTACCGGACTGATCTAAAACCATTCCCATATGTACGTAGTCTCACTCTCACTCCTTTCCTGTTTCCTCTCCCTTCTGTTTTCTTCTCTGGGTGCCCCCTCCACCCTCCTTTCCTCCTCCCCCCATACACATTTCTGTCCCTCTCTCAATTCAATTCTATTCAGTTCAAATGAGCTTAATAAGCATGATGTTTCCAAAGCAGTGTTGCCATAGAAAAGTAAGACATTTGGTTTTGTTTGGCTAAATTGTCGGAAAAATACTGTGTAGTTATTGCTCTCAGTGAGAAAGTGTCTCTGATACCTCTTCCTCAGTGCATTCAGTGCCTGTCCTACTTAAGAAGCCAATTTGCCTTTATCTCCCTCTCTCTTTGTCCATACTCACCTCACCTGCATAGACTTGGGGTCGGTTTCCCGAGGCCTTCTTAACGCTAAGTTGTTCTTAAGTTATACCTTAACCTCTGCCTTAAGGTTATGACATGATTCCCGACATGTTTGTATCCTAAGTATACCTTCTGTAAGTCATACTTTCATAATAGTGGTCTGAACCACTCTTAAGATGTACCTTAACACAGTTTTTAGCTTTAACACGTTTTACAGCTTTAAAAAATGTCATGTTGGTCTCAAGACATGTGTACTTACTGCCACTGAAGATCTGATTATCTGGTTATGTTGCATTTTGTGCTTAATTTTATATGATGTAAAAAACACTAAAACAAATAAATTTGCTTTGTTTTTCAATTCCTCTAAAATGCAAACATGTCACCTCTACACGTCATATTAATGCACTCTTCTTACATATTACTCACTTACGTATTTCTTGTTGATACCTGCACTTTCATGCCCTTAAAACAAATTTCGTGCATGCTCAGAAAGGCACAAATGACAACACTCGATGCCAGAAATGTGGATTCAGCCTTCTAAGAAATAGTTAAGAACAACTTAGTTAAGAAGACTTTAAAGAGACAGTTCAAGGAACACACGTAGAAAAACAAACAACTTTGGTAAGATACATCTTTAGAGTCTTCTTAGCGCTAAGAGTGAACGTTATTGGGAAACCGGGCCATGGTAATTTTTGTTGGATGTGGCGCCTGTTTTTTATTTTATGATTTTTTGGTTTTTAGCAATATCAAAGTTGTGATGCATCGTGTGCCTTAAGTTCACATTAAAAAGTTAGTGATAGCAAATTTTTGATGATTTTTTTCTGCAAGTCTGAAGAGAGGGAGAGAAGAGAGGAATTTCTTCCATGCAAAAAGCACAAGCTTTCAAGATTACAAGAATTCCTGTCCACTCCCAGTTCTCTTACAAAACCCAAGATGGAATGTCTTGATTGGATGTTTATTCCATAATTTATTATTTGTTTGGTGTCTGGTGTCCTCATATTTCACACCAATACAACAGTGTGACAGAAATGAAGATTTTTCAGCCAGGGAGAAATTTATATCAGAATTTCTTCAAATTGCATAATATGTTTTTTCCTTTTTTTAAATTGCTAATTTACACAAGCAGTTATTTATCATTTGACACCTAACTAAGTCTGTCTTGCCTATTTGTTATTTAACCGTTCATTTTTTTCCCATTATGACCTTGGGTTTCCATGTGTTTATTCACAGGTTCCATGATTGCAAAAAGAACCAAGATATTAATGCCACTTCTCCTCACCCAGGGAAAGTTCAAGAATTTAATATTTCAGTTTTCACAGTGTTCACTGTGTGTTTTCTGTTTTCTTCATTTTCCCTTTCTCTCTCTCTCTCTCTCTCTCTCTATCTCTCTCTTTCTCTCTGTATTTTCTCTCACACACTATCTCGCTGTTATTCCTTTCTTCCCTGTCATCAACAACCCTCCCTCTCTGATGGTCTTTCACTTTCTATTAAGCTTCCCCTCCACTTGGTGCATTGCTATTGACAGAAGCCTGCTTTGTGGGCACGTCAGACACTTAGAACATTTGTAATGTTTCCAGGCTGGTGCTCCGCAGCTTTGCTCCCAGACTTTATATTAGCCTTGTCAGATAGAGAAAGATCCTGACCATTACTGAAGACAGTGGTTTGGGCCATACGCACGCCACACTCATGTGTGCGTGCGTGTGGCTTGGTGGGTAGGGGGTTAGTGTTGTGTAGTGTGTAGATGGTTGATTAAATAAACAGATGGGCAGGCAAAAGAAAAAGACATCTTGGGACAAAGTCGTGCCGAAGCCTAAAGTCAGCAGATAGCAGCTAGCTGTGGTACACACTTCTAGTACACAGTACTAGACCTTAAAAAAATATAACTTATCCCACATATGATCTGACACAGTTTGGTAAAATGACAGAGATTTGGGACAAGTATGGTCTTGATCTAGCACAGACATAGATCTTGATGGCACAGATCTGACCCTGAAATGGTGTGGATATGACCTTGGTTTGGCACAGGTACGACCTGGAGACAGCTGTAATGTAGGTAATTTTGACAGATTTACAGGTGGATAATGCTTTAGTTTGCCAAAGCTTTACACAGCAGGTGTGGATCCAAGACTACAGCTCAGACACATCTGCATCTTTAAACCCTGCTGGGCCAGCCAAAGGGTAAGACAGAGACTCAATATTAGCAGCATTAACTAGGTGTTGATCGCAGATTATGACATGTTCATGGCAAATAAAGGATTACATTTGAGAATACATTCGAGGTGATTGTGGTGAGGAATTAGAGCAGTGAACCACAGAAAATCATGGATAAGTGTGTATAGCAGTGTGTGTGTGTGTGTGTGTGTGTGTGTGTGGTGTGTGTGTGTGTGTGTGTGTGTGTGTGTGTGTGTGTGTGTGTGTGTGTGTGTGTGTGTGTGTGAGAGAGAGAGAGAGAGAGAGAGACAGACAGAGGAATACCCAAGAACCAGTTTGATGATTCCTTTAAGATTAATGAGTTTTGAGTTTGTAGCATGATTTGCAGGGCAACAAACTAGCTTGTAACAATAGCAGGACAGGACAGGAGCTAAGAAATGTTGACTGTGGAGAGGGTTATATTAGGTAAGGGTATACAGAAAGGTTATTAAAAATTACTGTTTGTATGATGACGTAAAAGATTCAAGATAGCAATGGTGAGCATTTTAGGTGAAGCGTTTAAAACGTGAAACAGTCCTTTGTATAACCTTTCTGTACAGTATCGGAGGTTATACTAGCTCCTTTTCTGGATAACTGTACTATGTCATGTACAGTATTCAACTAGATATTGGTGCATTGTGTACTGGAATATGCATATTAGTATGTCTGTGTGTGTGTGTGTGTGTGTGTGTGTACAGTCATTGGTGTGAAGTAAGACAGCAGTAAGTAGGGTTTTGTAAGGCAGTGCTTGTTGCCACAGGGGACTGAAGAGGTCCAGTCTTGCTCCCTGTGAGATCATGTCTGACATTCCTCCCCTCTAACTTATCACCTGTCACTGGCCATCCTACAACCACCCCCCCCAACACACACACACACACACACACAGACACCTACCTCTCCACATACCTGCTGGGTCCTCCTCTCACTTTCTTTCTCCCTCTCTTTCCATTGCTCTCTCCGTAATTCCCATTCACCATGTCTGTCTTTCTCCCTTTCTCTCATTCTCTGCTCTCTATCTACCCCTCTTCCAAGTCCCTCACTGTCTTGCTAACAGACAACTGGTAACACTTAAATTCCCTCTACGTTCTTCTCTCCCTTTTATTGATTACTGGAAACAGTAAAATTAGATGCGAAATTATGACTAGTGAGGGCTGAAGGTCACTAAATTACACCAGCTGTGGCCTTTGCCAAAACTAACCACCCCCAACACACACACACACATCACTATACTCTCTCTCTCTCACACACACACACCCCTCCCACCTGTTTCAAACATCTTCCTGCTCTGCTTCAGCATGAAATCATATGCAGACTGTTCCTGTCTCTTTCCATTAGTCCAGTCAAGTGCACCCCCACTCCCCCCTGCCCCAGCTCCCATGTTCTCCCCTCACATGTCAGGGAGCCTCAAAGCAAGGCGTCTGTCTGTATTTTGCTCCTAAGTAGACACTAATCCATCGGAGGAGTGTGCAAACTTCCATAAACCACATCAGTGAGCACACACCATCTGTCTCTATCAATCATCTATCTATCAATACATCCATCCCAAACTCCTTCCATCCCTCTGTTCTAGCTGTTACTGGCATATGACCACTTTTCCTCAGCAGCCTTGCATTTGCAGGGGCAACCTCACCTCAGAAGTCCAAACAAACAGTTGTCAAACTCTCATCCCGACACTCTCTCTAAGTGATAATTACCTCAAACTTGGACCTGTGGCCAAATAGAGCTAGACATGGGGTGCCGTGCGGTGCTGCTGTAATGAACACGTCAGCTTTTTTTTTCATGTAAATTTTCGTTTAAGGGACTTAAGGATGGGTTTACCTAGAAGATATGGAATGTGGGAGTTAAACACAGAGTGAAGCAACCCAAACTGTCCATCAACACCTCTCCAGAGCATTCCTTCTCTCTGCCTTCTTCAGCACCGATGTTCTCACTTGATGAATGCCCTCTATCTTGCTGTTAGTTTCAAAAGCATAACTCCTCCCCCCCCAAAAAAACACACACACACACACACACACACACACACACACACACACACGCACACACACATACACATCAAACGCTCTTATACTTGCCCGCATTTTTAATGTTCATGAATCAATCTTTTTGTCTGTTCCTTACACAGTCTTAATAGCACTGTATTTTTTCACATTTTTTCACCTGACTTATATATCAAGTTTTTTTTACTGCTGGAATGGTAGATCTTATCCCCTTATCCATTGTAGGTCAGGCGTGTGAGGCTAAATCACATTTTTCAGGCTTAGTTTAGTACAACGTCAGCAAACACAATGATTTACACTTGTGAATCACATGTCATGAAAAGACAGCAGGCTGTCTTCTGTTTATGTCAAGATAGGCTTTTATAAAGTCAACTGTGAATTGAGCAAAAATGTGTTTTTTGTAATGATGAACTCACTGAGGCAACAAAGTTTAAGCTGTGGTTAAAATAAAACAAAATGGGAAATCAACAGTATTCAGTCGGAGGTCTCTCCCTAGATGGTGCTTTCAAGTGAGGCATTGAGAGAAAGAAACAAGCTTTGTAATTCAGTTCTAATCTAAATATATCCCAAAAGTTCAAGAAGACTCACATGAGTGAGACTTCCTCATGACTTCAATCTGATGTCTGCCAGTGCTAACGAAATAGAGAGAGCGTTTGAGAGAGGTTGCATGGTGTCTGGAGCGGAAGAAGAGAAAGAGAGAAGGGTGGAATCATCTAGATTTATTAAAGATAATTTGGATGTGTTTCAGTTTGAATGTGTGATTTTTTAAAACAAATATGGGGTCAGATGTGTATATTCTGGAGTCTGGAGTTAGCGTAAATTCTTACTCTTACTGCAACTAAGCAGTTTTGAAGAAATAATGGCCCAGAGACTTCCAGAGAGGAAATACAAACCTTTATAGTATTGATTTTGGTAGGTGTAGAAATGTATTCTGTGCTCCTAGTTTCTCTGCTAAAGACACATTCATTCGCATTACCAACTGTGTGATATATTAGATCAGCACAATAAAGGAGAAATATTTGTTCTTGGTGTGAACGGGTAGCATAAATAAAGTCGGGTATAAACTATTGCGAGCTATTTCAGTGTTGCCTCTGTTTTATATTTTCATTCCATCACTGGTGGACTGTAACAGAGGAGGGAGCCAGAGAAATGCTACCCCATTCACTTCACTTTTAAGACCATTGCTGGCGTGAAGGCAAAAAGAGCTTTCCAATAGCCAGAGCAATCCACACATCCACACTAATAAACAATAATGAACCTGACTTGAAAACAAACACACATGCAAACATGCACACCTACACACACGCACAAACACACACACATAGACATCGTTCTTACACCTACAACACTCACACATCTCTATGGCAGTCATCACATAAACAAAAACAAAAACGTTTAGGCATTTCATAATGCACTGAGGGATGCATATTTGCTTTGCACACACACACACACGCACGCACACACGCACACACACACACATACACAGACGGGGCGCTTCTAGGGTGGGTTGATTCTAAGGGCTTGATGTTATAGTCAATGTTTAGAAATGATTTTATGGCATAGGGCCCAACATTTCTAGCTGCGCCCCTTCTCACAGACACTTTTTTTATCGCAATATGACCCTTTATCTGCAAGACATGTAAAAAAGAGTTCCCCCCACACCCCCCTCAGCATCCTTATTCAGGCCCATGGTGCATTGCAGCTGGCCATTCTTTGAAATTACCGATAATTATATGATATAGTAGAGCCTAATTGACACTTCATCCTGATGACGTCATTATCTACATTGAGGTGTACTTGTGTCAGCCCACCACATTTGTTCTTTCCTGCCATCTTCCTCACCTTCTCTCCTCCCACACACTCTCCCACTCTCTCTCTCTCTCTCACACACACACACACACTTGAACTTTTAAGGTG
This sequence comes from Tenualosa thibaudeaui, assembly GCA_027481765.1. Lineage (NCBI taxonomy): Eukaryota > Metazoa > Chordata > Actinopteri > Clupeiformes > Clupeidae > Tenualosa > Tenualosa thibaudeaui. The sequence continues at coordinate 9,357,856 of JAIFZK010000005.1, forward strand.
CTCAATTTTCCACTTTGATCCAAGGTCAATCAACTCCTCTCTCACTTTCTTTCACACACCCATTTCTTCTCCCTTTATCTCTCTCTCTCTCGCTATCTCTTTCTTTCTCTCGACAGGCCTATAGCCTCATGGTCTTTCCCCTGATCAAATTCATTCTTCTCTCATTTTCTGCCCTTCGTGTTATTACACACACACACACACACACACACACACACACACACACACACACATCTTAATGATGAAAATCAGCATCTTGGAGTTGCTAGGCAATGCAAATGAATGATGATGTTTAATTGATTCATTAACCCCCTGGTCAGTGTAAGTGCCCCCTAGATGAGATAGAGATGCGAGAGCACTGTTTCCTTTGCTCCTTTGATTTTTCCGGGCTTCATTGTCTGGCTTGAGACTGAGAGAAATGCTAATAGTCCATGGCAAAATGGGGTATAATAAGCAGGAAATAGCAAAGACAAAGCACAGGATATGAGGAGGAGCTTCTGACAGACGTAAGCCAAACAGGAGCAGGTGTCAACGTTAAGACAGGAATGAATGGACATGTGTAGAAAAGAGTTGTGCTAATTGCGTGTGTTTTTACTGTGATGCTTCAAAAGCATTTTTTCTGAGGTGTGAGCAACCACAGGCACCTGAATGATTAGCATGTCTATTCAGATGACTCAGAGCAAGAATAACAAACAAACAAACAAGCAAACAAACAAAAACTTTGCCATGCTGCTGACGTCTCTCTTCCTCTCATCTCCATCTTCCAGCGTGCTGGCTCAAGGCGGTCTGTATTGCGTTCATTTCTTTATCTCTCCGTCGTTATTTGAAACAAGAGAGGAGAGCGTTCTTCCTCTTGGCGGTGATATCGGAAACAGCTGAGATATGCTCTGCTGCTCCCAGCATCGTCTCTGCCCTTGTCCATCTCTAGAGCCCCCCTGCACCTGCAGCGTAAGCCATCTGCCTTCTTAACAACTCTCCACAGGACCAGTCTCCACACACTCCCCTCATCCACGATACTATCTATCTATCTAACTATCTATCTATCTATCTATCTATCTATCTATCTATCTATCTATCTATCTATCTATCTGTCTGTCTGTCTGTCTGTCTAAACAGCTCAGTTGTGATTCACAGTGGCACAGGTAAATGCAGGGTGTCTCTATCACAAACTGACTGTTGCCAACCGACTTCAGTGTTGCTTTACAAGGGCAAGTGAGTCACCCCAGGGATGGCATATCTTGGCTCATCTATAAGTGTGTGTGGTACTTATTGATGGTCTGATGGCACGCAAGATAAGGCCTGAGGGGAGCCATGCGTGTATAAATCCTGCAGCTCCAACAACTGCAAAAAAGTCTGGGCCTTCTAAAACTACTGATGCCGTTATCACTGGAAGATGAAAAATGAGCAGGCCTGGCGTCAGCTTAATGAGGTGGCCATAGGGTGGCAAGCAGAGTGTGCAGACAGTGAGTGAAGACAGAATTGAGAGTATAGCTCACTGCTGACACGGAAACCTTATTAATTAACCTACACTCCAGCTATGAATCACTCATCCGCCACTACGGCCCACTAACACCTATTAAAGCCCTTTGGCAATGCCTTCGAATTAACAGTGATTGAGGAAAAAGAGAGCAAGAGAGTGAGAGAGAGTGAGTGTGTGTGAATAACTGTATTTGCTTGTTAATAATAATAATAATAATAATAATAATAATCATCATCATCATCTTTATTTATACGGAGACAGAGAGAATGTGGATGCGTGAATGTATGTATGTGAATGTATCCGCATGTGCTAGTATGGGAGTTTGTGTCCTTATTTTTGTGTTTTTGTATGTATTTGTGAGATTGTGTTTCTCTCTCTTTCTCTCTCACTCTCTTTTTTTCTCTCTCTCTCTCATGTCATTGTGGTGAATGTGTGAGGTTGAAAATAGATGTCCGGCACAGAGGACGAAGAGGACGAGGCTGCAGAGGACTTGTGAGCGAGAGGGAGGCTGAATGGGACTCCACGCTGTGGTTCTGTCACCCATTGAATTATGGCACTGGGTGCCCACAACAGGGAGAAGTCATGGGTGATGAGTGATGGGCTGTGTATGCCCACAGGTGTATACTCATGTGTGTAGGTGTGTGTGTGTGTGTGTGTGTGCATGCATGAGAGTGTGAAGGAGAGAGGGGAAGGGAGGGAGTGAAGGAGAGTTTGTGTGAGATTCTGTGTAAATACTTGAGGTGGGTGTAACATGGGTGTAAAGCGTATTAGGGTGTTAAACTGGGTGTGTTTCCAGTGGGTCTGAAATTGACTTTGTGTGTATGTGTGTGTGTGTGTGTGTGTGTTTGTGTGTGTGTGTGTGTGTGTGAGAGAGAGAGAGAGAGAGAGAGACTATTTGTGTGTTTTGGTACACAAGTGCTCCTTTTCCATTACCAGGGAAAGCTTTTGAACACAATGTACTGCTCAATGACCATGAGTCAGCTTTGCAGTCCACCATGTCCAGCTCTCTTGAACAGATTTATCAAGAAACCCTGTATACACAAACAGAACACGACAAGCATGAGGACAGACAAAAGAAAATGTCTGGTCCACAGCTTTGCGTCTTAGGATGGTATTAACAACCAGACTTTTTGGTTAGTTTAAATGAGATTTAATAACACTCCGTTATTACTATGTGCTTGTGAAACAGCCCCTGGCGAATTTGGCAGCAGTCATTTTTACTTAGACAAATTTCCCCGCAGTGCTCTTCAAAATATTCCTTGTTTTCTTCTGCTTTCTTACCCCCTACATTCAGAGCAAAGAACGTGGTCAAACAAACTAGTCCTGTCCTCTCCCATTACAACATATTCTCTCACACTCTCTATTGTTGCAGAGTTTTTGTTGGGCTTTTATAAATGTGGTACTTGGACAATACAGAAACAATTCACGTTGCACAACAGACTATTATTTGCCCCTCCTATGAAATCCATGTTCCTCTTAATCGAAGGTCATGAGTTGCTGCGTGAGCTTTTATAGTTAATGAAGCTCTGACAATCACAGGCATCATTATGAGCGTTATTAAAAACAGCTGACCGTCTCTCTCTCAGCCAGCCCAGGTTAGGCTCTATGGTGACTAAGGAGAAAAGGCAGCAAATTGTCAATGAAAATTTCATTTTGCCCCTTTAGAATAATTGCCATTAGAGCACATGAGACGGTCATTAAGATGGTTCTCATGATCCTGGAGCTCTGTGACTGTGCACCCATAGTCCCTTACACCAGAGCTGGAGCAGGCAGTGATGTAAGTGAAATTATGTCCCATAGGCTAATCTTGTAAAAAGGCCCTAGCCCTGAGCACAATTCTAACGCTATACCAAAGACTGATGTTGGTCTATACCCTTGACCTAGATTTGACCATCATCTTTTCCAGTTCATAATGACTAGATAATGAGCTATATTTTACAGAAAGTACACTTTCCTTGATAAATTGGTACATTTTCAAGATAGATGTGACAAATGGCCATTCAACTCTAAATCTAAAAAGCCCATGAGGAAGCTTGTGGGGTGAAAGCAAGGAGTTCCAATGAAGATTCCTCAGGAATGATACAAGGCAGAGATTGGACTGAGTCTGGAAATAACACAGAGTCCAAATGGGGAAAAAAGATATTCATGAAGCAGGGTCAGAAAAGAGACAACAGCGCAAAAAAACATGACGAATTAACTTGATAAGTGCTGGTGGAAACTTTCCAATGGCAAGATATGTTTTGGAAAGACAAAAAAAATCCTCAGAGTAGAGCATTGTGTCTCAAACCCTCTTTGGAAAATTCTGCGCTTGACCTGCAGGCCCTGTTTGATCATTTGAACTTTTCACCATGTTGCCGCAGAGACATTGAGAACTTGGAAGAGGCCACTGGTGCACCCAGACGAATTTGCCTCCTGCAGCAACTTGAATGTCTCTGGTGCACCTCCAGGCTTCTTCAGGTTCACCACAAAGACCAAGGTCCAACAACCAGAACCAGAACCTGGATGGAGACACATTTCCCATTAGAACAAACAAAAGAATTTGTCTGATGGTCGACGGTCGCCCTTATCATATTTCACCACATCGACAAAGAGGAAAAGCTAAGCTGTTAGGTGGGGAGTGTGTGTGTGTTTGGGGGTGGGGTGGGGGTGGTGGGGGGGTATCACTTCTGGCTCTGCATTATTTTAAAAAGAGGTTCAGAAAACATTATGGGCTGGTCTTCTTCCCAGGAGCTTTGTATGATGAGACCTGACATGGCCCCTCCACACACGGAGTGGGGGGCTCTCGACGCACTGCCAATAAGCTCAAGGGGAGTCATCCACTCATCAATGCATTTTCCTCGAGCCATCGCCATGCGCGCGGCAAATGTGGAGCGCCGCTGTCGGGGAAAAGTGAACCATAGTAAAATGCCTCTCCACTAAATGTTTCGTAAACGTTTGGACGGCACGTGTCTCAAGAGGACAGGAGCTCTGTTCTTGGCTCTGCGCAGCACCCGCAGATGTTTTTCACTGCCGCCGGATAAAAGCAGACTGTCCCATGAAATAATAACAGTGTTTTTCTCCAAACGGGGGTGGGGGAATCAAACAGCATTCCATTACATAGCGTAGTCTCCTGAAAGGTTCCTTTTTAATCAGCAAACTAGGTGTTGGCGGCTTCTGGGCAAATCAATCACTATAACTACCTAATGTAACAAAGGGGTGTGATGGAAGTCTCTATGTTGGAAGTCTCTACGTTGGGACTCCTTTCTTCCCTAGAGGTGGCTGTGGTGCTTTGCCTTCCCTGCCTGCAGCCCTTCTGAGGAGGCTGTTGCAAAGGAAATTAGAAAGGTTGAGCCGTTACAGAACAGTGTGCTTGAGGTGGTGGTCTATGGTAATCTCAATCAATTGAGTGGATGTGCTGCTCTGCTCTCATGTTTGCAGCACACACACACACACACACACACACACACACACACACACATGTACAGACTCACTCCCAGATCATGCATTCCACCTTACATATGTCTGACATGCACACGATTCTCCTGCTGCAAAACCACTTCTGTTCTCTCCCTCTCTCTCTCGCTCTCTCGGCGGCTCTCTCCCTCTTTTGGTTTTAACCTTTCTTTCCATACTTCCTCCCGATACACTCTACTCTCTTCCTTCTTTTTGTTTCTCCATCACTCTTTCTCTCTCTACATCTCTCCCTCTTTTCCTTTCTCCTTTTCACCCCATACAACCCTGTCTTTACAAACCTCCCTGTTTATCTCTCTCTCTCACCCCCTCTCTCTCCCCACATCTCTGTCATGGTTTTGTGTAAGCTGGACTTTGAAGTGGTGAAGAAGTGGCTTGATCAGCAGAACGGGTGACTACACGGACAGACCCTCTCCGGAGCAACGACAGCTTGAAAGGGACTGCCAGGCATTCAGTTCAAAAACACACACACACACACAAAAGAGACTTTAGGGGAACCTCATGCATTGCCATGACACATACCAATGGCAGTGTGAGTGCACAGAGACATAATGAGGGGTTAGATAAGCCTGATGATGTAGGCCGATGTTTATCCTCACTGGCACCCAGCACAATGAGTGCCATCAAAGGACACTTGAGATCTGGTCTCAGTGTGTGAACAGTGTTTCTCTATCCACGGTCACTTTGCTGTGCAACTTATGCACGTGTGAACATGCAGTTCATATGACTACAAGGTACAGCAGTGAAAATGACTAGAACCCAGAGGCATGTTTTCATTGGCTCTGATGACTGACTGGGAACTAGCAGAAATATTCAAAATCTTTTTTTTTAGCAAAAAGAACACAAAACTGATCATTCTTTTCAAAATATACAATTAAATCTATCCTGTCAAAAATCACAGGTGTTTTAAACATGTTCACAGCCAGAGCAGAAAAATGTTTGTATATTCATGCCTGTCGACGAAACCCTAGCAAACCTCCTCTATTTTTAAAGGGACGGATAGAGATGATTCATTCTTGACTTCAGGGAATGAAGCAGTGCATTGCTGACAATGACTGCTGCTGCACATTAGTTACAATAAAAAGCACTTGTATGTTCTGGAACATTTGGATATTCTATGATGAATGAAGAGTCATTGAAGAGTATTCCATAAGTGATGAGCGTTCTCTCTCTCACACCGCATCTTTTTACGTTGCGTTTTCAATCAGTCACAATTAAATGTTGGTCATCATGTTGCGTGTCTGTCGACTGACAGAGGGAATACAATTGCTGAGGCCCAAGATGCATGAGAGCTGAGTCTGGCTCTAATGAAACCTGTGAAAAAAACAAAAAGAGAACATCACTAGGGTGAAGGAGATGGGATGGCTATTGTTCTTCATCTCACGCTGGACCTTGGAGCTGGGATCACAGACACAGTAAATAAATTGTGGCAGACATTCCAACCACCCAGGGAGTGGGCATGTTTGGGAGAAACATCTTACAGAGAATATGTACTGTAACTACTGATGCCGATGTCGAACTACTGATTACACATTAACAGTAAACAATCTGTCAGTATTCAACTGACAATTAGGAACAGATATGACTTTTGGAAACTTAGGGAGTTAGGGTTGAGGCACAGTATTGGAATTACACAATTCGGTTGACTGTAAACTGTATTAGTTAGTCCTTCGGTCTTTATTTCAGCTAGATTCCCAGATGTGAGCATTTGGTATGTAACTAATCATGTTACCAGCCTAAAAAAGGAACAGAGGAACAATACATAAAACAGACAAAAATCAAAGATCCAACTTTGACCAGCTGGAACAAGATGGACCAAAACATAATGCAAAAGTAAAGCTACACATACAATGAATGTAACTTTGACTAAATTGTGAGTTTTTATCTCTCATCCTTCTTTACTAATCGTGCCAGCGATATGAGTGTTGTATAAAACCATGTCTTGATCTAGACACAGCCTGACTCAAAAGCCTTTGACTTGACTAGCGGGCATAGCAGTCATGTGAGGTGGATTAGAATTTAAAGCTGTAAAGAGAAGATGTGGGTCTGACGGTTGGGTTCATGCAGAAATATCAGAATACCAGTTTGAACTGGATTGATGGGGCTTTGGTAAACAGGTTCAACACAAGTGAGCAATTTGTGGAGGCTGCCAGATGAGAGCCTCCCTCTGATGGATAATTATTTATTCAAAAAGCTAAACAACGTTTTTACACTTCAGATTGTGTGTGTGTGTGTGTGTTTGCGCGCGCGTGCGTGTGTGTGTGTTGTGCGTACTTGCTCTTGCATGTTTGCATGTAGAACTACCATGCATGTTGCTACATGTGTATGCATGTTGTGTTGTATGCAGTCAATGTGAGTAACAAGTGCAAGTGCAAAACCAAATGTGGGTAACATGTAATGCCAGTGTTAGTGAGTGTGTGAGCGTGTACTGTGTGCGGATTCAATGTGTAACCTTTGTGGACCTGTGTGTGTGTCTGTGTGTGTATGTTGGGTGATTCTGCCAGTTCTCTACATAGACTATATGCGTGGGTGGGTGTATCCCAGCTCCATCAACACACACTCCTCTGCACTTTCGTGTGTGGAGCATAGAGGGAGGTGACACCGCGCTGATCGAGTCCGGTGGGGGAGGAGAGAGGCAGGAGAGGGAGGGGAAAGTGGATTTACAGCAGTAGTGCCAGCGGTATGCGCTTACTCTGATCTGACCAGACCGTACAGATCTTAGGCGAAAAGGCACTGACAGTTGAAGACAGACTAACAGAAAGAGATGAAGATGGTGATGCTGCCATCGATGGGTTTCTGATTTGAAATCGTTTCCTTCTCAACACATTTGCCCCAAAAGATACACTCACGCTTAGAGGCATGGGCACACTGATTATTCCTGTGCCAAAATGCATGAACGACACTTATTGTACATGCGTATCAATCCGACACAAAGTAAAGCAACACAAGGTGAGCGAGTGGATTTTAGCACAAATTCAACAATCTGTTAAGAAGACAAACTGACACACACACTGGCTGCTCTGCAGAATGAACGGACTTGCGTCTCGTTTGAACAACTCCAGAGATTGTGGATTATATTGTTAACCTTAAGGTATTTCAGGAGTGAAACATTGTCCACAGGTAAGTTCGGATTCATTTAAGTTGTGCACAAATGCTCATTTGATCACTCACACTTGCTCAATTGATTTATATGAATTACAGCTGTGTTGTGCATGTGCGTGGCTGTATGTGTATTTAATGTTTAGTCATCTTTAGTCAACATGTAATTTTGCCTTGGCGTTTGGCTTTGTATGATTAAGATATTAAGACACATGCAAGGTTTCATAATTCACGTAAAATGAGCCGAGTGCAACTGATGAAATATCACTGTGTTGTTTATCTAATAATTTATTAAACGGGGACGAGGGAAGGGACCCTAGGCTGCCAAGCAATATGGAAATGTGGACTAATTAGGTCCCATTCACAAAAATATCTGCCTATGATTTATTAAATATTAAATAATTACGTCTGCTATGTAATTTAGTGCGTTTGGCAACTTCTGATCCGGTTGAAGATTTATTTCCATCGTCGCCCCAGTACTGCATGTTTAGCGGCGACAGCTCATAACATTCAGACATTCATAACATTCTGACATTCAAATACAGTTCAAACATTCAACATTCAGAATAATCAAATTAACGTCCTTAATGCTGAGGAGGATAGTTATAGCAATCAGCGATGTGTATTTTATCGCCAATACACCCTATTTTACCATTTAAAAAAAAAATCTTTGTTTTAGACAGAAAATATCCTCGAACTGTAATTTATGATGTGGTGGGGCAAAACTTAACTGTCGAGCGCGTACCAACAATGGGTAGCAGCCTGGCAGAAACAGTTCAGTGGTTCAATTAATTACGGCCTTGACTCGAATCGCCCTTACGCAAACGTTTCCAAACAATGTCCGACGAAACAAATAGAGAACCTGCCCTGTGTTATGAGGGCAAACACATAAACGGGTGTATAATGGCTCATTTGGTGACTCAGAGTGCGTTGGGTCAGTCTGTCAACAGAGCAGCAACTCTGCTGTGACACTGAATGCAGCGCCGGACGCGCTCGGAAGCGCAAATTGCGCATGACTGATGTGGCGGCCCTAATCGCACTTGACACTTTCCACTTTTCGTTTAATTAGGCAATTAAGCAGATTCCTAATTTCCTGGAATGGCAAATCCATCGGGCGCAATGTGACATTTGTTTCGAGGTAGGCCCTACTTCTTAAAATCACTTTAGTGAACAGTTTTGTGAAATATCATTACTGCGCCTCAGCTTGTTGCGGTTATACACTTTCAGTGATCCAAAATAGTACATCAAGCGCTTTCAAATGTGAATACATCTTGTTGTGAATATCTTTAATATCTTGACAAATGTATAAGTGAGCCCTGCTGCTGCCTACATCAATCGTAGTTGCTGAATAGGTATGGCATGCATAACATTCTTTTGAGTCAGGATGCTGTCCAGTTTTGAGAAAGAATGAAATTGCTGCCTGTCTGGTAGGTATGGGAGGTTCTCTTTGCCTAAGGCACAAACAGGTAATCAGTTAGTTACCATGATGGCATTTCCCTCAAAAAGGAAAATATGATTGGAAGCTATTTCGATAAGGAAATAATAAGCTTTACAGTAATATGCCACCAGTAATTTCGCATTTCATGGTTTATTTTTGAAGATGCCTCGGTTTCGAGCAAGCGTGGTTGATTTTTAGGTCAGTGACTGACAACGTCGCGGTGGCGTCGCGGGGCCGACCGTAAAAATTCAGTGGAGCCCGCCTCCTTCACCACTTTGGCTTTTAAAGGATATATAGGTGTGCCCCGCAGAATGCAGATAGATTTCCAAAGTCCACTCCGGGGTGAAAGAGAAAGGCAAAGAGCAACACCCAGAGCTCAGTTACTCACTGGCCCCACCACTAGCAAACCTGATTCATGAGAGTTTGGATAGGTGGGGATGTATTTTCCTGAAACTGGTGTGGCCTTGACATGCAAGCAACATACAAAGTCAACACAAGTCAAGTTAGGTCTACATGGAAAAAAAACGTGACTCCATAAAATCCAATTCAGAAAAAAATATAATATTTTCAAGCTATTTATAGTTGCCTTTACGTGGCACTAAACAGGGAGATTTATAAAAAATAATTTTTCTACGATCACACTGGGAAATTAATCCATATAATTGTCCAAACATATTCACGTGTGCGCTTGGGAGAGTTTTGGACGGATCCAAAGTCCAGAATCGGACGAGTTCCTCTGCATGCCCATCACGTGAAGGATGGAATGGACCCAGGGACAGTCAACTGTGGAGATTCGCCTTTGTTTGATTAGTCCCATTGGAGGGGGAAAAGCTGTTTTTATAGTTCAGGAAGGTGTGTGTGTGAGTGAGTGAGTAAGTGAATGAGTGAGTGAGTTAGAGAGAGAGAGAGAGATGTTTTAGATGTTGTAATCCCTTGGAAAGTGTTAGAAGGAGCTTGTTTGCACAAGAGTGGTTGCTTTATAAAGAGGTATGTCGCTGGGTGTAATGTGTCCATTACCTTTGTGTAAATGGGGTCATTTGCAGCACTGAGTGCAGCTGTCTGACAACTTTACAACGTTCTCCACACAATTAATTCTGATGTGCTGGCACACAGAATTCCACATTTGAACATACAATATAAACATGTGAATTAGACTTTTTGCAGACACACATGTACACACACACAAGGCACACATCCTTCCCTCGCTGATGCTTTTCTTATAAACATAGACACACAAATACACACACCCACACACAAATTCACACGCACTTACACACCTCTCTTCACCAATGCTCTCTCTGACACACACACACACACACACACACACACACACACACACTTACTCATAACCACCCAGAATGTGTCTTTCAGTCATGGTTCACACATCAAACTAGACCAGGTGCTGCAATGACATGTCAAACTTGCTAACACTCACAAGGATCCTCACCATGAAAACACTTCCAGCGGCAAGAACTTTACCGACCACAGCCCAAAGATTGGATGGAGCTACACTGCCTCCACACAGGCAGGCAGGCAGGCAGAAGCCGTCAGAAGACAAACACAGATGTCAGACTAATCCAGAGACCTGAATGCTTAATGAGAAAATAAACTCTCTGGACAGGACAGCTGAGGAGAGGATGGGAGGGGAAGCGTTGTGAGGAGGCCTTCTCCTGTTGCTAGACTGAGAGGGAATCTGGCCCAGATTACCACAGCTGACACCAGGCCAGAATTGAGTGTGACTTGGTGCAGATCAAGCCTGTGTTTGTTTTGTTGTTAGCTGATTCATTGATTCATGTACTGGTCTCACACTTGGAACCATGCTATAAAAAAACATTAGTATCAAACATTAGTATCATCCTTTGATCTTTAAGGGCCTAGAATACTGTGATGCAGTGTGGATTTGTCTGGCTATTTGTCTGGCTATTTGTATATAGTCCTATACAAACAGAGCACTATTTGGATATCACCTCAGCTTGTGTTTTAGATTTAGCTGGGGGAAAGAGGACCAAGAGTTGATGGTGTTGACTGCTATTTAGCAGAGGCTTTTATCTAAAGAAACATGGACTTGCAATGTGGGATTCGGGAATCAGATGCTGGTCTACCAGTTGACAGTCTGCAGCATTAATGCTGCTTCACCATGCTCACAGGAGGAGGTAACATTAAGGCATGGTGACCACTCTGAGAGAATCTGGGATTCATCTCATGTTCAACTTAGACTCTGAATAGTTCAGATTAAACTCATATTTAATTTTATTTAATATTTAAGGCTCAATTGTGGTTGATGAGGGTGTGGTGGATCTTGTGAGCGGACAACGTAGCAAGACGGCGTGGGGTCAGCACCCTGACACAGGCTTCAAAGTTGAACATTAAAGAAGGGAACTATGGAACTGGGTTAGATAAACAAAGGGAGAAAGACAGAGAGAGAGAGATTGGTAGATCATTCTTATGAGTATTTTGTGGGGAAGCACCCCCTCTCTCCTCACCCCTCTCATGTTCTTTTGCTTTCTCTCTCTCCTCTCAAAAACAATGTCAGCATGTATTAGGGTTCACTCATGAGGTATGAAATGTGACATAGGACATAGGAGTCATGAGATAAAACCATCTTTATCGACCCTCTGATGCCTCAGGATGGTGATATGTATGTCATTCAGCTTGTAGGTCTGGGCCTCCCAGACAAGACTGTTTCCTGCCTCACCTATGCACCTGGTTAAAGGCACATGTCTCAGACCTGACATAAGCTTATAAACTTATAAACATCTCCCCCACAGCAATGACGGAGGTCCACTTTATCTTGTAATTTATGTTCATCTACCCTTGTAGTTGTCGAGATGTTTTGTGTGTGTTTCTGTGTGTGCGTGTGTGTTTCTTTGTCTGTGTGTGTGTGTGAGTGATTCTCACTATTTGAAAATTGGCCATTGTGCTTGCACACCATCAAAATGACAACACAATCAAGTGTTACATAGAAATAAAGCAGGAGTTGAAGAAGAAAGTACCAGATGTTCTATAACCAATAAAATTTAGTTTTTTTGTATTATTAAGTGACACACAATGACACCCCCCTGTTTTCTTTTCTTTCTCATCTCCCTCCATCCTTCCTCCCTATTTAAAAGTGTCTGTTGTTGTGGAGGGAGTTGTTGAGGTGTGATTAGTCCCACTGTGGTGCATTCCTGAAAAGTGTTTTCAAATGGAGGATTAGTCATCCCCCTGCCGAGACTGCTTCCACCAGCAGTCCAGTCCCCCACCCCTACCTCTGTTCACACAACATCAGACATCAGCCAGCCCCCACCCCATCCAGCACAGCTCATTGACCAGCTCAGTCAGGTGAGGGGCCTCTGCACTACGATGCTTTGGGCGAGCTGCCTCCTGTCCAGATGCTGCACCCCAGTGCCCAGCTACCCTTCAGTGCCCATGTGTTATGCAGCCACCCCCTACATATGGACAGGCTTGCACACACACACACACACACACACACACACACAAAACACTCACAAACACACACAGGGCTCTTCAGGTCCTCATATCTTAGCTCAAAACAGGTGTGAAGGGGGTGGGGTGGGGGTGGGGGGGTAGTGTAAAGACAGGATGTATGTGAGGAGAATAACAGGAAATCTTTTCTCTGGACGAGGGGACTTTGAGGTGAAAGAATTAGAGGCATGTCTTGCAGAATGAGGAATGTTAGGAGTTGATATTCATTTGGAGTGTCATGAATGAGAAGTGTTAGTTGATTATATTCATTTCGGGGTGTCTGAGTGAATGAGGAGTCGCAGGGGACGTCTGCCGAGGCGTTGACGGATGTCCACTTTGGAGTGTGGCTGGCTGATCCAGCTGATTTGGAGATGAGCCTGGCTTCGGACGCTGCAGATTGTTTAAGTGGCTTGTCACTCTGCTGATGGATACACATAAGTGCCAGTGGGTCTAGAAAAAGATGAATAACTGAGGGCTACATTTTTCATTCCGACATTTATTTTACCTTGGAAATATCAGTGTCTGCTTTTCTGTCTTGGTACCTGAAATAGGATCTAAACAAATACTGTTTTCAATATTTTGGATATTTTCATTTTCATCTTAGTAGAAAACCAGCTATGCAAGTATCAGCTCTGTATAACTTACCTTTGCACATCCCATGAAACAATAAAAGCAGGATTCAGATGTAGGTCATCTTACTGTAGGAGATGCTGAATTTCCATCCACAACAAAACTGCAGAGAAAAGGAATTTGTAAGAAAAGAGAAGAGAAAGAGTGGAAAAGAGAGAAAGGAAGAGATGAGGAATGAGAGGAGGAGAGGATTCCAACAGAGATAGAGCAAGAGAGCCCCCCCCTCTGACTTATGACCTACAGGGAGGAAATAGTGACAGTCCTGCTTTTACAGTGCCCTGTACTGACCTACCTTCTGCAAGTCGGAAACCGGTGGATGTAAGGAAAGACAGGGTTACAGGGCAGGGGAGGGGTGTGTGTGTGTGTGTGTGTGTGTGTACATATGGAAAAGGAAGAAAAGGATGAGTGCGGAATTTGATCACTGCAAAAAGCACAAGCATGAGAAAGAAAAACAAAAAGCAGGGCAGGCACGTCAGCAAGCGTTACAGTGACACACACACACATACACACACACATACACCATACACACACACATGCACGCACACACACACTGACTTATGACCTACAGGGAGGAAATAGTGACAGTCCTGCTTTTACAGTGCCCTGTACTGACCTACCTTCTGTGTGTGTGTGTGTGTGTGTGTGTGTGTGTGTGTGTGTGTGTGTGTGTGTGTGTGTGTGTGTGTGTGTTTGGATTTGTATGCGTTATACATTTGTGTGTATGCATTTGTGTGTGTGTATGTGTGTGTAGTCGTGATTGTGTGCATTTGTGTGTGTGCGTGCATGCCTCTGTGTGTGTTCTTGTGTGTGTTATCATGCATTTCCATTAATCCAAGAAAGCGCATCACACTGCTGGAGGGGCCTAGAAGACGAATAGGGAAGTCAGGTCAGCTCAGGTCGCTGATGTTGGTGTTGTTTTGTCTTTTTTGTTGTTTCGTCTTTGATTTGTGCAGACTATGCGATAAAAAAAATCACATTGGTGTCACAAGGCATTTGCAAGTTTGCCCTGCGAAGGATGCATGGATTTGTTCTGTTTAAACTTTTATTTGTCTCAAGATGGTATAACACTGGTCTTCAGCTGACTGCAAGAACATGGCAAAGGGCCCCTTGAAATGAAATCGATTTAAGCATCACAATAAAGTGTAGCATGTGATATTAATTTGACTTAAAATGTATATAACTGTTTTACAAGCATGTGATTACACACTTTTTTACTGGTACATACACCATACGCATAAATTGTTATCACATGTGAAGAATTACATCAGTTTTTCAAGAATACAAAAGATTAGCATTTTTGTTTGGTCTCTTATCCTAATTCATTCACATGCATGCAAAAGTATCTGCACTTCATGCACCCTACACAGAGTTTAGCTGGAATTTAGTTTACAGCCTCTAAGTCTTCGATTCCTTCTGCGTTGAGACATAGACATGGCATTAAATCACATTAATGAGTGAGACCAATCTGTGTAATCAAGTGCCTAGAGTGAGCATAGTATAAAAAAAACCCCAGAGGGAAGAAGCGTCTTGTGATACAGTGAGTGGGAAGCAATCTGTCTGCCGCTCTAGATGGGAGCTGTGTTAAAAAACTATGCAGACATACGTATACAGGCATACGGTAGAAACTCATAGCAATTAGTATTTTCAGGTCTAACCTATACGTCATTTGCTGCAGCAGAAACGTTAGGAAAGAAGTCAACAGGAATGACGAGGATTTAGTGAAGACTAGAAAAGAGAATGAGAGAGGGGAATGAATGTGCAACGCATTTCTCTGTGCCCATAGGGAATGACGTGACAGGGAGAGATGATGATGGGAAGTCACAGATCATAACAGATTTGGTGATGTAATGACAGGGGTGAATTTGGACACAAACGTCAAGCATGTGTTTCCTCCTCTCGCGTGTAATATATACAGAGCAAAGACACCCAGGAGAGAGGACACAAATCCAGCACACACAGGCTAATAAACACAGGAACAAACAGAGCCAGGAGAACACAAACACAGAACGGGCCTCTCAAACATAAAGACAAATACAAATACACAAGACCCACTTCACTGTTCGGCCTTATTGGCCCCCACACAGGAAGCAGGCTGATTGGTCCTGCAAAATCGGTTTTCACAGTAAAAAGATGGTGTTTTTGCTGTCAAAAAAAGCTTTTCGTGAAAAATATAATGTAATTCTATAAAACATTTAAAAATATATTTAGATTATTCATTGTTACATGTTAAATTAAACATATTTAAAAATTCGTTATTATTATTGTTGTTGTTATTATTGATCAAAGCATTTTTATTTTTGACTTTTTACAATATAAACATTGTTGGCAATGTATTTTTTAATAAATATATTTTGTATTTTTGGTAAAGCCCTCCTGAGATGAATGTCTTACAAGCTGTTTCTTCTTTCAGTTCTGCAAGGTGTTTGCATTGTCAGATTGTTTCATAACAATGTCTACTCCAATCCCTTGGTCATCATTGGCCTTTTCACCAGAAGCCCATCTCACTCCACACCTGACCTCTCTCCTCTCTCTCTCTGTCTGTCTCTGTTCCACAGCCCACACCCTTCCTTCCTCTATCCTCGGGCCTCACTATCTCCTTCCTCGTCCCACACCCACTCACACACACACGCTCTCACCCACACACCCTTCTCCATCACACACTCTCATCCACACACGCTTCTCCATCTTGTCTTTCTCCAGCTCGTCCTATTCCCATTCCTCCCTTCTCCCCCCGAACCCCTCCACCCCCTTTTATAACATTCCTTCCTCCCACTGCGTCCCTTCACGAAACCAGAGCTGCTGGCCTCCACTGTGATCCCAAGGGGACAATTCCTAGATTTTCACTGTAATCGCTTTTTAATGGCACTTATTTTTAAAGTCAACACTGAGTGTTTGTCTGAGATGAGACAGAGAAATAAGCAGAGTGCAATCTTGATGAAGGCATCAGAAATGCACAATATGGAGGATGGGGGTGGGGGACGGGGGACAGGGGTGGAAAGGGAGGATCAAGAAGCAAGTCGGAAACTGATGGATGTAAGGAAAGACAGGGTTACAGGGCAGGGGAGGGGTGTGTGTGTGTGTGTGTGTGTGTGTGTGTGTGTGTAAATATGGAAAAGGAAGAAAAGGATGAGTGCGGAATTTGATCACTGCAAAAAGCACAAGCATGAGAAAGAAAAACAAAAAGCAGGGTAGGCACGTCAGCAAGCGTTACAGTGACACACACACACATACACACACACACATACACCATGCACACACACACACGCGCACGCACACACGCATGCACACACACACATATGATAGAGTAAGACAGTGTGTCAACAGCACTGACATGCAAAGAAAATAACCACGGCATTATCAAGGGATTCTCGTCACGTACACATTTACACAAACTCTTTCCTGTTCATTGTATAACACACACACTTACACACACACACACATATGCAATAGCTATAGCTAGTTGAACAAATGCTGTGCAAGCTGCTTTTTGATCTCTGAAAAAGCAGATCAGGAAGCTAATTAATGTGCAGTCTGGTTGAAGAAACCCCCAATCAGACCAATGACAGTTTAATGGTCCAAAATCCGCAGCCTTTGCAGATAAAAAAAACAGCTACAAAAGTCAAAAGTGGGCAAATATTTAACAGTGTCTTTATTATGGAGGAGATAGACCTCTGGGACTGTACCAGTTTCTTATCAGCATATAGACAAATATGGGGCCTGGCGGTCCTAGTCTGGTTGTTGCTCTTGTGAAGTCAATGCCGTGGGCGTTGTTTTTGAAGTGGATTTCTTTTGGAGTGGTCATTGTCTCTTACTGCATACTCATCCACCCGCCACACACCCCTGTGTTTCCAGGCCACTGCCGTGAGTCTCCCCCCACACCCTCTCCTGGGTAATGGAGTTGGGACGGTCCAATCTCACTGGTGGGGGTGGCGACCCCCTCCTGCTGTCAGACCCCCTCTTCCAGGACCAGACCAACCTGAGCAGTAGCTACGCGGGCGGTGGCGCGTTCTTCTGGCTGGTGCCGCCAGAGAACAGCACAACCGGGCCCACTCTGCAGCCTGTGCCGCCGCCCAGGGATCGGGACCTGGCGCTAGCCCGGGCAGAGATCGGGGTGCTGGGGCTGGTACTGGCACTCACCACCCTGGGCAACGGCTTTGTCCTGTGGGTGCTCCTACGGAGAAGGAAGCACCATGCACCCATGCACCTGTTCATGGTCAACCTGTGTGTGGCTGATCTGGTGGTAGCCTTTTTCCAGGTGAGTCAACACTGAAAGCTGTTTGGCAATTCCCATCAAAGAAGTGTGTGTGTGCGTGCCTGTGTGTATGTGTGTGTGTGCAAGCTACATGGAGACACACTCAGACAAACACTCACACACACACCCATACACACAGTCTGTGACTTAATTTTACATCTGTGGAAAAAATGGGCGTACATATGTACATACACACCCACACAACACACAAACACCCTTAGGGGCTATCTTCAGTTCTGTTAAAGGATCAAATTTGCACACAGTCTCTCTCTAATACAATACAGTTACCGCAATGGAAATGACCATATGCACATATCGAGCAGGGATGGGACTCCTTAGTGTTAAGTCGCCTAAAGAACACAATCACCAAGCCTTATGTAATTGTATTGACCTAGTATATACTAGCCCTTTTCTATTGTTACTATAAACAGAGGTTGTATTACATTAGATCATGTGTACAGTAGACATGTAACTAGTACACTGAAAGATAAAACTGGGTGTCAGTAGGGCAAGTAGCTCAGTATGCAGCTCTGTATAAGGTAATTCAGTATGTCTGTTACAAAGGTCTACATCAATCAATTTTGATTCTGTAATCCTTTATCTGAAGGAGGTCATATTATTTAATTACATCAGCATCATAGGATCAAGTTTGTTCATTTAACCTTTTCTCTGATGTTACATATGGGTTACATGGTACATGGGTTACATCCTGTGAAGCACACCTTGGGATCTTCTGCTAATATTTTAAGTTTCTGTTATTGTGTAATCTTCCTTCTGTGAGATGGGATTTTGTACTGTGTTGTTCATTGTGTAATGTACACACAGTGCGTCAGAGGAGATTAATGGCCAAATAGAATCAAAATGAAGCTAAATGTAATCAAGAGGATCTTCTGGCAGGCTGGCATCTAAATCTCTTGGATCAGAAATATGCTGAATGTGAAAAAAGTGAACATAATTAAGTAATTCTTCTGGCATTTCGGTTCCTGAGTCTCAGTCACTGTACAACGGCAGACACAGAGGCTGGTCTCTCAGGTACTAATTCTGGTGCTCTTTCTCCAACTCTTCCTCTACCATCATCCCCACCCTGATTCTCTCCATTGCACCCAAATCCCCACCCTTGTTTACAACTCTCCCTAAATTCCCCAAACCTCCACCCTTGTACACCCCTAACTCCTTCCAAACCTCCATTATTGTCCATGACCCCACTCCTCCATCACCCAAATCCTCCCCAGGTCCTCCCCCAGCTGGTATGGGACATCACTGAACGCTTCCAGGGCCCGGATGCCCTGTGCCGCTCGGTCAAGTACCTTCAGATCGTGGGCATGTTTGCCTCGTCCTACATGATCGTCGCCATGACGGTGGACAGGCACTATGCCATCTGCTGCCCTCTGCAGGCATACCGTGGCGGCGCGCCCTCAAAATGGAACACCCCCATCATTGTGGCCTGGGGACTATCCCTCGTGCTCAGCCTACCCCAGGTAAGGCACGTGCACTGCATGCTCTTTACACTGCAATGTGGAGCCTATACGTGTATCATATATGTATGTGACTTCACTTGATCCTGTGTAAATGTAATTACCGCTAAAGACACCTCTTGCATGGGTCTTGGGTGCATGTCATTAAATGATAACACACACCTCAAGCCTCCTCCAAAGAACTAGAGTGGGTAGTTCATACCATCTATTGTCAAAAGACAGTACCTTGGACTTAAGAAATCTATCCATCTATTGTGACACACACGAGCACACACACACACACACACTTACACAGATAGAACACAGATAGACTTTGATGGAGGAGCTCCATAGTGGAGAGTTGCAGTGGCACCTTGCCACTTGGCAGGCAGCCTGGAGCCATGGAGACCTATTCCAAGATCATCAGCACAACAACGAGCAAGACGCCAGTGCTCAGACCAAGGCTTATGATTCCAATCAAAGCCGCCCTTTCAGACGAAAAGAGGACCATTTTTATGCTGGGGGTATTGGTGTGTCTGACGTCAGTGGTTTGTCCTTTTTTATTATCTCTTTATCTTCTTCTCGCATATTAGGTGTTCATCTTCTCACGGTCGGAGGTGGCCCCGGGCAAATTTGACTGCTGGGGCAACTTCGCCGAGCCGTGGGGGCTCAAGGCCTACGTCACCTGGATGACAATCGCTGTGTTCATCCTCCCTGCCTGTATCATCACTGTATGCCAGGTCTGTATGTGCCATTCTCTCTCTCTTTCTGTCTTTTTTTTCTTTTTTCCATCTCTCTCTATCTCTCTCTCTCTCAATCTCTCCCATCCTCACCAATGCTTTGTGAGCGGATGCTTTGTGAGGATTGCCTTGAATAAGATGGGGTAGTCTGACCCCTCTCCCTAGCAGTCTGCACTGGTCTCTCTTTGGAACAGCCACTCACTCACTCACTCACTCACTCACTACCACCACGTAGTTAATTACTATACAGTACTCTCTGTGTAGTGGACAAGTGGTTGTTTCGCATAGAGCTTCTTTATCTCTTTGAGTCTGATCCTGCCTCACACAAAAGACTCTTAAAAATAAAAATAAAAAAATCCTCTCAAAAAGGGACAACACAAACCCACAGTTATAAATAATCTTCATGTGACAGGGCTGTCTTTGCCCCCGTGGGGAATCAGGGTGGCACCTCTTGCCTCCATGCCAGGCATCTGGTGCCTTAAGTGGGCTATGCTGAACTGATTTGCCCTAATTTCTCCCAGAGAATCCTTGGTCAGATCACAGATACGCTCTCCTGCTGTCCTGCCCATTATGCTGAGCAGCTTACTTTGGGGTGTGTGTTTGGTGCTTAAGAGCTCTTGAAAAAAGTTATTTGGACATCATTGGTCTCATCCTTGGTCTCTCCGCAATCATTGATTGGTTGTAGGTCTGTCCAGTGCCTGCAGAGGCATTTTCATTTACGGCTGTTGATTGAACTAAACTTGATACCACCTCAGGGAAGTGGGAGATTATATAACAGCCAGACTGAGTTGCATTGCAGAGTCGTATGTGAGAACCAGGCTAGATGACACACAGACCCATGTGGAGCACTTGTATTGATGCTGAGAAGTTAAGGGAATTAGTCACTGACTCAGTTTAAATAACAGGACACTTAAGGATTTGTTTTGTTCTCATGTCCTCAGGTGCGGATCTTCAGGGAGATCCATGACAACATTTATCTGAAGTCAGAGCGGGTGGTGACGGCAGAGTTCAAGAGGAACTCTGTGCTCTTCCACTTCCCCCACAGGGACACGCACAGGGCCAGGGGATGCACTGGAGGAGGAGGAGGAGGAAGAGAGAGGCGTGGGAGCCATGTGTCACATCCGCGCTGCAGCAGCCTCTCCCGTCCGTCTCTGCCTGCCACAGTCGCTCAGAATTCTCGTGACAACCTGTCGCTTGGCTCTCCCTACAGCAACAATGACATCAATGACAACCTCCAGCCACACCCCCACCACAACACAGCTGATGCAGACCAGCCTGGCACACTGGCCGACCCTAACCTTGTACCCCCATCTCATGCCCCCTCCTCCACCTCCACTTCCACCTCCTCATCCTTCACTGCCACCACCACCGCCACCACCACCACCACCACCACCACCGCCACCGCCTCTACCACTGCTTCTCACCCCCAGCCCTCAAACAGCCACTTCCCCCACCACCCAAGACCTGCCACCCCTCACGCCAACCCTAACCCTGCCAGAGCTCCTGACGTCTGGCCAGACGTCCTGCCCGACCCGGTGCCCTTTTCCCTGCCCGCTGGTGCCGACTACCCCCCACTGCCCCCTCCGCCAGGCGTCTCTAAGGCCATGTCAAAGACGGTGAGGATGACGCTGGTGATTGTGCTGGTATACACATTCTGCTGGTCACCTTTCTTCATCGTCCAGCTGTGGGCAGCCTGGGACCCCAACCCACCTGACCAAGGTGAGGGCATAGGTGAGGGCAGATGCTAATGCAGTTTACACCTGGCTGGGCTCATATTCACAAACCTACACTGTTACCTACCCACAATACAATTATATATATGTACCTCTATACATATAATGGACGATGCATTGTCAACTGGTCAGTATCAGAAAATAAGCCCAGATGGGATGAACAGGGATTATTTTCTGATATTGACAATATAAGGGGTGGGAATTGATCATAATTCATTTGACTGGGATAATAACCATAGTTCACTGAAAAAGACAATTGAGAAAGCTTGCAAATGGCATTGTATGATAAATATAGATCCACATATGTGCGTGCACACACACACACACACACACACACACACACACACACACACACACACACTAGGACATGCAGCCTGAGGCATTCTATTTTAGTATGCACGTCATATGGATTTACTAGGACAGGGACATAACTGGGGGCAGGCATGAACATCTTCCATAGATGCACACACACACGCATGCACACACACATGCACACACACATGCACATACACACACACACACACACACACACTCAAATACACATATGGATATGTGAGGACAGGGTATAGCTATGGGCAAATGTTCTTTCATTCCATCTGGTATATGCAAAGTGTATGAACAGATTCTGACAAGCACTTGCATATACACCTGTTACAGAAATATATTGGCACTTTCTACCACTCACCTCAAATCTCAAATATGCATCCATACATTTACCCAAATGCCCTTGAGCACACACACGCACACACACACACACACACACACACACACACACACACACTCATATACAAGCTAGGTACAGAGATTTATGTCTTTTACCGGGGGCAGCCCACAGGGCTTCGCTCATTAAGAGGGCCTCTCTCTGCTTCACACTGGTGCTGGACAGCAGCACTGGGACCTCCTGTAAAGTTCCAGAAGCCACTGATTTGTGCTAAAAACAGGGGCAGAGAGAATGAGAGAGATGGGGAGAGAGAGAGACAGAGAGACAGAGAGAGAGAGATAAACTGTTCAGAAATGTCCATTCATTTTAGTGTATAGTGCTCTATATAGTGAATCTCTAGGCTATATAGTGGCTACTCATTGTATATAGTCCACTGTGTTGTGAATGAAGGAAAGCCCAGGAAATTTTTAAAAGCCCAATATGCATTTCTCACAATGGGTGTAGTTGGACAGGAAACACAACCCAGTACAGCTAACTCTCAGTGATAATCACACACACCTGGATATAATGCGCAGAGTCCTGATGGCTTGGCGATTTCAGTCAGGTGCTCTGTTTAGGCTGTATCTAATGGTTCTGAAGGAATGTGATATGCTTAGTCTGAGAAGGGTATAGATCTGAGGACTGTTAAGAAAATAAAGACAAATGAGGTTTGTGTGTGTGTGTGTGTGTGTATGTGTATGTGTGTGTGCTCACATTCTTACTGAAAAGCTTTGTAAACCGCTAGAATGCTTTCCAACTGTTGTTTGTATCCCGTTGCCAGAGATAAACAGTAAAGAAGTAAACAATGGGTGGGTAGAGCGTTTCATACTGATCTCAAACACACACACGCATGCAAACACCATTTGCATAAACATACTACAAATATCCGTAATCAAACAATGAAAGGCACAAACAATTGGCACCGCCACATTCACTTTGTCTCTCTCACACAGACCACACAGTCTACACATATACACTCACACACACACACTCACACAGACACACACACAGTCAGCTGTTACCTAATCCTACGCAGCAGCGGAAGGGAGCAGTGTCAACGCCTGTAAATTAAAGGGGGCTCCTTGCTCAGCGTGACCTGCTGCTTGCCTGCCATTCATGGCGTGACCAGACAGATGGCCCGGCTCTGTCATAGAAGAGGCGTGAAAATGGCACGTCTCTCTCTCTCCCTCTCGTCCCTCTCTCCCTTGACACCTGGCCCACTGCACAAATCCAGACACGTCTAAGACTCGTTCCCCTCCATGGGTCTGGCACTGCCTGGGACAATGAGTGTTTTAACTGGTTCTCCCCACATGGGAGATGACACAACCCTGAGTTGTTTTCGCCCACATGTGACCTAGATGTGGTTCTGATTTGGTAGATCCAAACCACAGCCCATTGCTCTATGTGCTCTGTGTGCAATGGGTGCAGTGGGTTGTGGTTGTGGTGGATTGTGGTCATGTGTCTGAGTGTGCAAGAGGAAGAAAAGGTCATACAGTATAATTGATGATCCCACTTCAACACAGCAATGTTTCTATCCTCTATGGAGTCACCTGAAATGTCACCTTTGACACAATCCCTGTCTCTCTCTCACCAACTGAGCTATCTTCATCTGTCTCTTCACATACCTCTGACAGTTCCTGTCTTCCATGATGGAGCTTACGCTTTCCTCTTTCTGTCTCTCTTTTTCCCTTTCTCTTTTCTCCTTCTCCTCACTTTTCATTCTGTTTCCTTTCTCTTTTTTCCTGTCTCTCTGTTCCCTTTCTCCACAGCACACCAGAATTTCTATTAATGGGGACAACACCCCCCCCCCCCCCATCCCTTCCCTTCAAGGTCTTCTGCTTGTTCGACACTCATTGATTTTGTTCTGTTGTAGGCAGCAGGGGTATTTTATCAAAGGGGATATAAACTTGCCAACTCCGAGTCCTTCCTCCTCCTTTGTCAGCATGCAGCCTGCGTCTTGTGCTGTCCAGCCCTGGTTCCCCTCTATTTAATTAATCTTTAAAGATGTTCTATCTAGATTGCCCTACTTGGGTAAAATGGCCCTCTTCAATCTGGGGATTGAGTCTGGGACCTTCACCATGGGAGATGGGTACCCAAAAGCCACAGCTTTCAGCTTAGTCATCAGTACTTTTCTTTTTATCAATTCAAGACCCAGTTCAATTTTTAACACTTTTTTACAACTTACAGTACAGCATTGTGAAGATGCTGAATGTTTTTTAAATTTAACTTTTCTATCACACAATATTTTGAGTTTTTTATTGCTAAGAAGAGACATACACATACAACAGCACATACTGTATATACTTTTAACATTAATATTATTTCTAAGTAACAGAGTTTGTGTTGTTTTGTGTTGTTTTATTTTGTTGTGTTATGTGCAATTTAACTACAGGACCACCAAAGGATCAGATTTACAATCAAAGTTCACAGTACACACTGGGCCTCCGATATTGGGCCTCCATCACAAACTTTCACTCTCTCCTCTTTACTGCTCTGTGTTCCTCCAGGTGTGGCGTTCACCATCCTGATGTTGCTGGCCAGCCTGAACTCGTGCACCAACCCCTGGATCTACACGGCCTTCTCCAGCAGTGTGTCGCGAGAGATGCAAGCCCTGCTGCGCTGCCGCTGGAGGCCCACACGCCGCGGCTCCCTGCCCGACGACTCCACCACCACCCACACCTCCACCACCACCAAGGACAGCATCTACTGACTAGCACTGCAGCGGCAGCAGTGGTTGGAACAGAGACCGCCGCTGTGACACAACGGCAAATGGAGAGGCAAGCCAGGGCAGAGGCAGAGGCAGAGACCGTGACAGACATGCGGCCTCACACACATACCATAGACACACACACACACACCACGCATGACTGACACATCCACAGGCTGACATACACACACAGGGTGGGCTGCTCTTGCTACTGAATCACAGTGGCAACCTTTCAGCACTCGTTTAGAGCAGCAGGCATAGGGAGAAGAACACTGCAGGGAACATGAAAATGTATAGACTCCTTCAGCACAGATCAGGAGGGCTCACCTGGGCTGCTGCACAGGCTTGGTAGACATACACACACACACACACACACATACACACAAACTCAGATAAGAGGAATTTCATAGTATTGTTAAAAGCTGTTAAACAAACAGCTCTGGACTGAAGACATATAACATTTTACACAAATACACACACACATTGCACAAACATAGTACATGACTTTGTGACACTGAGGAAGGCAGACACACAATGACCACTACCTGAATCTAAATCTACTGAGACTAGACAAGCAGACAGAACACAGAACATCCAAAATGGTAAGCATTAATGAGGAGAGCCACCTTGCTACCTTCGACTTTGTTTAAACTGCTTCATAGACTGCAGTCAATATCCACAAGCTAGGTCAAGGAAACTCACTGTAAAGACAAAACCACAATTCTGCAAGGCACAGGAATGTCACTGATGTCATGGATACCAACATATGAATGTAATCATTGAAGTGGGAATGTTGTGGAAATTCCAGAGTAAATGTGACTGGATCTAATTGGGGAATGTCCCCTATGATTCCAATTTTCTTTCTTTCTTTCTTTCTCTCTGCAAGGGTCCGAAAAAGGAAATCCAGTGCATCCACATGAACAAGTGCAATGTAACAGCAATGACACTTTTCTCATTGGATTCTACTTGGTGTCAGCCAAGGTCTTTGAACTGGCTTTAATCAGTTCCATGATATGGAAAATGCAGCATTAGCAGTGCGTACCAGGTGCCTGTAGTGGAATTCACACGTCTTAGCGTGAGCCAGAAACAGCTTATCTTCCCTCAGCATCTACAGCCCCAGCTGGGAGAAAGGGTAGATAATGCATAGACTGATAAACTGTCTGCATGAGTAAAGAGCTAATATTTATTTAAGATGGAAAGGTATCACCCTCTTTACCCTCTTTTTGATTACATTCAAGCTATAAATCAAGAGAATATTTATTTTATTTTTATTGTATTGTGTTATTTTGTAAAGGTTTATCCACAGTGTTCTGAAAGAGTGTAGTGCTGTTTGTAACTGGGGTGCAGAAGAAGGTTCAGTTTGAAAGCAGGGAAAGTTAGGAATACTTTAGACAGGAGAGGCAGAAAGTGTAGCAATTATAAAGTTTTACATGAAAAGGAGACCACGACCAATTGTGCTGGTAACCTTGTGTCGCCCCTTGGGAACATCTTCAGAGATGTTGACTGCTCCAGCAGCTTAGCCTACATTCCAAGGTAAAAAAGAGATTTAGCTTAGGCTTTCTTTATGACTGATTAATAAACAAAATAAAGATTTTAATTTTAATATATTTACAAAAACAAACAGCACAAACTTGAGGCTGAATGTAGTGACAGAATTATGTACAGTATAGATAATGCTAATGTAAACCATGGAAGGCTCACACTTTGGTAAAATGGGTTTACCATGCGTTAGTATTTGAATGCTTTTTACAGACCTTTCAACTCTACCTCTCGTGTGCAAGCTTCTAGTCTGTAATATTCGATGGTTCACAGTTCTATGTGCATATATCATGGGACCATGACATTGAACATGCTCTGCCATATAACAATTCAAGAGAAGAGTATAAACAGACTTTGTAGAGGAAAATGAGATTCTCTTGCATGTCAGTATGAAGGAGATAAAAGGCAGGAAAGATACACATCCATAAGGAAGATTTTGGACCAGTGAAGTGCCTGCTCATATTTGGTTTCAGAGATTTGAACTGCTCTGTCTTCAGCCTCTGGTACTAAAACATGATACGAAATGTAGTTGTAGTGTAAACAGAAAAAAAACTTTTACAGCTGCAATAATTATGTCATAATTAAAAGAAACGGTTTGTATTACTTAAATGTGCCCACCCATTAATTTTTTGGTTTCAGATTTGTTTTTCCTGTTTTTTTTTACATTTTTCTAACAAACATAAACTGGGAGACACGTGTAAACCCATGTTTACAACAATAATAATACTAACATCATTGAATGCACAGGAGTGTTGACAAACATTCCACTTTAATGACGTCATAGCTGTAGTTCCAAAAGCACTCTTTTTACCCCTTAACTACTTGTTGCACCTTTCACATGAACATTGGACCAAGCATGTGCAATGTCTGATGATTAACTCTGCAAAACCCCCTCCGATTCCCTCCCCTCCCATTTCTCTGATTAATTCCCTAAACAACCTAAAACAATAAATGAAGCAATATTCTCAAATGGTGATAATGCACCAAGCCTTGATTGGCATGTTATGGAAAATCATAGCTATCTGTCATCTTTATTGCACTAGTGTAGTGGTAGTGTCAAGTCAACCAGTGCAATGATAACCTGTGTAGTTATGTTCCTCAAAGTGTATAGGCACTGGAAGGGAGATGTTCTGATGTCTACATAGCCTTATTTTGTGCCATTCAAACCTTTATTTTTTAGTACAAAAACATACACCTACTCTGTCTAGATAATGTATTAAACACCTATTTTGAAATGTTCACAGAGTGTTTGGTTTCTTTCTCTGCTGTATTTTTTGTGTTTGCTCAGGCAATATTAAGGTTAAATCTTAAATTGAGAGCGATCTAAGGCAGCCCAGACCATCACAAAAAAGTATTTGTTTAGTCACTTGCCCTTGTGTGACGGACTGTAACATTTTTTCCCTTCAGATCATAAACAAGTAAAGCCAGGCTAGACTAATGTGCAGGACTGATTTGCCATGCGGCTTTTCTCTGCCTTTGGTATTCTTTTACTATGTGTTTGTCTGATCCGTCTCTCTCTCCATCTCCAGTCACTGTCACACTCTCTCTCTCTCTCTCCCTCTCCCATCTCTGTCTCTCTCCCTCTCCCTCTCCCATTTCTCTGTCTCTCTCTCTCCTCGTCCAAGCGCTTTATTGGCGTGTGAACAGTGCTCTGTTGTTGTAGAAGGCTTATGAAACAATAGCGCTCAGAAATGGCTCACATTAGATATGGATTTTCAGTGTACAGAGGGAAAGGCCTACTGGTGTCTGGGGATTTAGGAGTCTGCGTGCCGTCCTTGCTGCTGGCCTACGGCAGAGTCTGGGCCGGATGCAAGCCGGGTGTGGCATCAGTCCAACGGGTCCAGCAGCTGAGTTCAATACAGGCCTCAGCTGTTGTTTGGGTTTGGGAAGAGATAGCTGGATGGGGAATATTTTGTGTATGTGTGTGAGAGAGAGACTAAGGGTGTTAAGTGTGTAAGTGTGTGTGTTTCTGTCTGTCTGTCTATACTGGGATAATAGGAGCATTTAGCTTGACTGACCCAACTCATGCTGGGGGACTGATCTGCTATCTCCATCTGAACTACAACAGCAGTAACTCAGTGATCTCTCAGAGTCTGTTTCTCCTAGCCTCAGGGCAAAAACCCATCTACTTACACCATGACTGTATAAGGAGCTGAGAGGCAGCTGAAGGTGCTTACAGGGCCAGTGGAACGTGCAGTGTCTCTGGGCCTTTTTAGTAGATTTTATTGTGGTGTTAGGGTGTTATGCTGTGCCTCTGCTGTGGCCTCTCGGCATAAGGAGGACTTGAGCTGTTGATGTTAGTATCAGATCCAGTCCAGGTGTTCACAAGTCTGCTTGCAACTTTTCTCTTCATCCTGGATTTCTCCATCCAACGAAGAGAGATCAGGCAATCTGCTTCGCAGCCCTTGTGTCTGTTTCTATATGGACGTGTCTACAGCAGGGGGCTTAGAGGAATCTCAGTGTCTTATGAGAGAGGATGCATAAAGACAAAGAGAAGAGGGGCCGCCTTTGTGCACTAGCACACATGAAAATGACACTCATAGATTTACAAACACACACACACACGTATACATATGCACATGGACACACACACATGTACACACACACACACACCTACCAAGGAGATAAAAGCCTGTAAACACTCCTCACACACACATGTATACATACTCACATGGACACACACACATGTACACACACACACCTACCAAAGAGATGAAAGCCTTTTGTGCCCTCGTAAAGCCAAGGAATCTTTATGAGTACAGCTATGCTCGCCGGTTCTTTGTGCGGGAACAAACTTGTGGGAACAGCTGTGGACGGTATTTTTAGAGGGCGGCAGAAAAGAGAAAAGAAAACAGTTACATCACAGGTATTCTGTGGTCCTTATCCATATACACTTCTACAGTATAGCTGTCAGTGACACACACACACAGACACACGCACATACACACAAACATACACATGCAAGGAAAGCAAGAGCTCCATACTTCAGTATCTTAATATTTTTTCCAGATGCAGCAATATCCCCCCTCCCACCCATCCCTCTGCTATGCTGCCCGTGCTACATCAACTAAGCACATAACATATGACATGTGCTTGTTCATGGGCTCATAATTCCAAGAACAAGTCTTTAAACTCCCATTCATCAATCCTCTCTGTTGGCCCATGGCCTTGGCATACGGGCAGTGAAGATTCACTCCCACTGGAATCCCCATCTGTTAGTTTGTTTCCCAAAGTCGGATGTCACATGTAGCAGGAACTTGTGACTGAAATGAGACTGTTTGGTTTTGATAGAATGTGACAGCATGCCATAGCATGCCATTACATCAACATCATAGCAGCTAATGTCAATCTGCATGTCCTCAGACTATGGATTCTGTGATTGACATAGCATGGCATTGCATAGACTGCTTGTGACCTTAACAGTAACTGTGTGCTAAGTACATTTAATACCCCAAAGACGTAAAATTAAAATGAGCACAGATGGGAAGGTGGGATGTGAATGATGTGGCGTGGTTTGGCATAGCATGGTGTGGAATAGCATAGTCTTTTTAACCAGTGCCACATGGATACGCCAGTCTGTCTGCCGTCTGTCTGGACACCAGACAGGAGTGGCAGCGGGGGCCAGCACAGGGAGAAACGAAACAGGGACTGTTTGAGTATTTCTCCAAAGAGATTAGATACCCGGCCAGCACTGATTATGTAACAAAGAAAAATGGGAGCAAAACAAGGAAGAGGTAGATAGAAAGAGAAAGGGAAAGAGATACAGAGACCTAAAGGCAGAGAAAGAAAGACAGAGAGAGAGAGATAGAAAGAGAGAGTGAAAGAGATACAGAGAAACAAAGGCGGAGAAAGAAAGAGAGATAGATAGAAAGAGAGAGGGAACGAGATACAGAGAAACAAAGGCAGAGAAAGAAAGACAGAGAGAGAGATAGAAAGAGAGAGGGAACGAGATACAGAGAAACAAAGGCATAGAAAGAAAGACAGAGAGAGAGAGATAGAAAGAGAGAGGGAAAGAGATACAGAGACACAAAGGTGGAGAAAGAAAGAGAGAGAGACAGACAGAAAGAGAGAGGGAAAGAGATACAGAGAAACAAAGGCAGAGAAAGAGGAGGGAGGGAGATTACCGGTAATTGGAAGAGAAGTTTTTAACTTTATTATGATTTCAATTTATAAAAAAACTGAGCTACAGAGAGAAAGAGAAAGAAAGAGATATATATAGAGAGAGAGACCCATAAGTATAATAGACCATATACTGCTCAAGTCTGAGGTGAGAGGAGGGCAGGGGAGGGAAGGGGAAAGTGGGGTGTGTGCAATTAGGACGTACTTCTTCGTCCACTAATGGAAAGCAGCGGGTGTGCATTAGTAGAGGGCAGAGAGAGGGAGCTGGAGAGGGAAAGATAAACACAATGTGTTTTACATTACACACACGCCAAGACTGTATCAATCACTGTCCAATTACTGGGCCATTGGCTTAAGAGAGAGAGATTGGAGAGAGAAAAAAAAGAGAGAAAAACAATAATGGAAGTGGGAGGCAAGGACGTTGGAAAATAGGATGAGGAGAGAGGACAAAGGAAAGGTGAGAGACAGGAGAAGTAGGGAAGAAGGACTCACTGACGGCAGTGACAGGACTGCGTTGGGGAGGTATTCTATAGAGACAGAAGGATGTCATGAAATGACCACCGCCGCCACCCACCCACCTGCATTTAATGGATTTACAGAAAATCTCAAAAATACACACACACACAACATAAAAAGCCAACCAAAATCACTGGAAGTGTACACTCACATGTGTACAGACAGCAGACAGGCAGCTGGCGGGAAGCCTCGGAACGGCTGGAGCCAGAGAGCATTATCCAGTCATTTCCATCTGCTATGCATGAGAGCACTTGCACTGTCTCTAGGCCAAAGAACCACCAAAGGGAGGAGAGGAGAGGAGAGGAGAAGAGAAGTAGAGAGGAGGAGTGGAAGGGTGGGGAGGGGAGGAGGGGAGAAGAGAGGTAATGGAGAGGAGAGGAAGGGATAGAAGCATAGTAAAGGAATAGAGAGGTGTGCAGTGGCAAGAAGAGAAGAGAAGAGAGGAGAAGGATGAACAGAGAAGGTATGCACTTTCCAGAAGCTTCTCTGCTTGCGTCGGTCGCCACCTGTGGTGAGACAGGATGGTGGTGACATCACAGAGCTGTTTTGCAGGTGGATGGCTCTCACCATGTTAA
Source organism: Tenualosa thibaudeaui (assembly GCA_027481765.1). Lineage (NCBI taxonomy): Eukaryota > Metazoa > Chordata > Actinopteri > Clupeiformes > Clupeidae > Tenualosa > Tenualosa thibaudeaui. The sequence continues at coordinate 9,389,750 of JAIFZK010000005.1, forward strand.
GTCCATCTGTCTGCTCATCAGACTGAAAAGGACACGCAAGAAAAACTGCTAAATGTACAGAACCGCATAAGCCTCACAAAGAGAAGGGACAAACAACAAGACAAACAAATAGACAAACAACAAGATGTGTGTGTGTGTGTGTGTGTGTGTGTGTGTGAGAGAGAGAGAGAGAGAAAGAGAGAGAGAGAGAGTTGTAATTCTTCTGGAGAAGCCACTACTACCACACTGATGCAACGGTGCCCATAAACATGATGAACCTCCTTAAAACATCTCTGTACTCTAAAGCTCTCAAAGACTGCCATGACTCAGTCAACTGAATGTAGTCCATTCAGTTAAAGTGAAAGTTTGGAGTAATTCCAACCACAGCCCTGTTGTACAAGCTTGCTAAGTGCTGTTGGTAGGTAGAAGAATGAACAAATTTGACACAACTTAGACCAAATAGCAAACTCAGCAAGCACATATAGCAGGGCTATTATTGAAATTGCTCTGAACTATCACTTTGAGGGTTTAGGGCTTAGGGATGGGTGGGTGTGGAGGTCTGTTGAGAGTCAGCCAGAGTACGTATTTCGGGTGGTTCTGTCTTTGTGTGGTTGTGTATGTGCCGAGGAAAGTTAAAGCAACACTAGAATTTTTGGTGTAAACTAGCTTTCTGTAACTCTGTCCATCACACCATTTTTTGTCGGTGCAATAGTTCTCATGTGTATATATTAAAATACGTATAAGAACATTTAATGGATTCAGGTACAATGAAGTAATCCAGCAAGAAATTACAGCAAATTTGGGGTGGTTTTATAAATTTAGTCCTAAATGCATTGATGGACATATTTTCTAGCATCTTTCTCATGAATATATCCAAAATCCAAAATCCTTCAAAGCTAGTGAAGACATTGCTTTGTGATGGCAATGCAGTTAGCAATGTCATGCTGTAAAGCTTTTTTTTCTTTTAGTCTGTGGTAGTTTTCTACTCTCTACCCAGAACAGCACAGTGCATATCCTATGTCTGGTTTGAAAACACTTGTGTTTATCCACCCTTCATATGACTATATACCATCCAATTTGGAGATAGTAGCAAAGCAATATTAGCAATAGTGGCTATTAGCATCCATAGGGTTGATAACTACATAGTGTTGCTTGTGGATGAATGCCTGAGGATGTTAGAGAGATTGCGTATCAAATGTACAGTGTATCCTATGATCTCTCATTCTGTCTGAAACTGTGTGTTATGTGAGTAAAATATGTATCCATGCAAATTTGAGTGACACAGCTTTTTTCATTCCCAAGTGAAAGCAGTCAGATTTTCAGGTGTTACCCTAAACTCTATGCTATAAAGCGTTACCATGTTCTAGCATGTTCTTGGTGTCGTTTGAGAGTGTTCCACCTTTCCATTTTAGTCATCAAAAAAACTAACAGAGACGCTAACAACCGTCTACAAATTTAAATGCACTTTAACATTTTTGACCTTTGGCCACTTCCAGATTGTGCTTTCAAGAATAATCCATGGACTTTACAGAGTGTGTCTATGGGCTGGCTTGCAATTATTAAACAAACACAACATAGTGATTTCCCAAATAGCCTTCATCTGATTTTGCTGTTGTGTGTTGAGGATGATTATAGAAAGGGAAGAACTGACTGCAATGTCATGGCTGTGGGTGGAGAGGGCTTAAGAGGGGGGAGTAACAGAGAGAAGCCTGGAGACGGTGACAGAAGGGTAACGATGGACTAAGAAGCTAAGGATGTGTGTGTGTGTGTGTGTGCAGCTGGCTTACTGGGCAACCTAGAAACGGGGTGTGTGTGGGCGTGTATTTGTGTAGAGAGCATGTGTGGATAACTGAGATGCCTGGCAAAGTGTGTGGACAAACAGTGTGCGTGTGTGTGTGAAGGGTTGATGGTGGTGGGTGTTTGCAGGCTGTAAGTTGGCTTCTCCAGGGGTTTGCTCAGCCTCTCCTGTTTCATCCCTTGATCCCCTCTCCTCTCCAGTCAGCAAAGCTCTCTGTGAGGGAACTTCCATTGCTGGACTTACCTCTGTTAATGTAGGCCTCAGCTCTTCGGATGTAGCACCGTTATTTTCATTAGGCGCCGTGGCAAAACAATTACATCTAATGCCGCTGGGAGGAATTTTTCGAGGAGTAGGTATCGTTTGGAGCCAAAGAATATTTCACAAGGAACACAAAGCTTAGACTCCAGGATCCGCTCACTCTCTTCTTCCCCTCTCTTACGCTCACAGTCCTTCAATCCTAGCGTCAAATTATGTGGGGAATTTTTTGGATTTGACAAGGCGCTGAGGCCAAACCGAATATCCTCAACATTCTCTGCAGCGTTAGGGAAGCACAATGGGTGTCCCTGCCACATGAGGCTATGGCTCACTGAGACGCGATTTGTTTTGGCCCCCGGGGCAAGCTGAGCAGCTGGGAGAGAGAGAGGAAAGCCGGTTTAGCCGACTGACAGCTCACTGGCCAGGGTTCGTGTTTGAGGTCCGGTTCATCGCAGCGGGGGCTTGACAGCGGGGAGTGCTGTCCTGATAAGACATGGAGCATGGACGTCGTTAGGTCCATTTTAGGGTGGCTGAAGGACCTTAATGCTGGCCCAATTCACCTAAGTGGATGGAAAATCACTTCTTGGTAGAATAGTTTGTAAACTCTTACTCAACACCATAAAGCATCAAAATGAGTAGAACATATAGCCTCAAGTACAACTCAAGTACAACTTGTAATGCAGCAAGAAATTACAGCAATTTTTTTCATACTTTCAAGCCAAAATCAAGCCAAAAAAGATTGGGTGTGAATTAGTAAGAAACCAAGTTTTATAAAGTATATGCCACATTCATTTTGTCCTAAATGCATTGCTGGATGTATTGTCAGACTGTTTTTATTCAAATAAACCGAAGCAATTTAGGACTTTACTAAGCAGTTAGAAAAAAGAGGTTTAAGAGAGTAAAAAGAGAATGCCTCAGACAGGCCCTGATGAATGCTCTAATCTAACTGAGGAATAGAATTAAGGAATGGCATGTCTAAATACGGAATAAATTAAAGCAAGAACAAAAACATTTGGTCCCACCTATGGACAAGGGGCCATAGGACTATAGTCCTGAAGAACAACAGTCTAAACTGTAGATGACGTGTATGCTGTTTTGCTTAATGAATACAAGTGCTGTGCAATTCAGATTTGTATATGTCTACACGAAACTGTCTCTGTGTAAACTACGAATGAATAGGAGTATTCAAGAGAAATGTTTACATTGGAGACAAAAGTACTTTTGTTGTTAGAATAGGGTAGTCAAGCAAATATTATATCATACTAGATAGTGTAAATCCAAGTCACATGAAATGCAAATACTAAAAGTAAAGAGATCCTAAGGAGATGTTTCTTTGAAGAAGGGAAAAAAAACTTATGTAAAGCAATTATAACTTGCCAGTTTAATAAATGAGATGGCCAACAAAGGCACACAGCATTAGAGTTCTGGTTTTAATCCCCCTCTCATTCACACAACTATCTATGCATAAGAGCAATCAGTGAATGACATCATTATGGAAAGTGCACTTCATATTGGGGGACAAATTCACCTCCCATTCAGCCAAGATAGAGTCTTGGCTAACACAGCTTCCAAATTTACCCAACTTAAACTAAGTAATTAATAAGCGCAAAAAGCACCAGTTGCACACTCATAGTAAAGCTTACCCAGTGTGCAATGCATACTTTTCAGTAGCTTATAACTTTGTAATACGTGTAGCCTAGTATCTTGCACATACACAGGTATACAAAAAATGTTTACAGGTATATCACTATAGGCCTACAATTTATAAGAGAATGAGTTTAAAAGCTCAGTAGAAGCTGTTTTTTTACAGATTAATAAAAATAAAATAAAAATAAAAATAGATTTGACTTTATCATCTTTACATCTGGCCATTCGATTTTGTACCTAAACCTTCTCACCCTTTTCTCCACCTATATTGTAATCCAGACCAAATGTTTACCTATCTTTTTTGCAGTGCTAAAGGTATGAATGTTGAGTGAACTAATTATCAAAAAGTGCTTTGACTTGTCAGTGTAGGAGGGCAACTGTCAGAATAGTGTGAGTAGAAGACACCAATATGTAGTTTTTCTAGAAGTGTGCTATAAAATTGCACAGGCAGAGAATTGTGTTTACAGTTTTGCAAGATGTGCTGTGCAGTCTGTTTTTGCAAAAATTGCATTGAAAAATCTCAAACTGAGTGTACAGTATTGGTTGTACATTTAGTTTGGTAAAATATGTGAATAGATTGACTAGGAGTGTTAAAGGTTTTAGAAATCACACCAAAAGCATCACCTAATGAAATGCTAATGAAATGGAGCTAGCAATCGTGTCAGTTCATGTGTCCCCCTTGGGTCACTGTACTATGTTCTACTGCCATCCACTGCCCAGCTAGCTATATTACAGCTGTACACACATACATATAAACCTAATAATATAAACCTTCACGCATACAGCAAACAGTCTGCATACCCATGATAAATATCTGTACAAAAGCAAGTAATGATGTGTGTGTGTGCACAGACACCCACCAACACACACATAAAAAACAAATAAAAAAAAGTTCAGTTTTAGAGAAACTGATTGCTTTATTGACTCAGAATGGATAAATTTGCAAGACAATCAAAAAAGCCAAATGTCCCAACCAAGCAGATCAGTATCCACCCCATTCTTTTGACTGACATCAACTTAACCCATCCCCATTGGTTGAGGTTTACCAGGTTAAGCATCATAAACAGAAAGGGGCAGAATCTGATATTCTGCTATAGCCAAACAAAGGGCAAGTCAAGCGAACCAACCACTGTAATTGGACCAGAGAGAGCTGCTCAACCCTCTCTCTGATTCAGCAGAAGTGGACAGGTTTCACATGTTATGGAAAACATTTTAAATCAAAAGTACTCAGAATCCTATGAACAATTTGTGCATTGGGGATAATGAATCACAAAGCTATGATGCTGAAACAAAAACACATTTGTAAACATTCCATACAATTAAATACCCATCCCGATCTGGAGTGAGTTTCTACACACAGTCATTGTTGACGTCGGCCACAATCTTGCTAGTTCAGTAGGTTCACTGGGTAAAATGGTTTAACCACCAAAAATTGCGCTAGAAGTTAGCAACAACACTGCCGAGAAACTCATCCCTGACTGAAGAAAAAAGAGCCTTCCTTTTACTAGCATGTATACATGAGTAAAATGGCACACCAAAACTTTTCTGATAACTATGGTTCTGCCTGACAAAGTTCACAATGTTACCCAACTTTTGAGGTTTACTAAGACTACAGACTAGCAATGCACTTTGAGATAGTCGCTGAATAACAGCACCATTTGTCTGGGATACTATTCTTAACATAACAGTCAGTTGAAGTGTCTATCTTTTCTTTAAGAGGTTTTTTAACCATATTAATGTACAGCATGGCCACAAGTACACCAATTTACCGTTACATTTACTCTTTCTTGTCAAGCAATTTAATGTCTTCGGTATATATGATCCTGGATATTTTGATTCTCTATTGAAAAACACAATTAAGTCCAGGAAGTGAGTACCATTCAAAGAGTCAATAAATTATAACGCACAGTGGAAGAGGATCCATGCCTGAGATTACTGTGGACCCTTCACTTTTGGATAACATCACCATCATCTTTGCACATTTCACATCACTTTAATTACTTCCAAATACTCTGGAAGGAGGAAAGTGGAAAAAAAAACCTCAACAGCTTTCCCGATTGTCACGGAAGGATTAAGTTCTCGTCTAAAACCACGGTCAATTAAGAAAACTGACGGAATGTTATGATCTCTGGCGGTGGAAAAATGAAGGAAGGGAAGAACAGAAACAAAAACTTGCCGTCTGCCAACACACAGAGGTACCGGCGGGGCCACAAGAGAGATGGAGAAGGAGTGCTCCTGACCGGGCCCAGTTGGCAGGTTTGGAGCCAGGGATGGCTAACAAGCTTGACCCCCAGATTTGTCCCCTCTCTCTTTCTCTTTCTGCTCCTATTACCCTCAAGACAGGTAGACTCAGAGCCCAGCACTGACCAGTAAACAGGGCTGGAGGGATGGAGGAGGGACAGATGAAGGTTGATGGGGGGCAAAGAAGTGAATGAAGGCAAATGAAAAGAAGACCAAAGGAGAAGACACACTCACACTCCTCTTTACACTGTGAACCCTTAATTAGCATCAGTGGTCAGGATGAGGAGATAAACAGGGGTGATCATGGAGACAGAGTGGAGGAGGGTGGTTGACATGGGGTGGGGGAGTGAAAAGAGTGAAGAGATAGTCATTCAAACAAGTGACAAGGTAAAGGGAAAGACTACCTCACAGACTACAAACACACATTACCACACTGTCACAAGCATACAGGAAATTAGGATTACAAGGAATCACACTTGGAAGTATGGAAAGCAGAGAGCGAGAGAGGGAGAGAAAAAGACAGAAGGATGGAAGTAGGGGGGGGGGGTGTCTGTGTGCAATCCATTACAGCTCCCACCAGGAAAAAAGAAAGAATTTTTGGTCTGTCGCTCTCAACCCCACGGCTGAACAGGGAGGCGTAATGGACAGCAAGTAGAGACCCAGAGGGAAGCGGCTGTATCAGCACACGCACACACACACACACACACACACACAAACATTAGACATAATCCTCAGTGCACAAAGGCCAAACAAGGGGAATCTTCTATGCACTGACTGATGTATACATTCTGGTTGCTGACAATTCAGCATACATGCAGCCCTGATACAACACACCCAGAAATGAGCGCACGCACAGCCACAGAAACAGAGAGGGTGCACAATGACACAAGGAAAGGACTAATGAAGACAAAGAGGAGACATGGAGGGACCACTAAACCAGAAAAGTGAATTAGACTCTGATGATGACTGATTGTTAAAAGGCTTCTAACGGAGGCTTCACCTCCTGACTATACATCAGCTGTACCCCCTTTACAGGGTAAGGTGGAAAAAGCCCCCTTGTTCTGCTTCATGGCAAAGAAGGCAGGACGAAGGAAGAGGGTGGCTGGTGCAGACACACACCTGTGCCATCATCCCCCTAGGACACAGGACTCTGCACTGGGGGTGGCGGGCTGGTGCTGTTGTTGTTGTTATTGCCCTCAGTGACAGAGCCGCGGGGTGGCACCTCGATGATGCGGGGCTTGTCGATGATGCGGGCACAGCGGTTGCCCTTCTCCACAATGCCGATGATCCAAGCCTGCTGGCCCTCGCCACCGGCCTCGGGACCCGGGGCTCCGGGCACAGAGGGGCCTTGACGACTTGCCTTCATCTCCGCACAAAACCGCGCCGCCTGCTCGCGGGGTAGACAGATCAGCAAACCACCTACAGCAGACAGAGGGAGACAAAGAGAACGGGAGAGAGAGAGTGTGTGAATGACAAAGTAAGATAGAAAGAGGGAGAGAGAAAGAAGTGAGAGAGGAAGAAAAATGAGGCAGAGAGGATAAGGAATGCAGTTAGACAGGAAGTCAGGAAACAGACAGATGAGGGGTTAAAATACTGTAGAAAGTAGGGTACACATATTCATATTCACATTCATATTAACTAGCAACTTATTAGCATAATGGTCATTTGTTAGTCATTACAAGTAATTTAAAAAACTTAACTTATTCTACCCATAGTAAACCATTAACAAGGATTTCCTCCAATATAAACACCTAATTACTGCTTATGCATAGTAAGTGAGCTAGTTGTTGTATATGAATTGTGATCTTAATATGCTTTGGATAGTATGGGGCTTATAAGGCAGTAGTACAACAGTTATTCTACTTCAGTAATATTTAGAATAGATGGTCTATTTATAGGAAAAAAACACAAAGCTACAAGTGCCTAAAAGTGTCCAAATAAGTCCTAATTACGTCTTTTTGATTGAGGATAACTGTTCCTGTTGTACTACTACCTTATAAGCCCCTTACTGAGCAAAGCATATTGAGATCATAATACAACAACTAGGTTACTTACTATGAATAAGCAGTAATTAGGTGTTTACATCGGATAAATTCTAGTTAAAGGTCTACTATGGGTAGAATAAGTAGTTGATTGTGAAAGTGTCCCCTAATCTAAAGTGTTACTGATATAAATATATTAATGGAGAGAAAAATAATAGATAATCAATGGCCATTAGTGTTAAAAAACTGATGCGTGAAGCAGACGGAAAAAAAAAACTTGCTCAACATCACTCTCTACTGGATGTTGACCAATATTGCATACTACATTAGGTTTTTCGTAAATTTATTTAGTAAAATTTACATTTCATTTTCTAAACTAAAAGTTCCAGAGAAATGCAGTTACATGAAAACTCAATGACTTATGGGAACAAATATGTCAAAACACTTATACCATGGCCAACTCAAACCTACAGTTTATACAATATTAGGTTATTCACAGAACTCAAAGCAAAAGGTTCAAAATGGGATTGGCCGACACTGAGGTTTGTTCACAATGCAGCTTAGGGAGCACAGACAACTATCTCCACACCATCTGGCTATGTCAGCCCATTCACTCCCTGTGGACCAAAGTCACTGAGACACTATCCACCATCCTGAGTTGCTGAATTCTAACATCAGCACCACTCTGTCTTCTTGGGGATATCTCCAGTACACACCTCCCATCTAAATTTAAAAACCCCTTGCTGATTTCTCTACCTGTTGCTGAGAAAGTAGTCCTCCAGAACTGGAAGTCGAGAAATTCATGTCAAATCACTCACTGGATCAAATTAACCTCAGAATACATCACAATGGAAAAAAAACTTACGCCAACCAAAACAAACACATGCCAGACTTTGAAGATATCTGGAAACCATTCATAACCTTTTTTTAAATCCAACCAAACATAGCCTGTAACCACATATATCCCATTCGAACAACTTCAGCATCTCCAACAGTAACTACTTATCTGCCCTGTCCCAGAACTGTCTCTTGTCTGTCACTTTGGCCTGTTTCTGGTCTGTCTCTTTGTGCTGTCCTCACACTGTAGTCTAGTCCCACCGTCTTGTTTTGTGTATGTCTGTCATTTGTCCCATGCTGTTCTGTTTCTGTATGTTATATATGAGCCCTCCTTTCTACGTATGATAGAAATGTGAATGTTAACACTACAGAGAATAAGTATGAAATCACAATCAAAAATAAAGTTGTCCTCCGTAGTGTGTGTGAGTGTATGTGTGTCACTTGATGTTTTGTCACATCGATACCGCTAATATAATACCATGTATTTTGCCATGACGTAAACGCTTATATGAAATATTAGAATTCTGCTCCATTCAGCTGTAGTTTCCGTTACAAATTATACAAATAGTATTATCCTTCTGTTCTGTCACATTCATAAGGCTGCAATTTCCCATTTAGCGTGTATGGTCCGCACTGTAACATTTGTCATGTTTTCAAATTAGCCTACCATACCTAAGGCTTCGAGCAGGTGCTCTTCTGCAGAACATTTCCAAATGACCTTGCAGCGCTTTTAAAATCTGCGGCCGGTGCAAAGAACATTCTTCTCCTCTCATTTTAGCATCTTTGACTTTTTTCCAACAAGCCGACAGTATGTAGATGACCTACTTGGGCTAGATGCTTCCGATGGAGCTTGCTTGCACAATCTAACTTGGGTGCATTAAAATAGGTCTTGCTGTAAAACTACACCCGTTTGGCTTGTTTTTCATTTTTCATCTTGCTACAAAAGTTGAAACAAATTCCACTCCATCCCATAACACACTGGTACGATAATGGTGGATAAAAATGTTGTTTAGACAGCCTAAAAAGTGTCCAAAAGCCATACCACCACTCAATTTTAAGCATGTACTGGGCAACTGTGCTTGTGAATTTCACTCACATAAAAGTACATCCATTTCAAAATGCTGTATTGTAATCTACAGACCACGTTGTGAATAAGTGGAGTATAAAAATAGTCTAAACAAAGCCCACCATTCCCTTTACCCGGAAAAGCTTTGACATTTCTTCACACTTCACCAAAATTGCCCAAACCACTTCACCAGCACTTCTACTCATAGGCATATTTGAAGCCATGCTGATGTACTGCATTTTAGGTTCACACAGTTAACATGAGAATGGCTTTAGCATTGGCACAGATGTGGTCACATACTGCCTGCAGCTGGGCAGGCTATAAGCCAAGCCTTTAAAATGTAACCAGACGAAAGTAAAGGGAAGTATGAGGGCAAAAAGAATCTATACTGATGTATTTCATTTCAAAGAGAGTCACTGATACGGGACTAACTCTGCTAACTCTTGGGTGAAGACCCGCACCCCAGCATCCCCTCCTAATCCCCCATCAAAGTTGGATTTGTCTTGGATGTCTACTTTGATTTATAATTCATGCATTTTAGTTTTTGTTTTTATGTGTTCCATTTGCAAATGTCTTATTTCTTATATTAGGTGCTTTATGTCTATGTCCCAGGAAGGACAAGGGCTCATGCAGTTCTTTCACTCTTATCTACTTTATACATGACTTAAAAGGACACTAAAGGAGAGTTGGATTCATGTCGTCTGTCTCCTCACCTGATGTCTCGGAGGAGGTGCCCTGCAGGAGGCCGAAGAGGTTTCCGCAGGCCTTGCTAATAGCGGCCATTTTGGCTATGATGGGCAGATTGTGGATGACGAAGGCCACTTCGTTGCGCTGCTGCTGCGCAAGGTTGCGGGCGTGCCCAAGGATGCCAAAGCCTGTGATGTCGGTGGCCGCGTGCGCATTGAACTTGTGCATTAGGGCCGCAGCTGTGAACGCAGGAGAGGAAGAGGAAATTGGGAATTGTTCAGCGTCAAAAGGTTTTTAGTCTATAGCAACATTTCCTTCCAACCTGTTATTACGCATTTACAGTAAGTTATGCAAATAAGAATTCCTCACTTGGAAACCCCTGCCGTTGTGCATCAGTCCCCAACATTACATTTTGATCCCACAGCTGAACACTTTCCTTGATTAGGCTAATGTGCATTTTTCCCTTAGATTACACAGTGATTGGAAACACAAGCAGATGTGCGAATTACTGAGCCAAATTTTCATTATTTGGACGGACAGACGCGCGCACACACACACACACACACACACACACACACACACAAAATGTAATATTCCCAGAGGGAAATTCTAATCACTAGCAACTCAGTACCATTGTGGTACTGACAAAAATAAAATGTCAAAAAAATGTAAATAAATATAATGGAAATATAGATATAAAAAAGGAAGTCACTGTTCTTAAAGTGCTGCATGGTGATATGCAGAGTTAGCTGAGAACAAAACTAGAATGACCATACAATCAGTGAGATGACCCACAGTGTACGATGTAAAAAAAAACTGGCCATGCTGGTTGTGTCCATAAAAATAACTAATGACCAGACGCTGAGTGAGATGGCTGACCCACTGCATAAATATGTAATAGAGAGGTATATAGCACAATTAGTCCAGTATAAAGTAGTACAGCCTCAGTTTCCAAGACCTTTAACCTTCCATCAACAACGTTGGCAAATAGCCCAGGGATGAAGGAATTGTTAAATCTGTCCATGCTACAGTTAGGTAGAAGTAGTCTGCTGCTGAACAGACTTCTCTAATAAGTTGAATGGAAACCTAGTCTTCCATTTTTTGCACATACAATGAACAAGAAACACACTAGAGTGAGCAGAGATGAATGTATATGTGGCTTTGATATTTGTAGATGAACAGCAGTAGATTAGAAAATACACCTATAGTGTGGCACAGCTTATTTCTAAAGGTACCTGTGCGGTTGAGGGTGGCCATGTTGATCATGGCTTCCTGGTAAGCCTGTTCAACTTCCTCCTTAGAGATGACCAGCTTGATCTTGTTCCATTTATCCGGCTGCAAGAGAACAAAATGACACACCTGTGACCAACTGAGCTCTCTACATCCATCACTCCTGGTATCTCTTCGTCCCCATCATTCCAAGTTCCTTTTCCTCTCTCAGTCCCACAATTCTGAACAAACCACTGTAGCAATTTTTTCTTTCACACAAAATGTGAGGGACTAAGATGGTGCAGCAATAAAGGCACCCCACCAGCAGAAAAACCCTGCATTGATCTCAACACAAACCTATTTCATCAGCTTCTGAAAATAGCTCAGCAAAGCTCTTCTTCGACTATGGAGAGAAAAGGCTGAAACGCCTTGGTCTTCTGGGTACTCTTTATCTTTTACCACCAGAACTTCAACAAAAGCATGCAATCTTTTCAAGCACTTCTACATAATCCCCCCACACTTTCTAAAATGGAAAGCAGAACAAAAAAAACTCATCTGTGCACAAGCAATCTTTTGGCACATCTTAAGTGACTACTGTAACACAAGAGACAAAAAAAGTTAAACAGCAAAAGGAAAAGTAAAAAAAAAAGAAGAAAAAAAAAAAAGGAAAAAGCACATTGAATACATGCATGCAAACTTCTCCTGAGAAGTGTCCTATATATATATATATGTATATATGAGAAGTGTCTTCACACTTCTGATATATAAAGATTGGTAAAGAGGGAGGAACAAAGAATACTGAACATCTGAAGGCTTTCACTTACCAGGTCCAGCCATTGATGGGCATTGACAGCCACCTGTGTGCCCAGAGGTTTGGTGAGAACTAGCACATCCCCAGGCACCGCACTGTCTGGCCTGGACACAACACAGAACACTGATATATAACTGTTTCCAAGTAAGTGACAGTACAGTCTTCATGGATTAATAACCAGAACAGAACAAACAGATGCTCTTTAAAATGTCCCAACAACAGAGAGAACTGGACGCAGATGGGGTTATCATCTGCAAGCGTGAAGGCAAAGTCCACCAAGCGATTTTAGGTTAGCTGGGCTTGCAAATTAGCTCTAGTTGCCTATGGTGACAGGGAAAAGCCAGCTGCCTAGCAGCAGTGATGTCACAAAGGTTTCACAGTGCATTTTACAACCTGATAGTGAGCCTCCAACATCCTTGCTCGGGATGCAAACTACCTCAGATATAAAACACAGGTGGGTTGCTAAGAAAAGTCTCACATGATAAAGTCATTGGGCTGGCACACCACGGTAGCCACTCCCCCGATGATGATCCAGGGGTTGATAACTGTCTGGCCGCCTGTAACGGAGGTCCCGCCCTCTTCTGCGGCGTCACGGAAACCCTTTATCATCAGCGGCATCACTTGCTCCCTTTCCTGAACGCAGCAGTCACAAACAGGAAACAGGAAGAGGAAAAATTAATGTTTGGGAGCGATGGCTCTTGGGATTCCACAAGGCACATTCTAAGAATTTGCAAATGCAAAATACATGTATATACAAATTTCTTCTATCGCTTGATGGTCAAAGCATGGAAAAACTGTGTGCTTCAAAGTCAATACCAAACCAGCCCGAGTTATTCTTACTACCATTATTTCAGGATAAAGGAAATACTCATGTTTAAAAATGTTAATGTGTAACCTTGATCTAACCTAACATAACATGATGTAGAGTAGCCTTCTTGATTGCAGTCAATCATAAAACTGCTTCTAAAAGAGATGACCTGTTTTTCAAACATCTAATCATTTACCATATTGTGCACTATAAAGTGAATATGGCATGGTGTTTATTCAGCTAGACAGTGTGTTAACATAGTGAAGAAGTGTTCTAACGAATCACCAGTGCAAACAAGGCCTTTGTGACAGTCATCAAATGACAGGAGAGGACAGGGAGTGTCACGAGAGGGTGGGCAGACCAGAGAAGTGGGGTGAAAGGCAGAGCACAAAGTTCACCTTTTCATTCATCTTCTGACTGAGGCTGAGCAACATCAGCATGTTGTCACACTCTGTGATCCCCATGGCGTAGAGATCACTCAACACATTAGCACATGCTATACGACCCTGAAACAGACAGGAGATCCCAACACTGATTATTCATATGCACTGCTGCTTCCTCTCTTACACTCTAAACACTTGAGGTTGATGTGTGATAACAGCATATTTCTCATCATATATTACATCTATACACTTATCTTTAATCATTCAGACAAAAAACAAATCATGTTTGCCATTCGTCATTTCAAATATATATATATTTCATGTTACTGTACTATTAACACACACAGTAGGTGCAACAGAAACATTATAATACACACAGTAGGTGCAACAGAAACATTATTTCAGTCTTGATTAAACTCCATTGTGTGATATAAAATCCTTGAAAGATCTTGAATCTTAAATATGCAGACATGCAACAACTAAGCAACACAGTGAACCTAATCCAAGACGTTAGGAGTCCTGGCAATAACACCAACAGTAATTAGTAGTAAGGGCTACAGAGTGCAAGAAGCCTTGTTGGACATGAACAAACATCTGGTTGAGGCTTTTTTAGGATACTGGAATGTTCCATTGTGTATATGTGGGTGAGAGGAGGGGGGGGGGGGTTATTGCGCAATTATGTGCGATTCAGATATTAATACTGATGAAACAAACAGAAGGGAGGATGTCTCCTAAGCTTACTTGATGAAACATTTTTGATCAACCTTGTGTATGTGAAGTATATGTGCCATTTTATGTGCGTAGGTTGTCCATGAACATAAAACTGGTATGTAGTTATACACTGCAGTCACCTACACTGCATGTCCAGATTCCAGGTTCCTTGTAATTAAATGTCTATGAAACATCTGTGGAATGACAATAAGCCTCTGTGAGCAGAGAAGCAGAGTGTACAAACAGCACTGACCATCATGTATGGGTCCTCCACCAAGGGGTAAAAGAAGTCTGTAGTCTGAACCAGGGACAGGCCCCCATGTCTCAGGGGAATGACACAAGAGTCTAAGCCAATACCTGCAACCAAACAATACAAGGCTTTCAGTCAGGAACACTATATTGAAATTCAATATATTGAATACTTAGGAAAAAGTTCAGAAACACAAGACTGTCACAAGATACAGGAAGGACCTATTTTTAGTAGCCTTTGAGTGCATAAGTGGAAGATGTAACGTTACATTGTATCCACAAAGTGGGCAAGTACAACTCTCTGCTAAGGTGCACATTTAATTCTGTGCACAGCTTATAAATACATTCGTATTCGTATACGTTCTGTATTGCATCGATGCCACTGAGGCAGCTCAATATTAACTGAATCCTGAGTGGACTGGATTACACAGGTCAAAGTATAATTCAAGAGTGATGGGAACTGATCCAGCTTTAAACCAACGCACCTAGCTAGCTAGCATATGCGCTAAACTAACATATTAGTCCTTCACAACAAATAGAGGGACCATTTCGTGATGCATTTAATTTTTGCCTGTTGCTGAACTGTTGCTGTATAGCAGTTCATTCATTACAATTACACAGCAACACAATCTGGAGAGGGTTTGCAAATGCGAGAACATTACGGTCAGGTCGCGGTCGGCGTGGCTGCATGCCTTACCTAATCGGGGTCCATGAGCAGCAGAAAGCTGTCCGAATTCCGACGTCTCATCGCCGGCACCTGCCGCCGAGCCGCCGTCCTCTCCAGTCGGTACACCCGGACGATCGGGCTCTAGTCCCTCCAGGAGTTTGAGCAGAGCCTCCTGAGGGACTTTGCAGCCTCATCCTTTCAGATCAGAGAAGGCCGTTAGCCGAAAGCTACGGTCCAGGCCATGGTCCTCCGGTTTGAAGGCTTGATAGCCGGGAGGAAGGAAAGCTGCCAGACCGCACGTGTCGGAGCTTTCCTCCGGTGGGGTTGGAGGTGCAGAACCAGACATTTTATTACTATGCAAGCGTGTTCATTCAATTTTAGTCATAGTGCGCAAGAGTAGCGCGAAACAGAATGACTACGTGGTAGCTGTCATGAACGAGACAATTGTTTTATGGCTAGCTGGCTAATGATTTGGTACTTCCTACTAGCTGGGACGGTTACAGGCGCGTAACTGTAAGAGAATGTACCATTATAATTATGAGGGGGTGTCGTCATACATACACAAGAATACTGTCTAGTTTAAAGGAAAGTGTCTCCAGCTGAACGGTTTGTACCTCTTGCACAAAATATAATCATTATATAAATCATTGTAAAGTTTGAAATACACAAAATTGTTATTGCTGGCAATATCTGACAATACTTCCTCTCGTAATTATCCTCACGAGTCTGCCCGAACCTGACCATGACCAGCGCAACCTGACAAATGCATATCAATTACATGTATCAATTTCACATCCTTGATTTGCCTGCCAAGAGATGTTACTAGTTTTATTTTATTTCCATACAGACAAGGTTATGATTTAGAGAAACTCTATGTCGACAGACTGAGCTGTATCTTAAGTAACTACACGAGTGATCATAAATTCTTTTTAAGAGGCCAGGAAAAATTCAAGGATGAACAGCATTTCTGTTTCGTGTTCCGTTTTAGTATCAGCCGATATAATGTATTATCTATATTGTTCATGTGCTATTTATTTTGTACCTCATAAGGGAATCTGCAAAGAACCCATAACATAACCATATAAAACAAGACAACTGAGATTCAGCGACTTCACAACTTAAATTAACTGACAAAACTTTATATAAAGTGTTTTATTCAATTCACATATTCAGTGACATTTGATGACAAAATTCTATACCCAAAATGCAGTTACCATTTTCTATCAAACTGGATGGCATAATTATTCCATCATTTTAACACATCCTTAGAACCATTCCTACTTCCTTAGGGAAGAATTAGCTTTTTATTATTTGTACAAAACACCTGTACAAATATCATTGTGTGTGTGTGTGTATGTATGTATGTGTTCGTTCATGGCACTGCCCCAGCTCAACCTCCAACCATGTCCAGATGGAGTGACTCTTGTACAAATGCTGTTACAGAATGGTCCCACCAGTGAACAACAACATTTGTTTCTTCAGTCTCAAAGGGAAATCTTACAATGTAATGCCCAGCAAACCGAAGGAAGGAGGGACTGTTAGCGTTGAGCTCAGTTCTGCAGCTGTTATAAGGTGAGTGGTTTTAAGCCTGGATGGAGCTTTTGGTGCTGTAGGCCAAATAGTAGACTACGATGCCTATGACAGCTGCTAGGACCTCAGTGGACACCCAAGGACCATTCCATGCACCCTAGGGGTAGGGAGAGATGAAACTACGTCAGAGTCAAAAGGCTAAAGCAGGGATACCAACAGTGAAAACTGAACACTGCATATGCTGGTATGTACTGAAATGTATAGTGCCCTCAAATGAGAAATGTAGCAAATTCCAAACACGTAACTCACTGTATCTGTGAAGACACTTGCAGAATCAGCCATGATTATGGTTTGGTTCTCTAATACAAAAGGATCACTATCCTCATAAAATAAATCAAAAGAGCATACTTACCCTGTGGTCCACATTGACAGAGAACAGAGGCTTGATGGCAGCAACATCTTCATTGTTCCTCTGAGCCTAAAACACACACACACACAGAAAGAGAGAGATGCAATGCAAATCACATTAACAGTGACTACACAACAATCTATTCATGAAAGATTCTAGTCACAGGTCTCCACAAAGGTGTACTCAAACACTGTAATATTTCACAGATTGTACTGTACCTTGCGCAAGGCACTGTAGGACTCTTCATCAAAGAATTTCACCTCATATGTACCTGAGCTGGCCTGTTTGTGAGGCACACTCCAAGAAACCTGTCAGTCACAAGAGGGCAGTTAGGGATACAGCCTTCAACTGTGATAAAATGCTAAGCAAACAGTAACTTAGTAGAAGAAAAGACGGACCTGGTACTTGCCAACATCTTGTCCTCTGGTCACAGGGAACTGCTTTCCATTAACATCTGCATACAAGGCCACACTCTACAAGGTGTCAGATGAAGTGAGCGGTGAGTGATTTGAGTGCCAATTCAAGTGTATAGCAGAGCCAAGCTCTCAAAGACGCAATATAGTTCAGGTCTATATAAATGAATTAAACCCCTGAATACCTGAACCCCATTGGCACAGGCCAGGCTGAGCTCCACAATAAACACCGTCTCTGAGGATATTACTGCATCCGTCGTGGTGTAGGTGGAGGGGGAGAAAACAGGGTCCGTGCAGGTCTCAGCTGCGGGACAAAGAAAGCAAAACAGATGGCATCAATTTCAATCATTACCTACCACTGCATTTATAAAAAAATGAAACTTCCATCAAGTCAGTTGGTAACTCTCACTCACCTAGAATAGTTTACGTGGATAGAACTGACGTTAGCCTTACCTACTAGAAGTTTTTCTAGTAACATTAAGCCTCGAGCAATGCGAGATTTCATTTCAGCTTTGGCTTACTGAAAATTTTAAGAGTATAACATTTGGACTGAACTGATTATTTATCTATACTCATGATTATAGCATTATTCAACAGCTAAGCTACAACGTAGACTTAGAATAAAAGATTATGCTAATAGCTTACTGTCAAACGTCCTTGCTAATTATCAACACCGCGTCAATAAATAAACACTCAAATTCAATTTAGACAAACATAAATATAAATGGATTCCATTTAATAGTGGTCAAACCAAATCAACAAATAGTAGTGGTTAACCAGTAAGCTAACATTCAGCTGCTTGTTAGCTCTCCAACGAGACTAGCATGTAACGTGTGGATGTTTAAATGTCTTCTACATATGTGTAACTGACACATTTATAGATAAATAAATACTTACCGGCACAAAAGCTCAAACATAGAGCTAAAACTGCAACAAAAAGTCTCATGGTGCTGTTTGTGTCTGCCTACTCTCAGCCACTATACAATGCCACCTCAGCTCTCCGCGGATGTTGCTGTCGAAAAGAATGTCAACCTATCAAGACCTCGGATTCAATGAAAGACACGTCAGCGTACAGACTTCACTTGGTGTCTGCGCTCTCTAGTGATAACCGCCAGTACTGCATAAAGCCTATGGAGGTTAGGACGCAGATCTCCAATTTGACCTAGCATCAATTTGTTTGATTAGATCAAAAGTAATTCACTGCCTAATCACTCCCTTTTGTTTCCTTATACAAATAATGCTGACATTATCCATGCAGGCAACATAAGCTACAACCTTATCTAGCATCACTTTGTGAACTAAAGAATTTCTGATACCCTTGACTTTGCATTCATGTAGCCATAGATTGTGTGTGATGAACAAAATCAAATCATATTTACAGTAATATTTATTACTTTAAACCTCTTGCCATAACAACAGTCTATACAAAGTAAAAGCCTCATTTAATTTTTTCATATAATAGACAATATTCACATAGAAGACTGGCATATTACTCTCAAACAGTACATCTTGGCAGATGGACCAAAAAAAAAAAAAAAACAGGCAGGGAAAAAAAAAAAAAAACATTGCCACAGGCAGACATATGCCGAGAAGCAGACACACATCCATACGTGCATTACATTACAATATGCTGTCACATTGGCAGTATCCTACATTTTCTGTCAATAAGATTTACATATCTATGTTTTCATGTAAGTGTGTAAATCTTAGATATATATTTATATAAAATATACACACAGCATTATCACACATACAAAGTTTAGTCATACTTTTAGATTTCAACGGAAAATTTCATGAGCCATGTCCATATTCCAGCGTTGTCTTGGTGCTTAGCCGTGGGTTGGCAGATTGTGTGCAACAGCGTTCAAAAGGTCAAAGGTCACAATCAGTCTCTTTTCACCTTGTGCCTCTCTCCTCTAATCAGAAGAGTAACTGGTTGTATGTTCAAAGTTCATCAGTTTGTCACCAACCAACCCTCCACCCCCCCCAAAAAAAAATCCCACTGTAAGGGCAGGAGGGGGTTTCACTGGATACAGTCCATGACGTGGATCTGCAGGGTGTCCATATCTGGGGCCTGGTACCGGCACTTGGGACAGCAGAAGTCAGGCTGCTCCTCAGCCCCACTACGGAAGGACTGGGGAGGCTGCACTGGATTGAATGCTAATGGGGTGAAGAAAAGAACAGTTGGGAGGGAGGGACGGACAGACAGACAGACAGAAAGAGCAAACAATAATGTATATTATTGCTATACTGAGACGAACAGAGGTATCTCCCTATGAATGCATGTACAGTGTGATACATAGTGAAAACTTTGTCACAAGGTCAATGGCAACGTGTGTCCACTACAAGTACATTACATGAAGGAGTTTTGTTTTATGAAAAAAGCCTTGGTCTGATGAATAAATGTTTGCCGATGAAGTCATACTTACGTGCTGGAGCAGGGTGGAGCTGATGTCTGTGCTGCATGGCCTCCAAACGTGCTCTGTGACACACACACACACACAGACAATTACTTAAAACATCACATTTTAACATGTTCAGCTTGATAAACACAGCAGTATTTCTCTTAATGCTTAATCGCAACCTTATTCATTAATAATAATTAGATAATGAAACAGCTAAACCAGATGGGAGCAAATGCCCTTGAGGCTTTTGTTTGATTAATACATTTAGTTATTTAATGTTACACACAGTGAGCTATATAATTAAGAGTGCCTTGCTCATACTATCTGATATTGTCTCATTTTCTCATTCTGTCAGTCACCTTTTTCAGATATGGATTACTATGAACAAACACTTCTAGACTGTAGCTAAGACTTTTCCAGACCAGGACAAGCACTGTGTGTGCGTGTGCATGGCTGTAGGAGGCGGTGTCGTACCGGGAGGAGCCCTCCTGTTTGAGACGCTCAATTTCGGCCCTAGTCTTATTAAGCTGCTCCAACAGCCCCTCCTTGACTGCATTCAGCTTCTCCCGAGCCGACCTCTCCGCCAGGAAATCTGATTTATAGATCTCCGCCTGCAGGACAAAGGGACAATGGGAGACAGTGTGGGTGAACTTCAGGTCTTTGTGTGTGCAATTAATGGAAGATTTAAAAAAAAAAAAAAAAAAAAAAAACACAACTCGCCAGATAATACGTCTCGCCACACAATACGTCTACCTGTGTCTGTGTCTGTCTGTTTGTGCGCGTTTAAAGCAAGGAACAAAATTACTACTTGCCAGATTTGTTTAATACAACAGCACATATGCCTCTGTAGTCAGTGACTCATGCTCACGAATGAAGTGAAGATTGTTGATTGAATTAAAATGTGAACGCAGCCTCGGTAACCCAGACAAATATCTGAATTTGCGCTCCAAAACACCAAAAATACATGTAGCTATCAATTACAAATGGATTTTGTAATATGACGCGGGGACAAACAAAACTGCCAATGGCTGCACTGATTGATTTTATTAGACATGGATATGTATTTTCTCTGTTGACGTGCAAATCTTTGTTTACAAAAAAAGCTGTTTGTTGTGCTGAAGGAAACAGCTGAGTACCAATTTAACTGTAAATTTACCACAGTGCTGTCTCATGGAAAGAGTAGGTAAACCAAGGATTTCAAGATCAATTCTCAAATGAGAAAAGATGTGGTGTTAAGAAAGCTTGTGTGTAGGCCAATATATCTGTTTGTACGTGTATGCAAAAGAATTGTTTGTTATTATCCACTCATGACAAACTCCCTAATGACACTCCATGCAAACACACACAACCAATTAATTGATTTCAGAGCCACTGAAAACTTGACATAATCTGTGTGTGTATGTGTGTGTGTGTGTGTGTGTTCTAGGCCTTCCTTACCTGTGCAGTGAGCACTGGTATTGTCTCCAGAGAGCTCCGCTGTTGTTCCACCTCCTCCTTGAGTTTGTCAATGAGTTCCTGCTTCAGTGCTAGTGCTTTCTCAGCCTCCTCCAGCCGATTCAACAGGTCGCCCACCTCACCACCCTGGCACAAGACAAGGGGGGGCACATGTCAGAGTGAGTACGCTCACCTGTGCTCTTGCCTGTCTCTTTCCCACTCTTTCATTCACACTCAAAAACATGCCTGTTTGTTTCTACATCCACCAGTTCCTCATACCACTGGAAACGCATGCAAACGTAAGGAAGCGCGCGCACTTGCTTGATGACTGCCTTTTAAAAGCGAGCAAGTATACAATGTGTTGCTGTAAGAGTTTGTGCCTTTCAAATTAATTTAGTTGTGATAACAGAAACAATAATGTGAAGTAAGTTTCAAATTGGACATTCAATGGATATGCTGATATGTATTATGCTGTTGCAATATTGATCGAATGTCTAACTTAGAACTTAACCTCCTTGGTTGGTACGTGAAGGTTAGTGGCTACATCCAAACATTAAACTGGTTATACTATCGTGAACCAACATTGAAATAAAATGTGACACTCTGACAAAGTTATTCTTAGCGGTCATACAGTCCCTGACCTTGAGTAGACTATTCATAACATCAATTAAATGGAGACTTCTTTACATGAAGGTTTATCTTGTCAAGACGGACACTAACCTTAGCTTATCTTAAGATCAGAGTAGGTTACTTGAAATTTGCTTCACATATAGGTGCATATAACTCACCAACAGAACGGTGAAAGTAACGGAAGGACTAGTCCAACTTTTTGACAGGTGTAGGGTCCATGTAACGCTGTATTGCAAAAGTTAAGTTAATGTACAGACCCTAGGCTGGATCTGTTTAAACCAAGGCAGCTTTATTTAAAGTTAAGCAGCAGAGGTCAATGTTGATGTTACAGCAGACGGCTCATCATCGAACATTGTAACTGGCAATGACAGATAAGTTATAGCCTATAAGATAAATGGGCGAAGTGTTGCAGTCAATTCATTAAGCTTAGAGATACCATATTCAATGTCATTGTAAGTAAAGTGCGCATTTAATTCTGCTGGCTTCAGTCTGCAACTGGCGCCATTCAAGTACCATTCTTTCTTAACCAACTTTACAGCCAACATGGCAGCATCAATCAAAACGGTGACATAATTATACATATAAAAGGACAGACCTCTGGGATCTCTTCTATTCTGCTCGGTCTTATTCCACAAGACCTCAGTATGCACACAGTAAATATTTCTGTAATCTCCACAAATAAGTACCTAGCTCTCCACATCTCTGTGTATGATATGCACACACGGGGGGACAGACAGGGCTTGGTAAAAGACAAATGTTAAACGTGTCAGTCATACAGACATCAGAAACAAAACAAAACAAAACAAAACAAAACACACACACACACTCACCCTGACTTTGGCCTGGTTCTCAGCCTTCAGTTTGGCGTCGTAGTCCTGGAACAGACACGTGTATGCATGCTGGAGCTGAGCCAGCTTCCTCCTGTTGGGTGCCGTGGTACACAACCACAACAACAAGAGGCAGAGGAGGCAGAGGAGGAGGACAAACAGAGAGAAGGAAGTTGAATTTTTTCCCCCTAAACAACAATGGTTTGCTCCACTTCCTTGGAGTTTGAAAAGATCCCCAGATTTAACAGCACACCAATACACCCATCTCTAAAGCATGATAACAAGCACCAATACACCCATCTCTAAAGCATGATAACAGCGCACCAATACACCCATCTCTAAAGCATGATGAAACAAAGTTTGTTTTTGCACCCTAACAAGCTGAAAGCTAAATTAGACACCCAATACATTGCTCAGCCGCCTGCAATATACATCACTGATCAGTGCCTCAAAAACCATCGCTATCTATGAAGTTTTACGTTTCATGGCCCTCATTCCCTACTGGACCCCTCAAGGTGTAGTCCAGGGGGGTATACTATGAAGCAAGGTTACCGCTGATCTCTAAACATGTCACTTCAGAGATAACAGATGCTCAAGGAAGTGTTCTTTTAGAGATCAGTTGTTACTCCCAAAGTTACTCCAGTTAACTAGTAACCTTGTTTTGTAGTATAGGCCCCTGGTGATCATTCCCTAGCATTGCCTCCAGGTGTGGAATTCAAGTGTGTAGGTCAACATCTCGATTCCATGTGTTTGTTGTATGTGCATGCAGAAAACAACACTAGATAGAGAATACCCCCAATACCCCCCCCCCAATCACCAAACACCACCCCTGAGGTCCCCGCTGGCTATAGCTGTCTGCTCCCCCTCACCTCTCCTCAGTGATGACCAGGAGGTCGTTCTTGTGGGCCAACTCCAGGTTCTGCACCTGCATGAGCAGCTTGTCCACCCTGACGGTGTTCTGCCTCTTCTGCTGATCCATGTCTCTCTCCAGTGTCTGCAGGGACTCCGTCTTACTGCTCAGCCTGAGCATGAAGAAGTGGGGTGTGGTGCGGTGGAGGGGGATTAAAGCAAAGGAAGGTAAGGTGGAGAGAAGGAGGTTATGGTGAGAATCAGTTGGGGGGAAGGCAAAGAACAAGTAGAATCACAGTCAGAGTGATGCATAGAAACCTTCCAGTGCTTCAAAACATTTAATGCAGAGGCCACTTTCCTGGGGAAAAGAATATCACAATGCAGACAAACAGGCTGGTTGAGGCCAATGAAGGAAGAAGAGGTAAGATGCAAAAGAAGATGGTGGGAGCACCTCAGAGCAACCCCTCAAGCTGAAACTGTTCTGCAATCTCAAGACTGAAAAAACTTTGTTTAATAATCAGACTCCACTTAAGCTCTTAGAACTGGCAATAGCTGTTTTACTACAGGTGGAACGGATGTAACTGCATAACAAAATTAAAATGATTTCTTCTGCTCACTTTCTCTGCCTGTCTGTTTGTTGTTCTAGCAATCTCTCTCTCTTTGACACACGCACACAAACACACACACACCAATTTGACAAGACATACTTCTCTTCCAGTTCTCTTTTCTTCTCATCGCTTTTCTCCAGGCAGCTCTGCCTCTCGTGTAACTCCCCCAAAAGAGACGTGACCTGAGCCTTCAGGGCCTCACAGTCTTTGGCCAACTAGAATGCATGCGCAGACACACGCACACACACACAGAGACACACACACGCACAGAGACATACATGCACGTACACCCATGCACCCACACACGCACGCACACACACAGACAGTGTTTATTTACAACTACCACATTTTAGCTACATTTTAACATGTACAATATTTGTCATGGTCAATTCACACTAAGGACAATTCAATCACTGACAAAAATTCTAGGCAGTCACACACAATCCTGTTATGTACAAGAACTATGTATTTTACACAGATCACTAATAAGCACAAAACACCATCTTGAGCAAAAACCTGTGCAACATGTCCTTTTATAATGGATTCAAGAAGGATGAGGATTATAACAGCGTGAACAATGAAGCATGAGCAATGAATTGTTATGACTTATAACATGTCACAGATGAAAATTAGCTTGAATACCTAAATCATGTATATAAACATGACTTACTAAAACGAGCAGGCTAATTAATGTATGCTGTATCATTAAAATTGAAAAAAAAAAAAGGGCCTATCTTGTTGTCCCTTTATCTTCTGCCGTTGGGTTCCATTCTAAGAAAATATAACATCCCCTTCCACTGCTATGCAGGCGATACCCAGATTAACATGCCACTGAAGCTCGCAGACTCCCAATTACTTATAAAGCTCTTAGACTGGCTTGAGGACATTAAAGCTTGGATGTCTCTAATCTTTTTAAATCTAAATGAAAATAAAACAGATCTTTTACTCTGCAAATCTAGCAAAGCTCCTCTTTGTCAAGGCTTCAACTAGTTCAAAACACTGCGGCACGGTTTCTTGACCAGAACACGCAAACAAGAGCACATCACTCCTGTTCTTAAGTCGCTTCATTGGCTCCCTGTGTGCTTTACGATCACTTTTAAAATTCTGGTATTTGTGTTTAAGAGTCTGAAAAAAAACTGACTCCACCCTACATAGCAGTTCTCTTCCATCCACACACACCCATGAGATCACTGAGGTCCTTTGACCAACTACTGACGGTAACTATTTCTCTCTCAAGATTAAAGAGTACAGGGATCGTGCCTTTGTAGTCATTGGTCCTAAACTCTGGAATGAAAACACATTTCTTTTCCATTGCATTTGACTATGAGTGTTGTTGTGTTATGTTGTTCTGTGTAGTGTGCATCCCTGTCTGTGTCTTTGTCTGATTTTAGATATATGTATATGTATGCATATGTATGACTTTTTACTTAGATGGACTGTACAGCACTTTGGTCAACTACTGTTGTTTTTAAAGGGCTTTAATAATAAACCTGAACTTGAACTGAAATAATGTTTAGAATGTACCTGTGCACATTCCTTTTCTTTCAGCTTCAGCTGGGCCTCTGTTCTGTCTCTGTGCACGGAGCTCTTCTGAATACAGTCCAGTTTCTCCTCCAGTTCCTTATACCTGCACACCACCACACACATGATCACACACTGTTTACTGGTCAAAGAAAATCATCTCGGATTCAATGCTTTCGTTTTCTGTTTTGGTTCTGTCAGTCATGACTGGTGGTTCTCCTACCTTTCTTTTGTAGCCTGGAGCTGTTCCTTCATCTTGGAAAACTGGGAACTGCTGTGGAATTGAAGATGAAAACTCCATGAGTGACAAACAGAGAGATAAGAATTCTGAATGCACATAACTGATACATATTGAAAACAATAAAAAGTACTCCAAAAACTGACAGTCAAACTTGATTGTCCAATGTACAATAACATTATTTGTTTATTATTATTGTGCTATATGACACCTTGGGTAAGTGTCAAAGAAAATGTAAACGACCAATGCTAGGACACGTAGAGTCACTATATTGGATTAATGATAATTAATTGCTTCTGAAACCATTTATACACTGTATGTATATTAGTGCTGTACAGAAATGCTGGTAACACCCAGTATTCATAAAGCATTATAAACACATTCATGAAGGGTTATAATGCATTCATAAAGCCTTATAACTAATGACAGTGTTCATAGCTGTGGGCAGTATAAACAGTATAAACGATACACAATATAAATTTGGCCAACGGTAGAGATTTTTATTAGACTGGCCTACTGCAATAGTTGAGATTTGGTTTTGCCTATGTTTGGGCTTTAGCCTATGTATTCATAGAATGTAGGCATACACTTTCAAACTAACACTTACAAGCACAAGACATACTTTTGATTTAGAATTTTTCAGACTTTATTAACCATCGTGTGATGGTAGCAAAGAAGATCCCCCTATCCCAAGCTATCTTAGACGTTCAGGCTATAACTTGTCTCACCTGATCAATACTGCACATTTGAAATTGTATTTTAAAGTTGAGAAATACATTGCAATATATATACCACACACAGTGTGTACTTGAAATTATACCACAATATGAATTTTAGGCCATATAGCCCAGCCCTGCAGCCTTAAATTTTAACGACTGTACTCATAAAGCATTATAATGTTATCATAGCCTTTCCAACTTGAAGTGTCCCAAAGCCATATGAAGCATCAGTTTGTTAACTGTTCTTTTATATGTCCACTTTCTCATGCCAAATAATGAAGAGTTGCAAGCACTCAGTGCAAACTATTAAAATCAATGAGGCACTGTTAAAGAAGAGAAGTAAAGTGGCATGTTTCCCTAGTATCAAAAGGC
Organism: Tenualosa thibaudeaui; assembly: GCA_027481765.1. NCBI lineage: Eukaryota > Metazoa > Chordata > Actinopteri > Clupeiformes > Clupeidae > Tenualosa > Tenualosa thibaudeaui. The sequence continues at coordinate 9,417,035 of JAIFZK010000005.1, forward strand.
CAAAAGGCTTCGTGACGATTCAAGTTTAGGAGAAGCTCTCATTTGAAAAATGTGATTATCCACACTGCACAAGTGAGCTGTGCTGCAAACCGGTTTGGCCATCCTAAAACATGTGTAGGAGCTAACGAGGATGAGGAGGGAGGCAAAAAAGGAAGCAGTACCTGTCAGAGGCCGCATGTGGAACATCTGACCTTTGAACTGCCTCAGCCATCACCGCTCCACCCTGCTGAGCAGAGAAAGATCAGGAGAGTTATGACCTGTACTGGCTCACTAGTACACAATCAACTGATACGAGGAATAAAATAAAAGACTCCTTCCTGCTTACATTTACCAAATTATATGATCTTAGCCATAGCAAGATGGGGATCATAGAGCTGTTTCTAGGGTGAAACCTCTAGAGGACATGTCTGTTTATTGCACACTAGCATTGAGTGACCTTCACTACACTGTCACATGTTACAGCACTGGAACCTCAGCACTTGAAAAGGCTTTACAAAAAATGCTACCAATCAATGCCACCATCATCAATACACGATTAAACATCAATGCTAATTTACGCTTCATCACATTGACCTTACTTTACACTCTTCTATACCTCACTACTACACTACAGTTTGCTATAGCATGGTAGTATATGCAGCACAGCATGAATGATGGATACGACAGGAAAAAAAAGTATAGCAGCTATCTGTTGGGTGAGCTGCCGTTTTCAGCATCATACACTTTTACTCCACATCTACAACACAGCATTGAGTGACCTTCACTATACTGTCATATGTTACAACCTCACCCACATAGACTGCATGGTATAATGCAAATGAAGTGCACTACAGGACAAAAACACAACTATAGTAGCTGAGGAGCCAGACTCTCATCATATGCTTTTATGAGGCATATGTTATGACTGTAGTTTACTAGCAGAGTGCAGTCTGAATAAGGGATGCTGCAGAACAGCCAAAGTGTGGTAACTGGGTCACCTGCAGAGAGAGCTGGGCGAGGTGTGTCTGCAGCTGGTCCACAGAGACGCGTAGCGCCTCCTTCTCCTTGTCGCACTCGGCCTTCTCCTTCTCCAGCTCCTCGTTCCTCTTCCTGAGCTCTACCAGGCCCACCTCCAGCTTCTCCTTGTGGCTCTTCAGCAGCTGCAGGAACTCATTGGAACCTTCCACGGGCTGGTGGAGGTGACCAAAGAGGATGAATGAAATGGGCATCTCAGGAAAATCAATGCTATAAACTGACTCGTTAATATAAATGAACAGAGAGAGAGAGAGAGAGGTTGTAAAGAGTCAAGCTGAAACATCTGAGATGATATGACAACACTGAATCAGTGATTCTTTCTGTATCCAAACACAAAGGTAAGGGATCAAAATTAACTTATTATAATGCAAATATCTACCAGCCACTGACAGATAAATTACTAAAATTCACCAGCCATTCAATAGGAAATCAGTATTTTTTGTCCTAAATCTACCAGCCAACTTCCAAATTTACCAGCATTTGGCTGGTGCCAATTTTGGGCCCTATTTACAACAACTCAGTTGAGAGTGTTTCAAATGCCTGACTCTGCTGTTATGATTGTACCAAAAGTAGACATAGAGATGTCACAGAATTCATGGCATTCAAGTGAAAATATATTGACTCAACATTTGTATCAAAAGACATTGTCAGTCAGCAGCACAGGAGGGAAGCATTGGAACATGACGGTGACATGTTCACCTCACTGCAGTGGAAGGAGGAAAATAATATTTATTCCAGTTTGAGCATCATGCTATAGCTAAAATTAAGCTCAAAGTCAGAACACTACACACACACACACACACACACACACACACACACACACACACACACACACACACACACACACACACACACACCGCAGGTGCATGTGCCATTGCACACATGTAAACATGAACACACCACACCACACCACACACAAATGTTTGAGGTAGCTGTGAAGGCAGAAGTTAAATGTCATGGTGAGGCTAATAGAAATGTACCTTACCAAACTTGTAGGATTATTTTCGGTGTCCTTTCTCTCCACCAAGTGTTCCTCTGCTAACTGGTAGACAAAATGACACAATTGTGAATTAAGCAGCATTATAATATAACCAAGCCAACACTATAGTGTAGTGTCTGTAGTCAGTTATGTTCAGTGTTCAGTTATGCTGACCCATGTAAGCTGGGTGGAACGGTTTGTTAGTCTATGATGCTAGAAAGATGACAAAAATAGATATTTATGTGACTTTGTAAATGTTTTTGTCACCTCTTGGGAATTTGGCAAGCCATTCCTCATCATGTCTGGATCAGGAATCTGACTTCCTGTTTCTATGAGAGTGGTCTTACTGCAGCTTCCTGGGAGGCTGCTGTTGTGGTTGAGCTTCCCAAGCAGGACTTGGTTCTCTTGTGCCAATCGCTCCACCAGGGCCTTGGCCTCGCGGAAACGACAGCTAAGGAACTCTCTTTCCTCCCTGGCTTTCCTCTGCCACCCCTCCATCTCTCCACATCGCTCTCGGAGAGAGTCATTACTCCTCCTCAGTGCCTCTGATGGGACACAACATCTTGACATTTAGTCACTCTCCTGTCACTTTTCTCAGTTAAGTGGTTTTCAAACGCATGTCAGAAAGAGCTGTTATCTTACTATGCTGTACAGTGTACACTACATCTAAAGCATCACTGAAATAAGATTAAATGATGCATAGGATCCCACCCAGTAACACTGGCGTTCATACCTCGCAGCTGGTTGTTGTCTCCCACCAGTCGCAGCACCACCTCATTGCCAGCCAGCTCAGGCGGAACCCGAAGAGAGCCTTGAGAGCTGGGACCGAGCGACCCGTTACTACCAGCGCCCACCGCCTCTTCCCCATTCATCTCCCACTGCAGTGTGCTCCCGGTGTGGGGCTGAGGCTGAACCATTAGACTGAGAGAAAAAGGAAAGCCAGCGTGTTACGATGATGTTCGTATGGCATTACAAATGACACAATGGTGCGCGCGACAATAGCAAAAAGAAAGCGCATTTCCACTTTCACATTTAGAAGATATTGCTCAGTATTACACGAAACGTTGTCACAGTAAACAATGTAGAAGCGTCTTAACATTCAAACTGTAGCCATGAAAGACATACTCTCAAAGCCCTTATTATCACCTTGCAATTTAATTAGGGAAGATGTGACACGGTGGCTGGCAACGATGCCACAAACAGGAGCGTTAGTATAGCCAATACCGCTTGCTGACTTTAACAACCAAATAAAAAATGGAAATCGTCGATGCGATATATTTAAATGTGATGCTAATGATGCTTCCAAAAGACAAACTACTGATAGCTGTGTCGAGCCCGAAACAAGCTAATGGTAAAGCCACGGATTTCAGCTTGTCACGCTCTTTATTTTAATGTTCTCAACTAGCTTGATGGCTACAAAACACATGACGTTTCCCAGCTGATATTAACATTAGCATAGCTTTACTGCCACAACATAGTTAGTAAAGGGGCGTGTACCACAAGACTAGATAACCAAATAATTTAACAGGTCACACAGTTGCTGAGATACCCATTTGCAGTCGTCAAATCTATCGTCTACAAACTGACAACGCTAAGACAATCCAAATCAGTTGTAAAGCTAGACGCTCTGTGTCAAACGCTGGGTAGTAAAAACTGCTAGCTAACATTACCTATCCTACGTGGCTAACATTAGATAGTGAAATTACCTCATCATTTTCCGCATTTCAGTAACGTTAACGTTATCAATGCATATGCAAAGCAGTGTTTGGTAGTTGCCAGCTGCACATCCCCATATCAGCAGCAGAAACAACCAAAATATTAAATTCAGCATCAAACTAAGAAAATGACATAAACTGTTTAAATGAGTCCAGAATGTATCCAAATAATTTAATAACTGGCAAGGTAGGTTAATTTAAGGGCCATCTTACCTATTCACCCGGATCCTTGGTGTAGCCAGTAGCAAACTAAACTAACGTTAGCACGCTAGCTTTGTAACTTTAACGTTTGCTAAATTAGGTTGATGGCGACAAGCAACCTTAGCTAGCTATGACACTAGCGAACCAAAACGACATCAGTCAGATTAAAAATAATTATAACGCAAGATATCTGTCATTATCTAAAAAAAAAAAACCCACACCAAAATTATAAGCTTCTCTTCAGTTGTCTACAGCATGTTCTAAAACCCGATGCAAGTTGACAAGCTAGGAATTCCCCTTGCTACTTCCGTGTTCCATCATATGACGGCATGTGAATAAGTGGTTCTGGGAAATGTAGTTTGGGCTTTGAAAATGCTGACAGCAGGGTCAGACTCGGTACCACAACAGCGTCCAAGAACTGAGGAGCAGGCGAGAGCGGAAAACAGACACACTCTTTTATTTAATGTTCCATACAAAATATACACAAATGGATACATTTTTAGACACACAATTCTAAACATTAAAAATACAGCTATATAACAAATAGGCATTGACAACATTGTTGCTCAGGTGTAGGCAACTAGGCCTAGAGAGTAGAAAAAAATCATTAGGTAAAATATAGGCCTATTATGTAATATAACATGTCCAGTGACACAAGTCCAACTCTTCCATTTCTTCAGGGCCAAATATCAAGTCAGGCATTCTTCCCATCACATTGTCAGTCTTTGGAGAGTAAAACATAAATGCCGTTGCAGCAACGAGAAACGGATTCACAGAACGGCATGATGAAGATGTTAACAATGCTTATCCATATTGATCGCAAGCAAGGCAGGCATGTATGACATACTTGGATACAGGGCATCACACACCTGGATGAATTGGTGGGAAAGACAGAGAGAGGAGAGACACAGTTACAGGGAGAAGTAGTAAAAAAAACTTATCTATGTCACCTTATCTATGACAGGAAGAATGTAAGGTCACTCAAGCAGCCTTTGTGTCAGTGTGTAAGCTTAAGTCACAAGTACATGCAGATTTCAGATATTTGCACAACATAATCTTAAATAACAATGCACTGAGTGATAATGAAACACAAACATGTCAGACAGACTTGTATTGTTATTATACCAGATATGCAGGCAAGCCACCAGGGCAAAAAGGCAGCCAGATAGAAGGGAGACAGGGACAGCACACAACGCTGTAAGGCAACGGTAGCCCCAAATACGCGCAGACTCAAACCCAATGCTGCTGTACACCCACACACGATCATAGGTGCGTGTGGACACAGGTTCTGCCAATACATCACTGAAATCCACCTGAGAGAGAGAGAGAGGGAGAGAAGGAAGAGAAAAAGAAACAGAGAGAGAAATTGTTGCATGGAGTGCATGTGTCAGAGAAGAGACAGAAGGAGATTGAGAGAAACTGTAAAAAGTTATTGGTGGATCATTCTAATACTTTAGCACCCCCAACTAAGTGAACAAACAATGACTCATCACTTACCACATTACACCACAACAGTATTTTGTTTTTTCAGTAGACCTATTCGTTTTGTGCACTTTAGGCATATGACGTTGTTTGTAAGTCACTGTCTCATCTCTTTATAGTTTTTTATATTTTATATTTTTCTAATGTATATTAATTATTTTTGCATATCATTTGGCAAGCACTGTACCAGAATCATTATGCAGCACATAAATAGTATTCATTGTACTTGTTTGACACTCTCCTGAAGTTTGAAGCCATTGTACAGCTGATGTAACTTACCACTAGTCTAATTTAAACACCTTCTGCAGTTATCACATTAGGGTATGCAGTCCAGACTTTTCAGAAGTTCTGTTTTCACAACATGTCTTGGCCTTTACCTTCAGGTGTTTGTTGACTCCATAAGGGTCTCTGAGATCAACATGCGTGAGAGATGGCTGAGGGGTGACGGAAAGGGTGGAGGAGGATGAAAACTGGGGTGGTGGCGGAGGGTGTAGAGAGGGATATAAACTCATCTCCTCATCATCCTCATCTTCATCATCAATCTTGCACTCCACCAGGTATTCATCTGACATCATATTGAAGACAGGCAGGAGGACAAACTGTAAAAAGAACACAGAATGCAGCAAAGCCATCTTAATGTTAAATACAAGTTGCTAAATTCAAATATTGAATCATAAAGTAATGTTGATATGCCCACATTGTGATGTTGACATCATTGTTTTTTCTCAGTTGATAATACAATGGCATATGAGCTTTGTCTCCATTCTCCTCAAACAATACAGTGGGAGATATTTTTATATTAATGGTCATGCTTTTCTGTAGGTTCCCATGTGTCAGCCTTTAACCTAATTCACTGCTTTCATTGTGAATGAACCTATTCCACAACCCACCCATATACACTGCCCTGCTGAAACAGAAGGCACTCCCTGGTAAGACTGCATGGTTACTATATTTACTCTTGTAGTGCAATGTAGTGTAAGCATGCTGCAAAGTTGAGAGAAATGCTGTCAGAATAGCGTCTAGAATTACACAGCAGTCAGAATATAAAATCATTCTTTTTTGTCCTTATATCCTGTTAATTGTATGAAATGATAGTGGCAATGGTCGTATAAAGCCACAGTATAATGAATTAATAAGGATGAAACATGCAACACATAGGTGAGATGACAAGTGTCAGCCATGCACATACTTGTTAATAGTAGTTCACTTTACAAGACTTTACGTTCTTGTAGTCATATCAGTATCCAGACACTTGCTTACCTCTTATAGAGAAGATCAGGCCAAATTCCACAAATTGGTAGTAATAGACTTTAACAAGATGGCATCATTTATGTCATCCAGTATAATCAATCAATTGATTGATTTATAGCAACCTTGGCACTCCTTTTCCAGTTCTCACCTCCACTTTTGGCAAGTCCAACAGAGCAACTCAGCAAAGAGCTTTAGGTCTATCAGTGATCAACTCTCCTGGGCAGAGCAACGCTGTCGTAAAGAGATACATGTGTCTGTGCAACAGTTCGGGTTGGAGACTACTGGAGGGCTACCTCAGCCCACGGGCCCTATACCGTATGTCTCTGTCTATCCAGGGCATGTCAGTCTTTTCATGCTTATGTCTGTGTGTGTGTGTGTGTCAGTGGCAAGGGAACGAGCATGAGGTTATTTTGAGGGGTGGAATGGCTGGAAGGGGGACCAAGAGTATGGAAGGGATCGGGTTACCTAACTGTCCATGTCACTGGTACAGTAGCACACACACGCACACACACACTTGGGCTGTGATGATAACAGTGATTTCCTTTTAGGAAGTCTCAAGTGCGTTAATTGCCTGTAATGAGTGGTTTTGAAAGGCCAAGTCAAAAAAATTCCCTTTGTCATTCATTGTAAGTGCATGTAAGCTGTCAGGGGAAAATACAGTTAGAAGTGGAAATATCACGCAAAAAAGAGTCAAATATAGAACATAGAATCTATATCATTTAATTCAGTACTATGGTTTAAACGACAATGAATCGAGTGACATCATCAAACAGAGAGCGCATTGTGAAGGAAAGGATCAAAGTGGGTACCTAGGTGTGTCTGTGACATTTGTGCATCAAGGAGCAACAGGAAGTGAGAGGGACCCTGCACTTCCTGTTCCTGTTTCACAGTTTGGTTATTTCTTCTTTTCTGGTCCCTCAATGAATCTCTTTATATGGCAGAGTGTAACCACAGACCCGACCTCCCACACCCCACCCCGACTCTTCCACCCGACTCCCCCTCCCTGACTCTCCCACCCCTGGTTCCACTGATATGGACCACTAAGGCAAGGTCTGTTCACACTTGTCTTCACAGTTGCCTTGCCTGCCTGTCCAGTTTTCATACATGAGAGAGAAAAAAAAGTACACAGAGCCGGGCAGGGAATTAGTGGCCATGGCACTTATTTTAAGTCTCCACACCTGTTCCAGTGCCAGACTTTTCTCCACAGGACTCTGTGTGTGTGTATGTATGTATGTGTGTGTGTGTATGAAAGAGGGAGCGAGAGCATGAGTATCTGATTGAGCAAGCAAGTGTCTGTGTTTTGTGTGTGCATGTGTATGCTGTATTTTTTGAGTAAATTGACAGTGTGTGTATCTGTGTGTATGTGTACGTGTGTGTGTGTGTGTATGTGGCACCTAAGGGTATAATTTCTAAAGGTGCATGTTCTCGCAAGAATGAGAGTTGAGGATCTAAGAAACATGGTAGTCTCCAAATCCTCCCTTATATCAAATACATACACACTGCCTTTGTTGTGTCCTACAAGCGATACTGAAAGTTATAGGACGTAATATAAAAGCAAGACAGTGCAATATACTGCATTACTGATCTAAATAACAGCCAGCAAATATGCATGTAAACCAGATGTGTGTAAAATATGACAGTGGTGTCAATATACTAATGGCTTTTTAGTGCCTGAGTCTGAAGGCCCTGATTTCATATGACAGGCAAAGTGCAAAGTCTGAAGCTAATTTAAAAACTGATCAAAATCTGCTTTTTATGGAGCACAAAAAAAATTGGAGACTGTCATTGAAATTAGGGCCCTAACTGAAAGTCATGTTCCTCTCTCTCTGCTTCACTGCCAACATAACCTATGACGTAAACAGAACATTTGGTCTAACAAGATCCACTGCAACAACAGACAAAATCATTGCTTTGAACAAAAACACAGAGGTTTAGGCTGAAACCAAAGTTGTCACCAGTCAAAAAGTACATTTTGTAAGAACCATTAACTGAAGATCAGGAGAGGATTTTTTTTTTAAAGTAAAATTAGAACCACTGCTGGGGAAATGCGTGCAGACATGGCAATATTAACTGACCCATAGTGCACCACAGAAGCCCTGCTTCCCCTTTTGCGGCTGATGTGAGACATTCACCAGGGCTGTGGTGCGTCCATCATGGATGGCATTTTCAGTATACTTGTCTTAAAAATGAAAGCACAACCATAATTCTGGTGGAAAGGTTGAGCCCTTACTTTGGACCCTCAAACTGGACTTTTCAAGCTCTCTCACAGTGGCCAAACAAACTCAAACAAACTCAAAGCTTCAAAGTTTTCCTCTGAAACTCTGAATTTAAGAATGTCGCAAAAACTACCTTTTTTCCCCCCATCAAGCTAAATCACAGAATGCCATGAAGCTCCACACTCAGGCATCTTTGCTTCACAGCAATAGTACAACACACTGGTCCAAGAACAGCCAGTGACTGCCAATTCCTAGAGTTTTTGTGTTTGTTGGTGTTTGTTGGGCCAGAGTGAACTAGCCTGTGTGAGTGCGCCCCTGGCTCAAGTGAGCGCCTCAATCATGTATGACAACACTATATCTACATCAAAATACGTCAAAGACTCCACGGAACAGCACTGTGATGCATGTACAATGGGATGGCAAATCAACAGACCGCATATAGTAAGACTATATTATATCATATGAGTTGGAAAAATATATCTTCTCAATTCTTCAGTTACAATGCCATAAAGGACTATAGGCATCCCTTGTCCAAAATGAAAACAGACGATTGATTCGGTATTCTCCCTCTTTCCCTCTCTCTCTCTCCCTCTTTCTTTTTGTTTCCCTCTCTTGTCTTCCTCTCACTTCAAGTTGGTGTTACTGTGTTCTTTTCTCCCTCTACATTTCTGGGCGCTTCCACTTAAGTGCCGCATCCTGCTTCTCCTTGCTCAGCGTCTACCCATGAGGCCAAAGACGGGCTTCTTGGTGGCAGGGCGAGATGTGGGCGGTGGAGAGGAGGTGGAGGTGGCAGAAGGTGGAGGGGTGGATGGGGCTGTCGCTGATGAGGGGTTCAGGGGAGGCTGGCGGGAGAGGAGCTCCTTAAACACAGAGTCCATCTGACGACTGACATCCTGAGAAGGTAAAAGGGGGGGTCAGAGAGGGGTGACAGAGGGAAAAAAAGAGAGTGAATTGAATTCAGGGTAAAGAAAGGGCAGTAAGCCAGGGAGAGATGAGCGAGGTGGAAATTAAGGTTATAAAAGTGAGAGTAAAAGAGAGTGTGTGAAATAAAGACGGAGAGAGAGATTGCCATCATAGAAAGAGAAACAGAAAGACATCACTGTTTGCAACTTGACATCCCAGGTGAAAGACCTAAACCTCCTGAGAGACATTTGAGTGGCAGGTCGTAAATCATCTCAGTGCTGTGCTAAGCAACTGAAGCAGTCTACTGACACAGGGGTGGGTGCTTGAACACAGCCTGTGCTGAAAGCACGTTAGTAGCTGAGTTGAGGTGTCTGTCAGGATTAGTAAACCCGTCACCCATGTTGTTTGTTGATAAGAAAGACAATAGAATAATACACAAGCTTATAGAAAAGTTATATGGAGTAAGCTTTTTTCCCTTGTAAAAATACAGGGTGCTTATCGGATTAGGCTTCAGGTTACTAGAAGAAAGAAACGCCCAAGAAATTGAGGCAGCCAGTAATACTAAGTAAAGTATTTCTAAAATTGCTGGGGGGTCCAGTGAGACTTGTGAAGCTGAGCAGCTGCAGAGAGACTGCAGGTGAGTGGGAGGATGCAGACCTTGTCTACCTGTATAGTCTGTTTCTCTGCTCCGCCAGGCATGGCCCTCACACTGTCCAGTGTGTGCCTGCGCTCCTGATTCCTGTAGAAGCAAACAGAATGGAGGCAAGAATAAGGTGATATTTTACTAACACTGCACATCCACCTTATGGGTGACAAGGTCATCACTGATTTAACTCAATAATGCATGTATTTACATGTATGAATGCATACTGTGTTTGTGTGTGTGTGTTTGTGAGTGTGCACCCACCCTGAGTGTTGCCGGGCAATGCCGGGTGACTGGGGCATCTGGATCAGGCGTGTGCCCTCAGCTACCTGCAGGGTGAGCTTCCGCACAGGGCTACTGCTCCCGCCACCTCCTCCTCCTCCACCACCGCCTCCTCCCCCACCTCCTCCTCCTGTTCCCACACCAAGTCCAATTCCTCTCTGCCTTCCAGGTAGAGACGCACTATCACTGTTCACCCGCATACTGGAAAGAAACATAAACAACAGGAGGTGTCAGGTAACTGAGGACACTCAAACATCACCCTGAACTGGATTGTCAAGTGGAAGAACCAAGAAACAGTGACCCTCTCTAGTTTGTATCAAATTTTCAGTGGACCAGGGCTTCATAAGCCATGTGAGCTGCCACCCACCCACACCACTGGCAGAGGAAGTGATGCAAATCCTGGGGGCGAGGACAGATGATACATGCCACAGATGTCATAACAAACAAAGTCCTTAGGAAAATGTTCCGCTTGTGTTATTGGACTATCAGTCTACGCTTGTTAGACAAAAGTAAATGGGAATGGAAAACTATTGCATCATTTCAGCAGAGTTGCACCAGAGAGGGCTGAAGCAGAGTCTGTAATCACGCATCTTTAGTTCCACCACAGGTTTGAGCTTTTTGATATCAATCCTGGATTCAAACTACCATTAGCCCAAAAGATATTTTCAGTCCCTGTTGTTTACAGTCATCAATAGCTACACAGGGTGTCAGATGATCATTCGTTAACCCACCATGTCTTAGACACAAAATGTCAGCATGTTGAGTCAGACTGATGCCTATGAGCCCAACACCCACTACTCAGCCCACTTTGACTATGAAACAAAATGGCAGCACAATCTCCCAATCTCTCTCCGGGAGCCATTGGTCATCACAGCATGTTTATGACACAAAATGGCTGGATGCCCATTCCAAGTGACCCATATAAGTGCAGTAGCTATTTGTCAACCCACCATGACTCTGACACAAAATGGTGGAAAGTTCCGTGCTCAGATGACAGCAGTAGATACAATTCAAAGCCCTGGGACTATGGCACAAAATGGCAGAATATCAGGCTGTGAATAAATGGTGTGAAGATGATTTTGAAGTAGTTATCAGCCAAGGCCGTGGCACTAAGTAGCAAGATCATTCAAACTGATACATTGTATTTGATCTAGTTAATGGCTTCCTGTCCATTGTGAGAGTGAGTGAGTCTGCATGTGTGTGTGTGTGTGTGTGACCTACCGTGTGCTATGCTCGCCCAGTTGCTGTTCGTCTGCTGCCAGGTTCCCTGTGCTCCCTCCTCTGTTCTCCTCCCTCTTTCCCCTCTCCAGCCTCTTCTCCACCCTGTCACAGCACACACACAGACAGACAGAAAGACACACACACACACACACACACACACACACAAACACAGACACACACACACACACACACACATACAGACACACACACATGCATACACCAGAGAGAAAGCACAGACGTCACCATCCTCTCACAGATTCATCAGCTCAATTTACCACCCCACTCCCCACACACATACAAAACACACACACACACACACACACAGTCAAACCAGTCAGTCTCAGTCCAGCTCCTTGGGCCATCCCTGCACTCCATCAACATTACATTTATCCCCTTCTCTCAGTGATTATGATTGAAATCAGAGTAATTATGATGATGGCTTTGATTAGCTAAATTAAGTGTGTTTAGCTCATCGTGGAGAGTCACAGGGAACATGATTCAGGTGTGCTGAAGAGCAGAGTAAGGGAAGATGGGAATGGAGGACTGGAGGCATCTGGGGCTCTAGGGAGCTGTATTAAGTCTCTTACCCTTCAGATACGTTGATGTACTTGTGGGGGATGAGGCCTTTCACTCCGCCCACCTCTCCTCTCCACCAATCAGCAGAGGCCTTGCTGTGCAGCAGGAGGTGGTCCCCTTGCTTGAATGACAACTCGGCCGCGGAGCGTGCCACATAATCAAACATGGCCACTGCGTCCCACTCTGCAGCAGGCGGCACGTCGCGAAGCACAGCAAACACAAATGAAACAAACACACACAAAATAGAAAATGACAAAAAAGCTATTACATAGCGGTTACAAATCAGTTATTATGGTTTGAAAAAGTGTGAAATGAAGGGACAGGTTCATCTTAAATTGGCATACACAGGTTTAGTTTGAGTTTGTGTATGTGTGTGTGTGTGTGTGTGTGTGTGTGTGTGTGTGTGTGTGTGTGCACCCTCTCACCGTCCTCACTGTGGGGATGCTCCGCCTCTCCTTCACCTTCCTCAGTAATCGGTTCACTATGAAAACAACAATAACATGGCCTTTCACAACACATACCGTTCTTTAATAGAAGAGCAAAACAGTTTATCACACCTGTAATAAATTGGTAGTTTCACTTTATTGGTTGAGCCCAGCAACCACAAACCCTTTCAAAGAACGTGACACACACACACACACAAACACAAACATCACCCACCAGTACTCTTGCTCCAGGGTCATGCACTTCTCGTAGATGGGTCCCGGGAGCTCGGCGGGCCCAGGGAAGATGCTCTCGTGCTGGAGGATCATGGTCTTGACCAGCGCGTTGATCTGGGGCTGCAGTGTGACAGCATCACCTGACTCCGCTCCTCGCAGCAGACTCGGCCCAAAGCACACCGCCAGGTTGTAGGGCTGCATCATGTTCTCATCACTGTACTGGGAAACACTGTATACACACACACACACACACACACACACACACACATTCAAATATGCATATGCAAGGACACACATATGTCCATACACATGAATACACACAAATCACAGTCACACAGACACACAGAGACAAAGACACACACGCACACACAAACACACAGAAATAATGGTTAAATAACAATATGATACTCCCTCTGCTATTGTTGAATAAATGACTTTGTGCCAAAGTGGCTGACTCTTCACTCACTGGTGGAGGAAAGCGAAGAGGTATCGCATGACGATGACAATCTGCCGGGGGAAGCTGGAGACCACACTCTTTATCTGGGAGGCTCTCTCTGTCACATTCTCAATCTCTAAAAGATAGACACAAGCAGTGTGTGTGTGTGTGTGTGTGTGTGTGTGTGCATGGGGCACTTCAATTAAACGAGGATTCTTGTAGGCTATTACGGTAAAAGCTGATATGAAATCAATACTACAGGACAGATGTACAAATGAGCACTGCTGAGATTCACACACATGCATACCCACACACACACACACACGCAAACATACAAACACAGGTAAATTAGTAACATACTTGGGCGCTAACAAACATACGCAGAAGCACAAAACTATACACAGAAACCTGTCACACCCACATACAGAAACAGACTCAGAATATACATACCGTTGTGCAATCACACACTGACACAAAGGTATTCACACACACGCACACACACATACACATGCACACACACAGGAAATGGTTTCTTACGGACACACTCCATCAGCTGTGAGAAAGACTCCTCAGGGAAGAGAGGCCTCTCCAAACCCCTGAAGTAGAGCTTCAGAACACCTGCCACAGAGTCAATGTCACACTCTCCATCTGTCAGAGGGTCCTCACCTGAACACACACACACACACAACCACAAACACACAACCAAAAAAACTTAAATAAACTGGCTCAGTGTCAGAATGGGCAAGAAAAGCTATCATGAACACTGCATAACACTGCATCATACACAACCATAATCTCTCTTACTGTACTATACAACCGTAATCTCTTTGACTGTGTTTAGGAATGTATTGCTAGGCGAGACTACTAAGAGTGCCAGGTCAGACTATATGGCATGTTGTATGCGTACCTCTCTCAAAAGCATCCCGAATGTGGTTCACCTCAGTCTGAGAGCCAGGTACTCTAAAAATGCCTTCATGGTGCAAACCTAATAAACAGACAATGCTTTAGCAACACAGAAATATTCAAAATAATCTGAAGTAAAATGACATGAAATCATTCCATTTGGCAAACATTACACACACACACGCACATAAAAATGCAGAGATATACACATATAGACTCAAAAACACACACTCTTATTAACACATACACACACACACACAAACAGATGCAGCCATGCAGTCAGACAGAACCCTTCGCATCCTGAGCAGCAAACCAACCGTGGAGGTTGATGAAGCGAATACAACTCTCCACCACCAGGGGGATCTGCTGTCCAGAGCTCTGCAAGAAAGAAAGGAAGAGAAAAAAGGAGGGAGGTGAATGACAAACAGATGAAGATGAGGAGGACGAGGAGGAGGAGTAGGAGGGTGTGGATGGGGGAAGACTTGTATTCATTCGGTGGGCTGATTAGAAATTGAAATTCAAGGCAAGACACCACATTATACACACAACATGCAGAGCAGGGATGAAGATAGTACAGGAGAGCATAAACAGACGAATCCATGGAGGCAAACAACACAGGCACAGACATACAGACACACACACACACACACACACACACACACACACACACACACACACACACTAGAATGCAGGAGGAGCTGTACCTGAGTTCTAGACATCCTTCTCCTTCTCCTACCATCATGGCAAGCCAAGGGGAGAGGGGGAGAGAGAAAGAGCGGAAAAGAGAAAGATAGAGAGAGCAATAGTGTGAACGAGAGATTGGCAGAAACGGAGATAGGAAGCAACAGATATTCATGGTGCTAGTATGAACAAATGTAATGGATAGACAAAAAAGAAAAAGGGAGCGCACAAAGAGAAGGAACAGGTTAGAGGAAAGGACAAGATAGCTAGAAACAGAAAAAGGGGGATAGAGATAGATTGAAAGAGCTAGACAGTCAGCCATCACCACAACTGCTGATTTTAGAGGGACTGCAAAACAACCAGAGCAACCAGTGTCTAAAATTAAAACAGACTCTCATAGTAGCTGAATTACTTTTTTCTTTGACCTCAGATCATGTCTCTATAGAACCCCTTTATCTGATGCTAATTTTAGAAACATTATTTATTTGTAAATTTTTTATTTTTCTGTGTGCTGTTTTCACACTGGAAGAACCCACTCTTATCTGAAACTGAGGTCTTCATCTACTTGCTATGTTTACACTGAAAGAGGCTTCTATTTCAGACTTCTATTTCTTCATTTTCACACTGAGAGAAGCCCAATACTGCTGATTCCCTCTGATCCATGTCCATGTATTCTCATGCTGATTTCTTTAGGCGTATGATAGCTTGACACAGACAAAATGCTTTTCTGTGTTGCTGTTGTCTTCAGCCCCGTGTTGTGTACGCCTCGTGTGTTTTCTCTGATCCTAATTTCTCTCGTCTCCCGTCTCTCCCTCTCTCTCTCTAAGGCGTCCTCACAGGCTGCTAAATCGATGTGTCTGTGTACTGGCGTGTCAGCTGCGTTAGCTGCGCTGGCTGCCTCTCCTCTCTCCTCTCCTACCCTACTCCTCTCCTCTCCTCTCCTCCCCTCTTGTCTCCTCGGCGGAGCTGTGCTAAGTGATGTAATGAGCACCGCACCCTCATGGATCTGCTGTCCACTGAAGATAAAGCAAGAGGCCGGTCGGCACTAATGCAGCGCTTGACTGACAGTTACAGCCAAACACTGTGCAATTAGTAAGCGGTAGAAGGATAGAGAGAGAAAGAAGGAATAGAGAGATAGAGAGGAGAGAGAGAGAGAGAGAGACACTGTAAGAGAAAAATAAAGGATGAGACAGTGCCAGAGGAGTGAAAAAGCAAAAGCAGCGAGGCAGGAGGAAAGACAGATCCAAGTGTGCGGTGCGCTGCGATGTGGATAATGCTCAGCACGCGAGGTTCACATGATAAAAAGCCAAAGGACAGATGGTGTTTGGCTGATGTAGTCCCCAGCCGGGATTTGTCCCATGGCACAAGGTCCCTCTTCAGGCAGGGGGACAGTGTGAGAGAGAGCAGGACACTTTAGTCAATAAACACAAGACGGACACCCTCACACACACACACACACACACACACACATACAGATAGATAGGTTTCAGTACTGGAGAAGGGCATGGGGCGTGTGTACAAGAGACACTATTGAGCAGAATCACTTTAAATGATTCAGAGCAATGTGTTCTAGGTGTGTGTGTGTAATGTAGGGACTTGAGAAATCTATCCGATGAGATGTCCTTCTAAGAGGCACGACACAGACAACCAAAGGGAGAGAGGTGTAAGTGCTAGCAGCAAAGGAAGTGGAGGACGTTCTAACTGGTTTCATGTATACCGGTGGCCGCCACAATGAAAGATGAGGTTGGGAAGTAACAGGGTACAGATTTCAGTCAGACATTAGTCATTTGGGACGACAGTTAGAGCTTTTCGGGCACTGAAACCACAACAATGGGTTGTTGGACTGACTCATGATGATGCACAACAGGACAGCAAACAAACTCAGCACAATGGCAGCTGGGAAGCACATGCAGCATGTCAGAGTGACACAGAAGCCTACAGACAGAGATAAAGTCATGCATACGACAAAACAGGCCAGCCAAATGTATATAAATAACTGGTGTGTGTGATGTCATTAGAAAGCACCCAAACTTGTGGGTGGGGGCTGATTAACAAAATCACGGTGGTCTGTGGTTATGACATCACACAACAACAAAACAACAACACGACACCACTGAGCACCAGAAAGCACTTAAAGCAACAGCGATTCTGGTTACACAAACAAATAGTAGCAACCACCAAGGCATCAGCTTCTAGCACAGGCCTAATGAGGCTACAAGCTAATATGGACACCAGCTAATGAGGCAACAAACGCCAGAAAAGTCAATGAGAGTGTAAGGAGTAGGGACACAGCAGGAAGCAGCAGCAGACAGCAGCAGCAGCAAGGGACACTGGGAAGGCTGTGCGGCTGTACCTGGATGAAGGAGAGCATGTCTCCAGAGAAGAGTTTGTGGTTGTACTGGGAGCACGGCCTGGCCTTCCGCACACGCACTGCCCTACCAGATGGCATTCTGGGAAACATACATACACCAGCAGTGCACATGTGTGACATTCTAGCACGGGAAAAAATAAAAAATAGAACACATACGCATGCAGACAATTCTCATGCAAGAATAAACAAACAAATAATAAACAAACAAACATGTGCCATGATGCAAACCACACACCTCAAACACACACGCATACCAAGAACACACATATACACACACATATACAAACATCACACCTTCATGCATACTTAATAATGTACGTTTTCTTTGTCGACATTGACATTGTAGACTGCGTGGGGCACCTAAATATTTTGTAAACCCACATGGTGTACTGACATTTCTCTGCTCATGTAAGAGTGTGTCTCCTGTTCTTTCAGACTCAAAAGGGATCAACACTGCAGATGAGTGGAACACACACACACAGTTTGTGCCAAAGCACATATCCACAAAAATGAATGCCCTTGTGTATATGTGAAATAACACCACACACCCATAACAAAAGAACAAGCACACACACACACACACACACACACACACACACACAGCCATCATGTGCTCAGATGAATACCAGCACCATCCATGAGTACGTGCACACACACACACACACACACACAACCAGACACAAACATACACACACATGCTGGCACATATGCACATACACACACACACGTGTGCTGCCACATATGCACACACACTCACATGAGAAATAGGACCATATGTGTAGCTGGACCAGTGCCATGTTTTGACAGCATAAAAACATAAAAAAATGTTTTTCTGGGCTTCCAAAAGAGTGAGAGAAAAGCAACAGGGAGAGACAGACAAAGACAAACAGATGGAGAGGCGTGTGGGTACCTTGAGGGGTCGCTGTCAATGGCCTCGGCTGGAGGGAATCAAAAGAGAGAGAGAGAAAGATGAAAAACGAAAAGAAAGGAGAAGAATATCTCTGAGCAACACTTCATTGTCTGATTCCCATGTCTCCTACTCATTACACAGACCCTGCAGGACTGTAGAGACCCCATACACAATGGATGGCATAAGGAGAAATGCAGTGGTAGGCAGAGGCCTTACACGTTACCTTTCTGAATAGCTTCCTTCAGTAGGTCATGTTTGACTTGGAGTTTGGAGATCAAAGAGCTGCCACTGAGATGCTCCTTGACTTTCTGCGGAGGGGTAAATGAATGAAAATGAAAATTTAAGAATACACTATGTTATTAACAACGTCAATATTTCATTACAGCCCGAGCAATTCTCTCTGTGTCTCAACCAATCCGATTGAGCCTTACTGTGAAGTAGTAGGTCTCTGTCTCTTGCTGATTGGCTCTGCGCTTTGCCAGGCTGAGTTTGGTCCCACCACTATCACCAGTGGTATCCAGAGAAACACTAGAGGAGCTATCGGCATTGGGGTTGCAGTCATCATCACAGATGTTCTCCAGCAAGGCAGCGTGGGTAGCCTTCAGTGTCTTACTAATCTATAGGTAAGGCGGGCAGCAGCAGACAGTGGAGAAGAGATTAGATAATGGAGGACTGAGGGCAATCATGGTCAATTTGTTGCTCAGTCTGATTATTGCATTTTTACTGAATGCTGGGAAAAGTAGTTTTATTACCATGCCTTATGGATGATAATGGAATAATGATGTCCTTAAATTGTGTGCTTAAGTGTGTCTGCAATAACTGATAATCATTCTCTGAAACGGCTTTCTGTTTGTTGTGTGTATTGGGGGAAAGAACAATTTGGTGAAGAAGGCTGTGAGTTGACGGAGCTATACCTCTTCTGTTTCCAAGGTAACAGAGGCGAGTCTTGATTGAAGCTGCTGGAATCTGGTCTCCAGCTCATACCTCACCTGACACTCTGCACTCACCTCACACACCTGAGACAGAGCAAGAAGCAGCCGAGTAAAAATACCACACACACACACACAACTGCACTCAAGCACACACACATGCACACACACAAATGCACAAGCACATGTGGGCACACACCATCAAGCCTGAACACAAACCCTCACTCAGGAGTTAGCCCAGGAGATTCCTACTCCTGGAGGAATAACAACAACAGCAGGTACCCCATCAGCCTCTGCTCTGACACCTCCTGCTGGCTCATGCCCTTACGTAATCATCAAGCCCTGGATGCCCAGTGCAAGCTAACTCAGGAGGATGCAGATCAAGTGTGGAGCACAGAATTGCTGGGCTCAGGCAGGTATGGCAGAGGAGAGAGAGACTGTAAAACTGTGCAGCACTGGAAACCCCTGGCATTCTGAACACCTGAGCCCTCAAACTGGAGGCAGAGTGAACAGGTAGCATTACATAAGAAAACACTGGCATGACGGGAGCTTATAAGGGTTTATGTTAATAAGAAACTGAACAGCGATAAATACAGGAGGAGGAAAAGAAAATCTGGAGGAAGAACAGAAGAATGAACAGTCTAGAGAAAGAAGGATATTGATATTGCACACCTCTCTCTCTGTCTCCCACGCACTGTCTCTCAATCTCTCTCTCTCATCATCTCTATCTCCCACGCCCTCTCTCTATTTCTCTTCTGCTCCTTCTCCTTCGTCTTATCTCCTTTCTGTAATCCATCCATCCATCCAATGCACAAAACACTAAGCACTGAATACCCATCTAATATTCACTATAAAATGCACTATGTAAAAATATTTACTATAAAATGTAAAGTAAACTATGTAAAGTAGATAGGACAGGAGTAGATATTTAAAACACAGTTGGGCTCATAACCAGTCAAAATGCCCAGATTCTAATAGGCTGACGCATGATGCATGTATGTGTGGGTGGTGAATCGGACCTGGTCCCCCTCGTGGGGCTGGTACTGGAAGCGGAAGGGAAGGCAGAAGGCAGAATTGTGGGCCTGCAGCAGAGCATCACGGTCCTGGCCCTGGTCCAGCCCGTTCACAGCATTGTCCAACTGCTGGAGCCCGTTCTTCAGGTTCTGCTGCATGCGGTGCCGGTGGGACAGGAAGCCGCGCATGACCCGCGTCAACGTCAGGTGGTACCCAAGATCTGTGCACTGGAGCACCGAAACAAAAATGAATAAAATAAATAACACCATTTTTAAAGATCATTTTATTTGCAATGGTTTTGAGCCAGACTTGCGCAATCACACTAACGGCTAATTCTGGCTAATTCAAAACAAGTTTCCCAATGTTGATAAAGAAAAGATAAAGAATTGTGGCCCAATATCAATGGAGAAGTAGCAAAGTCATCAGTGACTGGGAGGAGAGTGTGTGAGGAGGAGGTGAGGTTTTAAGTTACAATGGACAGACCATAATTTGGTATAGCAGGGATCTAAAACAGTAACTCTGGGTGTAAAACTCCAAGGAGGTGAAAGTGGGGTGAATGACAGCCATCAATCACCCCCCCACACATGGAATTCTCCTGCCATTCTCTGCCTGCTTTGTTTACTAGATTGCGCTATTGCACAAACACCTGTGACAAAATGACATTATAAAATAAATCTAGATTAATGTTCTACTATGCAGATAAATTTATAAATGTCAAAGTGTTGATTAAATGGGCTTGACATGATTAGTCTAAATGTCAGAGAACCAATTAGGAGAGTGCACAGAGGGTGTTCCTTTGCTGCTTTCCTTTGCTTTGAGCTGTCCAGAGAAAGGGGTTAAGCGAGAAAAAGGAAGTGGATGTTTCTTGGTGGCTGGCTTCAGATGAAAAAGGAGGAAGGGCACAGTATTGCTTCCTGAAAGCTTTCCATTGTCAGACCTTTGTTGAAATTCCTGTGCAGGAGTCTTTTGTATATAGAGGGTACATGCACTGCACTCTCTCTCTCACACACACACACACACACACAAATAGACCACCTCAAGACAACCCTTGCCAGCCACAGGTAACGTTTCTCAGGTATAGAAAGGGGACAAAAAGGAAGGACCTGAGGAGAAATGACAAAGAGGACCAAAAAAGTGACTCAGCTGGCTGCTGTACTCACATCTATCAGAGTGCAGATGTCTTGCAGGTAATACTTATTCATGGAGGCATTTGCCGCAGCAAGGTTGAGCAGGTAGTCATTACGGGCCTTGGTGCACTTCAGCTGGGTCTCCTGTACTTTACCTTGTCTCTGTTACACACACACACACACACACACACACACACACACACACACACACACACAGTGAAAAAGTAGCTTGTGTCAAAAAACATTTTATATTTGAAATATATGTCTTACTACACATGAACAACATAAAAAAACCCTCATATACATTCATATATATTCAGTCACACATACAGTAAAATCCAGACATATCAACAACATGCAAATGATAATGAAATGATAATGAGTCTTAAACCATTGGAGCATAAAATGTTTCAATGAACATGTAAATCAGCACATACACAGACACACACACACACACACACGCACACACACACACACACACACGTACACATACTACAAAACAGGAAACATTCGCAAGCAGTGTGCTTTCAAAACCTCTTCCTGTGCCAGCTTTGAGCCATGTGCAAAACCACAAGACCTCTCAGTGAGCCTGCCAACTTAGAGCAGCCAGTGGTGCCATGGTGCCTGCTTCTCTCTCTCTTTCTCTCTCTCTCTACCTTCTCCATCAGACGCTCCATCTTCTTCACTGAGCTCCGTCTCTGGCTCACTGATTGGCCGATGCCCAGCGTGTCACCCGATTTCCCTGACTTCTCCTCCAATCGCGTGGCCTCCTTGAGCTTGCCCTCTGCAGCTAGGCAGTCAATGTGGTACTGATAATAAGTCTTCAGAGTCTGGAGAGAGATAGAGATATAGATAGATAGATAGATAGATAGATAGATAGATAGATAGATAGATAGATAGATAGATAGATAGATAGATAGATAGATAGATAGAGAAACATAAGCCCAGACATTCCAGAATTCATCCAGCTCTTTAAGTTGAATGAAAAACATTCTTAGACAGTCCAAAATTCTAGAGGGTTACTGGATTCAGGGTTCTTCTTCCTATGAAGAGTGAAACTTTTTTGCAAGTATTATAGCAAATATCCCATTTAATTATATATCATATTTTTGGTGTAAATTACGCTCCAAATTCTCTCTCAATCTTAATTTACATTAACTGCCATTCATAATGGTTGCATCAGTTTAATATTACAAATAAATGATTCATATCATCAATATTCTGCAAATGTCCTAACCTCACAGTCATTGATCAGAGTCTTCAAAGAGTTATGGGGTTGACTGCCAAACATACACACACACTTTTCAAAACATACACCAATGCAGATAGCCACTGGCAAGAGAAACCATTTTGTGATCTCCCAAATCAAGGTCACTGTGGATAATGGTTCATGTGTGTCATGTGTTTAATCTGCAAGGTTATGCCCCTAAGACAGTCTTTGCACAGCCCTGAGAACAGCACAAATAGGAAAAGTCTGGCGCCTGCTTTAAATGAAGGCGAAGACTAAATGAGTAATGATTCCTAATGTGTGCTCATCAGACTCAAACACAGAGGGAGAATGAAATGCGTGTGTCTGTGTGTGTGTGTGTGTGTGCGTGTGTGTGTGTGTGTGTGAGAGAGAGAGAGATCTGGAAAATACTCTGCTCTGCCACTGCCAACATGACCACCAGTCATCATGCTGAAGAAGCACAAATGTGCATACACACACGCACACACACAAACACACACACACACACACACACATACACACACAGATTTGCTAGAACAACACACACCTGGCCAGTCTTTGATGTATATATCCCGACATGCACACCTCAGGCATATATACAAAGGCACGTACCTGAACGGCATGCAAATACACACACACACACACACACACACATATAACTGAATTCCACACAATGAAAAACATACAGTACACCACAGACACCAAAATACACACACCCCCAGGCAGTGAAACACACACATACACACTCCACGGTCAACAAAACCCATGCATACATATATTCACATGCAAGGTATTTAAACATACACATAGTCATGCAAACACACAAACATGCAAACGCAAGGTACATGAACACATATGCCACACACACACACGCACACACACACACACACACACTCAGGCTCCCTGTGACAGGTCCATTGAGGTGTGCCCATCTCTGGGTGAAGACCCATAAAGTGCCCCCCGCTGTCAGGCATTGCCACTGGGGCAGAAGCAGGCAATTCAGAGAGGGGGGGCAGAGAGAGGAGGGGATCACTGGGCACTGGCCCAGGCACACACTAAATATGCCACATGAGACACAAACACACACACACACATAGATACACACAAATACACACACACACACAGATACAGACACATATATACATACACACACACACACACACGGTTGCCATGGTTACAGAGGAATAGGGAGTGAGGGGAAGAGCAGAGCGTGCAACCCAAACTGCTCTCACAAACTACCCTCTGGCTGCTGGGTAGCAGTCTCTCAGAAACAAACACACACACACATAAACACAAACATGCACACACACATGCTTGCACGTGTCAGACACACGTTTACACAAATACACATGTGAACATATATACCATATGCACAGCAAACAAACAGACTAAGCACACAAAAACATTCAGAGCAGCAGACCCACATAAAACCCACACTTTAACATGTGCTAGAATACAATTGCACACCTTCTCTGGCACAAACAGTCATGCTTGAAAACACACACACACACATACACACACACACACACACACTCATGAACAAACACATTCACACACATTTGGAACAAAACATAGCAAGTCACACTTCAAGCACAGGCACACAAATTGAGTTGATGTGTTTGTGGCTGATGCTGATTATATTTCCGAGTTGATGGTGCATGATGGGTGTGTTTTGGTGGCACTGAATGCTTCAGATGCATCTTCAGAGGCACTTATCTTTTGCTTTTGTGTGTGTGTGTGTTTGTGTGTGTGTGTCTTTATCTATGTTTATGTGTGAGAGTATGTGTATTTGTCTGTGTGTGCATGAGTGTGTGTGTGTGCAATGCATGTGCATAAATCTCAACCTCTTACCGTTTGTAGCTCTGTGGTCACCCTCAGGAGATCATCCTGCATTTGCTGTCCAACCTCCTTACTCTGCAGCACAACAAAAACGGTATCAGCATCATGAGGAAGTGTGTGTGTGTGTGTGTGTGTGTGTGTGTGTGTGTGTGTGTGTGTGTGTGTGTGCAGGTGCACCTTTTTGGCCAGGCGATGTGTGTCCTCTATGCAGTGGGAGAGGCGCTGGGTGAGTGTGTTGCAGCAGGTCTCGCTCAGAGCGCTGTGGTCACGACTCTCCTGGCGGGTCTGGGTCAGCAGAACTGACCAGCACTGGGCCACAGAGCATTGGTCAGACTGCTCCTTCCTGCAGCCAGGCAGAGGAAAACCACCGTCATTACGCTCTCTTTCTCCTCCCTTTTGAGCTTCTCTCATTCTCTCATACACACACACGCACACACACACACACACACACACACAAGCACACAGACATGCACACACTATTCTTCTATTTTTCCCCCCTCTTAAAGTACAGGATCTACCTATAACTAGTTATTTCATTTTGTGATACACACAAACACACACACACACTTACTTTCTACTTCCAAACCTCCTCTGCCTCTTTCTCCTGTTTCTGACTGTCCTGTAACTCCAACTCCAATTCCAAATCCAATCTCTTATCTGATTCTTTCCACTGTGAGTCCAATGTTGACCCATATTTGTCTGCTCTCATCTCTCTCCTGCAGTCTCTCTTCCTCTTTCTCCAGCTTCCTCCACTCCTCCTTGGGTCTATCTCTATTCCCATCCATTATACACAGATTGTTGTTTATTTAAGATTTTTCTATTTATTTTATTTTATTTTTTAGTTATTATAGTGTACTTTGACTATTTGCATCTTGTATCTTGCTATGGTCTTTTGCAATGCACGTTCCTCTGTGTCTCCATCTACACCACGTGTCCTCACCTCTTGGTCTTGAGGGTGAACCTCTCGGCCAGCTTGTCGAGGGAGCGGGCGTACTCAGCCTCGATCTCTCCCCGTCTGCGCAGGTAGTCACTCACGTCCTGCAGCTGCTGCGTCTTCTGCTCCAGCTGTGCATCCAGCACCTTCATCTGCTCTGACAGCTGACTCCGCACCTCTGAGGGAGGAGAGGAAGGAAGAGGAGCAGGGAGAGAGAGGGGGATGGAGAGAGAGAGAAAGAGAGAAAGAGAGATGCTTGTGTTGTTAATTACAGTGTCATTACAACAAGTGTGTTGATTCATTGCACTTTGGCTATGGCAAATCAATTTAAACCACCATGCAAAAATAATGTAATTATGAGAGAGAGGAGAGCAAATAGAAATGGAGAGAGAGAGAAAGAGAGAAAGAGAGAGGGCCAGAGAGAGAGAAAGAGAGAGGGCCAGAGAGAGAGAAAGAGAGAGGGCCAGAGAGAGAGGCAAGAAAGAAAGTGACAGACAGCATGTAAATAACAACAGTCAGCAACAAAGCAAGAAACAGACAAGTAAAAAAAGTGACAAAGATGTGTCAGTTAGAGATAAACAGAGAGCAGGAAAGTGAGAGAGAGAGAAAGAGGGAGAGAGAGAAAGAATCCTACACAAAGCACATGCTCCCAGGTAGGTCAAACAGACCTCCAGTTTTGTCAGTGCAGGTTTTTCACAGCCCGACACTAAATGGCTAAGCGAGCAGAGAGATGCAGTGAGAGCCTGGGCAAGACAGACAGAGAGAGAGAGAGAGAGAAAGAGGAGAGAGAGAAAACAGCCCGTATCGTGACCCGCAGGCAGAGGCAGAGTACCACTTCAACTGCTGTGTCAAAATCATTCCTATCCACATTAAGCGGGGAATATTTTTAAGGCAGGCTGGGGAGAGGGTATTGGAGCCAGGCATGGAGATACTCATTCATCAGGGGGGAAAGAGAAGCTGATGTAGCAGTGCAGTGATTTGATTACCAAGCGCCTTTCAATAATTATGTGATATACTCATGGAGCGCTGCATGTCAGACAGCTTGAATTTGGGGAGTGGGAATGGGGGAGAGAGCTGGTCAGAGAGAGAGAGATAGAGAGAGAGAGACAGAAAGAGAGAAATAAAGAGGAAGAGAAACCAGAAGGAGATACAGGAACAGTGAAGTAAAGAGCGACAGACAGAATAAGAGCGTCAGAAATGGGGGAGAGGGGAGGGAGAAGAGGGGAGAGGGCGCGCGAGGGAGACATAGAGAGAGAGAGAGAGAGAGAGAGAGAGAGAGAGAGAGGTATGGAGGTAAGGTTCGCAGTGGTGTTGAGGGAAAAGCGCATTAGCTGACCACTTTCTCTCCCTCTGTTTTGTCTCTCTCGCTCGCCCCCTGCCCCTTCACAGCCTGAGGCAGCCTTCTGATTGGATGAGGAGAGACAGCATCACTAATACTGGCTATAAATACATCCACACGGCCCAGTCGGCACGGCAGGGCAGACCACTGCCATACAGCCAGCATCCACACAGGAGACAGGCACATGCACACTTCACCAGGCACACCCATACAGCCGGCATCCACACAGGACATACACACACTGACACACACACACACACACTCTGTGCCAGGCACACCCAAGCTACAGGAGGGAGACAGAGAAGGAGTGAGAGGGAATGAGAGAACAGGTTGAGAGAGAAACAGAGACCAACTGAGAGAGGAGAAAAGGGCAGGTGTGAAAGACAGAGATATAAAACCAAGTGATAAAAAAATTAACAATAGAGGGGAAAACAAAGATAAGCAGCAGACTGATAAAAAAAGGGGGGACAGGGGAAAGAGGTATGAGTGAGGAGGAGAAAGGAGAGATCACAGGAGAAGAGTAGAGTGATGGAAGAAAAAAAGATGACAGGGAGATAGAGGTGTGAATGAATCGGATACAGACAGACAGATGCTCCATGCTGGTATGTGTCATCCCACCCCCTCCAAGTCCACCCCTGCAGGGTCTTACCTTTGATCTGGTTCTCATACTCCACAAGCCCCCCCTTTTCCTTCTTCAGCTTGCCGTGTGATGTCATGGTTTATCCAGCAGGGGCAGCACCAGGCTCTCCGGGCCTTGTTTGTCTTCTGCTCACCTGATCTTCTGTTCAGGGGGCCGTTACACCACACAGGCAAGACCTGACAAGTCCCCACACTGTGCCAATGGCTCCAGTGAAGTTTCTTGTCAAACTAGAAGATCTAAATGCACTCTTTCTTCCTATCTTGCAATCTTTCTCTCTCAATCTCTGATAAAAACCTAGTTTCACTCTTCTCTCATTCTGGGCCACTGGTGGGCCACGACTGGGGGTTATTATGTCCCGGTCTGTACGCAAACAAAACACAAGTTGTCACACCAACTGTCTGTCTGTCTGTCTGTCTGTGTGAGAGTGTGTGACCACAGTCCCCCAGAGAAGTCTGGCGAATGTCTGTGCCGTCCTAGGCACTTCCTGTGCTTGGGCCCTGCCGACACTGTGAACGACAAAAGAAACACCGGCTTCCTCCTTGGTTTCCTGAGTGACTGGAATCAGGGTGATTGTCTTCGCTTGAGAGTCTGAAACAGAGAACGAGAGAGAGAGAGAGAGAGGGAGACTCATGAGAAATTGGGAGGGCATAACCTACTGGAAAGACAGTAAGTGAGTGAGAGTAACTATGACAAGAAAAGGGTGTAGAGAGAGACTTAAGACAGACAAAAAAAGCCAAAAAAAGGAAATAGTGAAAGAAAGAAAGAACAATATACAGTGTCAGCAAAGGGACAACGTGTGCTTCAGGGGAGATCCGTCAGTTGACAGAAACAAGCACACCTGCCCACATCCTGTTGTTCACACACATACACACACACACACACACATACACACTCCTCAGGTCACATGTATAATTTTTCACAGGCTCTCAGTCACAAGAGAACCGCAAGAGGTGCATCATCTCTGTCACGTATCACTGGTCCAGCGTGGGCTTGAAAGAGTCCCCCTACGTGCACATGGCTACAAAAATAACACTACATGCGAAATAACACTACATGCTTGGCAGCAATGGTAATGCTACCAAGGCTGCGCTAATGGAGCTAGAGAGATGAGAACAGTCTGTTATTCCCTTGTGTCAGGTTAAGACAATGAGGGTTGCTACAGAGCTCTAATTGGTGGTGTGTGTGTGAGTGTCTGGCGGTCTGCTGGTGTAGTTAGAGTGGGTTTGAGGGAGTGAGGGATGTAGCAGAGGTCAGTGAAAGCAGTTAGAGAAGCATTCGTGCACACACACAGACACACACACACACACACGCACACACGCATGCACGCACAGCTCAGAGAGTACACAGCACAGCAGTAACTCTTGAACAGATCAGGCAGGATCAAAGCAGAATCTCAACCCAAGGTCAGATGCCTTTCTGGGACCCTCAGACTCTTCCCATGTTATATCCCTCAGACTCCCGTGTTATATAACTGGTCTGAACATTGTGTGTGTATGTGTGTGAGAGAGAGCGAGCGTGTGTCAGAGTGTGAATTTACAGTGTGCAAAAGACTATGTATTTAGGATTCTGTGTGTTGCAGATAGAGCTGCGTGAGTAGTGCTAACAGTATCATATGGGTGTGTATGACTACCAAAAGTCATGTATGTGTATAGTGTGTGTGCATATTTATGTGTATGAGTATGGTCCATGTTTGCTTATATGTGCCTGTGTGTGTGTCTGTGGCTGTGCAAGTGCTTGTATGAGGGAAAGCTGGATGCTCTCTTTCTGATACGCTCTGGAACGCTCTGTGTGGGCGGATGCATAGTGGATCTTGCCATGTGTGTTTCTGTCAGTGTGTGTGAGAGTGTGTTTGTGTAGATGTGTGTATATGTGTGCATTGTGTGCTTGTGTTTATGAGGGAGTCTGAGTCACTAAGGTCTCACTCATCTGTCATGGCTCTCTGAATCTCCCTCTCTTTCTCTCTCTCTCTCTGTTTCTCTCCCTCTCTTGTCAGCTAAACACTGACTCAACCACCCAACCCTCTGACTAACAGCACTTCACCACTGCACTTCACCACTTGACCAAGATCGAACAGTAGAAGTCACCTGCCTCAGCTGACCAATGAGCAGAGAGACATTGAACCTCAAACATTCCTTTAAAAAAACACAACCAAAGAGCCATTACACATTTGCTATGCATTGTATGCATGGCTGCACATCCAGAAAATGACATGTTTGTGTAAACCATCTCAAGTAACACCCATGGTAAACAGACATGTTGTTTATCCTATTCCTGCTATCCACACACAACACATATTACAACGCATCAGGGTGCATGTTACACCCCTATGCGTTGAATGAAAATAAACAAATAAACAAACACAGCAAAAGACAATAAACATTATCAACCCTACAGGATCCCATGCATTTAGAATAGAATATGATCACATTATGCATAGTAGCTGTTGCTGTACACAGTGAGTAGGCTACTTCTTAGTCTCCTGTAAAGAACCTTGGGCAGCACTGGAATCCCCCCCCCTCTCCCAACTACCACACACACACACACACATCCACACACCCTGTGACTGTGGTCATCCCAGTGCAGCAGTGGCTGAGTGGTCCAGTGTGTTTAAAACTCGATCTGCCCCGGCGCATTGAATTTGGGTTTGGTCGGAGAGGCCCCAGGGGAATTAGAGATCCATGTTTTACGCTCCCCCCTTCCACACATACGCTCTCTCTTTCTTTCTCCCTGGGAAAGGAGGGAAGGAAGGAAGGAGGGTGGAGGGCTGCCGGTTGGGGCCTTTTATCTCTCCCCAGCACAGGCGTCTGATGATCCAGAGCCTCAAGCCTTCCAGACAGTTAGCCAACTAGCCAGCACTGCCGCTCGTCTCCATTTGTGACTGATCGCCCTCCATCACACACACAATTACAGTGGCGGTGGTGGTAGCAGTGTGTGTGTGTGTGTGTGTGTGTGTGTGTGTGTGTGTGTGTGTGTGTGTGTGTGTGTGCGCATGTTTGCAATAGATAGAAGTGTTTGAGTGTGCAAGTCTCCCATCATGTGCCTGCAGAATACATTCACACACACAAACACACACACACACACACACAGAGACACACATATAAACACACATGCACACAGTGCTATCAAAAACCCATTCATCCTTTCTTGCCAGTCACAGCATGCCTCCAACACATACTTACACACATGTGCAGGCACACACACACACACACACACACACACACACACACACACACACACACACACACACACAGTAGAACAGATCAGATCCAAAACCTATTCATCACACCTAAAGGGACAGCAGTAAATCTGTTGTAAATCACACACACATACACACACACACACAAAATCAAGATACCACACACAAAAAAACTCTGCTTATGAGAACTCTCATTCTTGCTGTCCCCCCACCACACACACGTCAACCAAACACCTATTTATATACCCTTCAGCCCTTCAGCTTAGAATGCAGCAACCATCTTAACCTAACCAATCTCCAACAACCAAACCGCCACTTCACAGAATACAACCCACCCCCCACCATGCATGGATGCATACAGACACACACACACACACACACATTGCACCACCAAATCCATCCCATCCTCTTCTAAATATAATACAGGAACAGCACTACTTGCCAAAACACTACCATGACAATAAACATGCTCGTTTCTCCAAACAACTTAACTGGCAACCAAACCAAAAAACTAAAATCGTATAAGAAAAAGCACACTGCCAATCCATTTCCAGCACCCCCAACCCCACTCACACCAATGTTCTAGTAAGAATCAATATATCCAATGTCAACTGTGATATATTTTGTAGACATGAAGGCTATTGACTGGTCAGTCAGTCGCCCGGTCACAGTGACAGGGAGAGCATGTTCAGAGAGGTGCATCCTGGGATCAGGGCGCTTATCAGCCAATCGGCTGTCATTCTGCAGTAAGGCTCTCTCCAGCTCACACGACACACTCATTGAGAAATAACATATATCTAAACACATATATCTATTTTGTCCAGCACTTGTACCCAGCACATGTACCCAAATACATATAAAACCCTCATACTACACGAAGACAGACTGACAAGACACACACACATACACATGTACATATGAAGACAGTCCACAATTGAATGTATATACATACACTTTCACATATCTACACAGACATGTACACATGAACATTTACTCACACACACACACACACACTGTTGCCTTTCTTTCTTCCTCTTTCTCTCTCCCTCTTTCCAATCCCATAATAAGCAGCTTGTGTCCTCTCTGATTCTCTTCCCTCACTTCCTCTAAAGCCTGACACTTTGCTTAGTCAAAATAGTCACCCTCCCTTCTGCTTAGCACTGCCATTTCTCCCTCCGCCTCTCTTCTTCCCCTCCTCTTTCTCTCTTTCTCGCCCTTCCTCTTTCTATATCTTTATCTCTCTTTTTCCTGTTTCTCTCAATCTCTATTCTTCCCTTAATCCAATGGCATTTATCTACCACTGCCTCCTCTCTGAGTCCCTCCATCTTACCGTCTTGTTGTCATTCTGACACTGCCTTGTTGTTCTTTTTTTGCAGGCCCTGCTGTCCACATATCCCCTTATCTCTCACTTGTACATATCACTGTAATCATGCACTGATCACACTGATCAATCATACTGGCCACACACACTGACCAAAAGACAGTTTCTCAGTGTGCGTGTGTCTGTGCGCGCCCGTGTGTGTGTGTGTGTGTGTAAGAGAGGGAGATAAAGACCATATGAGAAAAAAGAAGCTGTAGAGGGATAGAAAGAATAGAGTTATCAGGAAAAGAGAGGGAGAGGGCGATAAGCTGTATGAAAAAAAAACACAAAGAAGCCAATTGGAGAGGAAGAGAGAATTTGTTAAGAGCTCAAGAGAGAGAGTTGAAAGAGTCGCAAAGCAAAAGAGAGACAGACATAGAGAGATACAGAGGAAGAGAGAAATATGGAGGGACTGGGGAGTGGGGGTGGAGTAACAGGCAGGGATCCCCTCTGTAAAATGATAATGAGAGCAGACACAGAAGGGGTGGGGGGGACCAAGTGGGGGGGGGGGGGGTGTTAGTTCTGTTGATGATGACAGC
Organism: Tenualosa thibaudeaui; assembly: GCA_027481765.1. Taxonomy (NCBI): domain Eukaryota; kingdom Metazoa; phylum Chordata; class Actinopteri; order Clupeiformes; family Clupeidae; genus Tenualosa; species Tenualosa thibaudeaui. The sequence continues at coordinate 9,449,623 of JAIFZK010000005.1, forward strand.
ACAGATTAAAATTGAAAGGATGGGAGGAGAGGGGGGCACTGGGATGCTCTCTGCGCCGATACGGATCAATGCTGAACACACTCACGCCTCCTTTTTTTATCTCTCATTCTTTGTCTTTTTTTTCTTTCTTTCTTTCTTTCTTTCTTTTTTTCTCCTCTCTCCAGTCCACTCTTGCAACACTCAGTTCTACCTGACGATCCCTAACAGCACAGTGGGTATTCTCTCTCTCTTTCTCACACACGCATACACACACATAAACACACACACACACACACACACACACACAGAGTACATGCCACCTGACAGGTCTGACTTGTACGACTACCTTGAGCCCCTATGTGGTGAAACACTGGGGACTCGTGGGTGACAGACAGGCACAGGGCGTCAAACGGCACAGGGGAGAATAGAGGAGGAAGGACCCAGGGAGAGCAAGTTCAAAGACAGCACAGAGGAGAGCCACTGGTGCAACATCTACCCTTTACTACCCATTCATGTGCAAACAGGGACACACTGACACACGCAAACACACACACACACTCATATACACACACACTGCGTTGAGCAAATTAACCATGAATGTACAGATGTACCCTTGTGTAGTGAGGAAATCATGGTTGTAAACAAACACAATCACACACACTCTCTCTCACACACATACATACACAAACACGCACACATACACACACACATTGTGCATGCCACAGTGACCAAGACAGAATGGTGACTGCACACATCAAAAATATTCTTACACGCACGTACGCGTGCAGACACACATACACCCACCCACACACACACTCACACACACACACAAATACAGTCACTGCAATAACTGTCAGTGTACACCAATGTCAGAGACAGTGATGCCATAGGCATTAAAACATACACACACACAAACAAACACACACAGTAAGGACACTAAGCATTCCACCAAGAGTGCAAGCACCACGTCCACCATTTATAAATAATAAACAACACGAAAGCCTTACCTCATTATCTGTAATCCTCTGTTCCTTCAATCGTTCTCTCTTTTTCCTTTCCTGTTCTCTGGTTTTTCCCCTCCTCTCTCCCTCTCTCTCTCCTTCTCCTGCTCTCTCAGATACAAGGAGGGCTCTGTGTTTGAGTCACACAGATTTCATGGAAGCAATTTTGATTTCTCTCCCTCTGACACATTTAACACAGGCGACTCCCTCTCCCTCCTACTCTCTCTCTCTCTCTCTCTCTCAGGCATACATTCAACGGCAGCCTTCTCTCTCTCACACACACATATACACACGCGCACTTACACACATGCGTAAGCGCTCAAAAACAGCCCCCCCTCTGCCTCTTGTGCGAGAGCTCTCTCTCTCTCTCTCAGACACTCGCTCACACTCTCACATATACACACACACACACGCGCGCGTGGACTAAAACACAGCCTCCCTCTCAGTCTACGCCGCTCTAAGGCAGCCAGCAAGAATGTCATAACCCAAGCCACGCCCCCTTCTCTCCCCACTCCTTGCAGGCCTGCTATAAATACGCATATGGATATGAATATGCTGTCTTGCTCTCTCAGACACACACTCTTCTCTCTTCCTCCCTCTTTTTCTCTCTCTCTCTTTCTCTCTCCACTCATCCCTCTTTGATGCCCCCCTCCCCCCCTCTTCTGCTTTCTCTCTGGCCATTGAATGCTTCTCCCATGACCTTGCATTGTACTCTGTGGAGGCACCCCCTATCTCTTTCCATGCGTGCACACACACACACACACACACACAGACATTAGCAAACTCAGTCCCGTGGGACTAATATAGTGTCATGAATCCAGGCGGCATGGCACAGCACTGCGGATGATGTCGCAATAAAAGCCGATACAGGCGCAGTCAGCGTGATTAAATCGATATTGATGATAGCGGAACAATGAACCGACACAGTGAGATTAAATAAATAAAGACAAAATAAATAAACAGATACCATCCTGCCCCTAATGGTTCACCCAGTATGAACACCATCAATGGAGAAAGAGAAACACACAGGCTCCATCAAAGCACCAGTGACAAATCACCTTGAGAGAGAAGCAAACCTAGACGGAGAGAAAAAAGGAAGCACCACTAATTCATACCCAATGTGCTGATGCTGCAAGCTTGTAGTGAGCAGCGCAGCATGGAGAGCTTATCATAATTTACGGCTGACAAAGACCATAAAGAGGACGATAAAGCTGTATGGTAGCCACGGCATGGCACACACTAAAGCTGGGAACATTCCTGTGAATGCACAGGTAGACTGTGCAATGCAGGTGCAGTAGAGGAGAGTAGAGTAGAGTTACTTTATTGATCCCGAAGGAAATTCAGGTGTCCAGCAGCATACACATAATGCACAATGCAAAAACAGATCAAACATATTGAACACATCTGCATTCATACAACATTCACTGAACAGGAAGAAAAAAAAAAGGTGATAATAAGAAATGGTGCAATGCCTAAAAGGGCCATACTGAAAGGGTCAAAGCATATGTAGCAGGTTTAACATGATTTTACTTGGAATTCAACGGGATCTCATTTGAATTTTACATATAGCATTTTCAAGTGAAATGTAAAGCAAAAATTAATGAATCATGAGGGGAAAATAACTGACTAGTTGGTCCTGGGCCAACTCTTCAATCTTGCATGTCATTGTAGAATCTTAGTCCACACTGCAGGCCTGAAAAACTGTGAGTTTCATTGTTGCATCATAATGTGGAACCGTAAGTTTCAGTGTACGTTAGATCTAGAACACTTTGGTTTTCATTACTGCATCATATAAGCATCATAATGTAGAATCCTATAACATTCTCACTTGGTATTTATGATTGCATGAAGGCATTGTGGTGCTAGCACAGTCACAGTCTGACTGCAAAGACTGCCATCTGTGTCCCTAGTAACCTGCTTATGCCAGTGGCTAAACACACACAAGGTTGCATGCACACAGGAAACCTGTCTAAGATGTCTAGGTATGAGCTCAACCGCTGTTATCTACCATCCGGATGTTGGATGACACACTGAAAGAGACCTCTGCAAAAAAGCATTAACTTGCATAGCCTTTATCAGTAATTTTTGCCATGGTTCTTGTCTGCTTGTTTTGTGATGACTGTTATAGAAGGGTGATTGAGTATCTTAAGACTATTAGTACCAGTAATACTTAGTATTGCAACTAATTGGAATTAGGTGCACAAAACTAAACACACATTTCCATAGGATAGTAACATGCATATAACTGTTTTGTTGTAGTGTATATTTGAGGGATGAATCATGACATGAGACATGATAGCCCATGGACATCAGTATTCGGGGGCTGGTTATTAACAGTAAGTTATTTTATATTTGGTTTTGGTTTAAGAATTACCAACCTACTTTAACCCCTTCACCTCACCTCCCTCTTGCCCCACTAAACACCAACTGCCAGTTTCCTTTCTTCGCTCTGTTTCTATGTCCTCGCCATTTTACGTTCTTGAAGTTTTTCCATTCTCTCTAATGCACATGTCTGAACAGCTCAAGATGTGGTAACAAGTGTGCAAAATATCACCTCATTTTTTTCCCCACTGATCTTCACAGTTGGCACATTTAAATAAATGAAAAGATTTTAATAAAATCAATAAATATAAGATAATGTACATAGAGATACCCTAGGAATCAAATGTTAATCAAATGCAAACCAACACACGAAAACAGTCTTTCAAACTCTTTTGTTTGTTCCATCTACACATCCCCCCACACACAATACAGTATTGGAAAGCTCCTGTGTCAGTTCCCTTGTGGTAAACTACTGCTGCTGAGAGAACCAGCCCTCACTTGAATACTATAGGAAAGGCTGTTCCACTGCAGCTATGACAAATCTGAGTGTGTGTGTGTGTTTGTGTGTGTGTGTGTGTGTGTGTGTGTGTGTGTGTGATGGTGGACTGGGATGACACTACAAGAACAAATAACTCACAGCAGCCTCAAGCTGCATGTCACACGGAGGGACACACACGGGGCTTCACTCCACGGCACACGCAAAGAAAGAGGGAGCAATAGTGAACAGTGAACCCTGCCATTAGACTGCACCTGCCCCTAGTTGCTGGCCTGCCTTTCTTTTGTGCTTGCTTTGTCTCTCTCTCTCTCTCTCTCTCTTCCCTAGGGACTGTTCAGCTTCCACTTGGTCAGTCAGTCCTTACAGTTCTGACCTACTTCATCCCTGTGGCCTCTGAACACACAAGAAGCTCACACTCATAAGCTCTGCCGTGTGCCCACACACACACACACACACATACATTTGGACACTTAGAAAACACACACACACACAATATAACACATAGACAAAGGCACTAAGACATTCACAAGTCCTGAAACACACACATACACACACACAATATGACACAGACAAACACACTTAGACATCCATAAAACACAAACACAAACAAGCCAACACACCCAGACGCACACGAGCCCTCACACACACAGACACAGTCATAAAGCCAAGCTTCACAGTCACTGAGTCTCGAAACCCACAAACATATAGCCACACTCGTAAGGCGCTCTGCATGCTTACACACACACTCACCAGCCCACACCACAGACAAAGCACACTCCTAACGGGCTTACACAAATCACAACGGCGGACACAGCGAGTGTTCATACACACATGCACAACCATCCCTCACATAAAAATGCTATGCATACTGATATTGATCAACAGTAGAAATACAAAGATCTAAACAGGCTGTTATTATGGAACAACAGGCAATTGCAAACAGTGCTCCACAGAGTCTGGGCTGTGGGTTATTATCTCACAAATAACCAAATCTGCAACTGTTTCTATAAATAATAACACTTTGATAGAAGATATGCATTTACCATTGTTAGCTCGAAGTCGTGAGGTGATTAAACATAACTCCACAACACATCAAGGTTCTGCTAGTATTTCAAAGCCAGATGTCAAACAAGAGAGTGAAAACAGGAAGTCACCAATGAAAGATGCAAACGCCTCTAGGCTAGAAGGTTACTGTTACAGTTAGTATATGGAGAAGAACAGGGTATCATATCCCATATTTGTTCACATACACATTTGAATTGTCCCTCAGTACAAAGGGAGAGCCTGCCATTTGTTTTGTGCATTTTAAAAACAGGAACCAGTAAATGTCTTTGACAACGAGCATTATGCGGCAGTCACTATCCATAAACGAGGCCGAATCATAATGTTGTTAGCACCCAATGCCTCCATTTATCATTTGTGCTGTTAATTTTTATGCTTTTGTTGATGATGTGGAGGCCTGTTTCCAGTCATCCTTGAAAGGCTATATGTGTCCAACAGCACAACCATGTGGACATTATAAGAAGTGCATTATGCACCTCCAAATGACCATGTGTTTCATCAGGGTGCAACAATAATGACTGACAAACTGAAAAAAGACTGCATGTTCAGAAACATAATTTGGTGTACATAACCACACTTTATTGCTGCAACAAGGAGCACTATCTTGGTTACAATCTTGTGTGTTACCGACTAGATGTTCTGGACATTTGCGTGTTTGCCAAAATAAATAAAAAACAATGCATCTCATGTTTTTTTTATTTAAAGAAATAAACTCTTCAACCTGCTGACTCATGCATGCTCTCCTGTCCAGTCCATGCTCATCACTTTGTCCTCTGATAGTGTCGGTGTCATGTCAGCAGGTGTGTTTCAGTCTCTGTCATGGTACAAGGCTAAAGCGCATGTAGCCTACAGAACATGTTACAGGCTGACACACGACATGCATGACACTGTTATCCACATGACAATGTGCCCTGGGAGAGAGGACAGGGGTGGGCTGACAAGGCCAGGAGAGGCCAGAGGGGGGAGTGTGATTTCCATTGTCTGTCCTATGGTCAACGGGGGGGGGCGGGGGGCAGAAGGCTTGAATCAGATGTCCTTCTGTGAACTCACAGGGGTAGAGAACAGACAGCAGAAGCACATGCACACCCACCCCCGCTCCATCACTGCACATTAGGACGCTGCCTCAGCTGGTCAGCCTGTCTGACAGCCTTGTCCAGCTCCCCTTGGGACACCAGGCCAAACTGCTCCAGGGCAGACAGCAGCTGGGAGCGAGCGTTAGCGATGAATGAGTGAGACAGGAATGAGGGAAGGCCTCCACCATTCTTCAGAAAGTACAGGGGTACTCGGACCATTCCCATGACCTTGGATGATATTCAAATAAAGAGGAAACATACCAATCACAAAAAATTATAATTTTTTCTTTCCTTCCAGAGAATAGTTAGACAACTAACTGAGCAAATAACATAACTCCTTCACACCTCTAATCCATGGTCTGCTGCCATAGTGACCGCTGCTCTCTCCACTTCCTTGATCTCAGACTCTTCTATCTTCTTCACATAAAAGTGAGTGATGAGATTGGGACAAGAAGGAGCAGGGCAGGACACCACATGATCTTGAGGAATTATGGGAATAGCCATCCCCGTTTCCTCTTCCAACTCTCGGACAAGGCCAGCTTCTAGAGTCTCTTTAGAGGGTTCCACTAACCTTATAAAATAACGTTTATTTAAACCCTCTGCTATCAATTAGCGGTAGCACTAATGGTTTAATATTTGTGTTAACAGTAGCAGGTTCAATCCAAATGAGGAAGAGGTTCGTCACAGAACATTTCAGTTTCTGCAACACTTGACACTGCAAACACATTCCTGCAGAAATCATGATCATGACCGTGCCATGCCGATGTTTTCATTCATTAGGCCATTTGAGAAAACTTACCCACCCGGAAACCCCAACAAACCATCGAATCGCATCTGCATCTGTTAAAATCATTTATCTTCTGTTAATGCAAAATTACAGCAAATTCATGAATGCTCAGTCAGTAAACATGGTACTGACATAGGTCTTACCAGGACAATATGATTAAGTGGAGTTCTTCCAAATAGTTTGGCTTTGGTGTCAGCGTGAAGCATGACATGGCAAGCGTGCCGATGGCCAACGAGCGACAATGATTCGTCTTTCCCTATACTTGCAGGTGAATTCTGCGTCGCCATTAGTATGCTAGAGAGGTCTACTTGAGTAAGTGCACGAGGTTTATGAATGTAGAATGTGGAAGACAGGCACTCATAACATCACAACACGGAAGCGAAATCACGTGGAGCGTGCGCACCCGTCCAACAGTTAAATTGGGCGGGGATTCACAAGATACACCAATGAAAGTGGGTGCTTGCGTTCATCTCCGTGCTGGGTAGGGGTGGTCATGCATTTCATTGGTTACTTGTCTTTAAAAACGGTTTAGTTATCGATATGTATGAGCACCCTCAAATCACAAAAACATTCTCCTGCTTAGAAAAGTTGTTATTGGCACACGGCATGTTTATACTTAAACGAAAACACACTCACTTGACCTCAATGATAAGAAATCAGACCAAGAAATGATTCACAATCCATTCCTGATTTATTGACAAAACTGTGTTTGCTCAAAACAATGTCATTTCATAAAAGAAAGCTCTGTTTTGAGTGACCTTTCCCAGTAGTGAGCTAATGGTTGCACAAGAGATCAGTGGACATGAGTGATGAGCGTGGCTGTTAACATGAGTGGGTTCAACTGGATGAAACTAAAATGGATGTAAACGAGTGCATTGACGGGTCAAACGACCACGTCCACGCGTTACGAGTCCGAGGATGAATCTTTGACGTCTGTGCTTTCCGTGGCTTCGCTGACCTCGCTCATCTCTTTGCTTTCTCCGCCACTGTCACCTTCCCCCTCTTTCTCACCGTCCTGCACGCTTAGTTTCTCAGTCAGGGCCACCAGGGGGGCATCTTGGGATGGGGGAGCCTCTGAACCCCACAGACGTACACCAGGCTTCTGCAACTGAACAAAATTCAAATCAGGGAAAACATTTAAACCATTCAACCACACTTCTGATCCTTATCCTCAGCGGAGCTCAATGACACATTTACTTTGTAATTGCATTTACATTGCAATGCATAAAAAAAATGTCGCTTGGCCTGAAGACTAGACTTGAAAAGAAACCTGGGATTTTGTGGTTTTTCATGTTAGTTAACGCCCCCAGATTCCCAAGCTGAAAATCCTTATGGGAAAATCAATGGGCTTTTTGCAAACCCAGCACAAATAAGGTGTGAGCAAAAAAACCCGAGTATTTGGTCTCCCAAGTTAAAATAAATCTCTCAAGATTTTTTGAAGAAAATCAAAACAGCAATGTGGCTACCAAGAAGCTGAAGCAGGAAATCTAATGAACCACAGTGTTTCGGCGCAAGTGGCAAGCTGGACTCAAGACTGGTACCCATGGTTACTGAATAATTCCTTACTTACTTACCTCGTTTTCATCCAACTTATGGCTACAGCAATAGTACCTTAACCAGCCTGTTCATGGTAATCTACAGACTACAGACCCAAAACATGTACTGTTTATTGACAGGCAAGAAATTTTTGGAGACGAGATTTCAAAATGCTAATTTGCCACCTACAAAATGACGGTGGTGAATGTGGGGATGGAGACGTTTCACTTGTGATTAAAATCAAAGGATGGGAAACAAAACACACCCACACAGCCAGTACTAATTGTATGAAGGCAACCCCAGAAGCCTGAGGCAAAGTGTAGCCCAGCAACACACCTCATCAGCCATCTGGGTGAGATTTCTCTTCATGGCATAGGCATCCTCCCCATCAGCATAGTACTTGGGCTCCACTTCACTTATCCTAAAAGCAAAGCAGAACTCTCAGAAGTAGATTTTTACAACTAGAATATGTAAACATTCCACTTCTTTAAAGTGAACAAAAATAGAGTAACAAGAGACATACTGGAATTTGAGGGTGTTGGAGTATAAATGCAATGCAGCACGGTTGCTGTTGAGGAGAAGAAAAAAGGAAAAAAATACAAATATAAATTAATATGTACAGGCAACAAATAACAGAATCTACCTCTATCTTAAGATCAAATAGAAACATGACATATAAAAAATATGAATACAGCAGAAATATTTTGAATTTGTGAATATATCAAGTACCTTTTCCTGACGTGCAGAGAGACGTATTTGGCATTGAAGTTCTCAATCATGGCCCTGCTGGCCTGGTCCATGAGCTTCTGAGCCAGGCCCAAACGCCTGTGGGAGCGTTTTACAGCCTGTTGGGGGAAAAAAGAGAACAGGTAAGCATGTCAAACCTGACTCAACTTTACCAAGTAGAGCTGCAATTAATTGATTTCTTGCGAATTATTAAAAACTTGCTAGTTATTTTGATAATCAAGTAATTTAAGAAAAGACAAACATTAAGATGACAGCAAGACGCGCTACATGGGGAATAGAAGAAGACTCACTAATGATGTGATGTGTCCATGGGGTACATCATCAGGATCTTCTTCCCTGTGAGAAAAAAATAAGTTCAATCCAGTTAATTGACTAAACTGAGTAAAAAAAAAGCCAAAGCAAAACAAACCAAACAAAAGAAAACGGAAAATATGGCAATGAACTTACATTTTGGCAAGGACATATCCAACTATTTTTCCATTTTCATCTTCTGCTATGTAAGAGAGCTGCAGAAGATAGCACAACATTGTTTTGTCCATTTTCAGTGTAGTGATTATATGATGCTGTGTGATTACATTATTCTTACATAACGAGTAAAACACCGTAATTACTAACCTGGGGCCAGGACAAGCCATGATAAAAATAGTACTTCATCTGATAGTTCTCAGGAAGACACAACAGGTTGCAATGCTGCATGTTCATGAGATCCTCCGGCTGTAAAACAGCACAGTGTAACGTTAAACTCATAGTTAAGACTTGACTGGCAAAGTATTAAGGAACACGGGAGAAACTCCTCAATCTGTCACGCTCTCGTGAAAGGTTACAGAACTCTGTACTAGATAATCAGCAATTTACAACAATTTCAGACAAATTCGTCCCATGTCAAAGTACAGTCCCAGTTAAAGAAATGAATGTATGAAATCGGCTGCCTAGCTAACTATCCCTGGCTAATTTTACATATAGCTTCCAATCTAGAGTGGTTAACATTAGCTCCAACAGAGAGCTATATTTACTACTGTCAGGATTTTCTAGATACTCTTACCACAACCACTGTTGTTATTTATGTTCAATTTACAAGGAAATAACACCCACTAACAAAATATTTTAGAAGGGTGCTAACGTTAGCATTTACCTGAATACCAGCACCTTGTGCTTTAGCCTTAGCTAGTGTTAGCATATACTGGGTAGCAATGTTTGGAAGTGTGCTAACTTACCCTTGCATTCCGAATATTCATTTTGTCTGTTGTGTAACAGTAACGACACTATTAAGTGGAAATTGTCGAAATAAAATATATATTGTTGTTTTTCTTTAAGGATACTCTTGACTAAAACGAATCTAAAGACCACAGGTCCTGGAAAAAAGGTATATGCTACTCCAGTGCCATGTTGAATGGAACCGGAAAACGTGTGGACACGTGACAAAAAGGGCGATGTTGATAGGTTCTTGAGCTCATTTCAACAGCTGATCTTAGATCAATATACGCCGCCCCATGGCTGTATTTGCCCCATTGTAGAAGGGCGCAGTAAACTGGCTTCAGACCAGGAGATGTACATACCTACAGCCAGGCTATATTACATATCCCAACAACGGTCTTAACGCCGTGGCGAATACTTGCTACACTATACAAATTGAGCCTATTATTTAACTGGGTCATTTTTCCTGTTCGCCTGTCCTTCTGACATCAAAACTATTAATGACTCAAATAATATATATATTTTTATTTTATATACTCTCTCATTTGAGTTTTTTCTAAGAAGTCCCATATGGTCTAGCGGTTAGGATTCCTGGTTTTCACCCAGGCGGCCCGGGTTCGACTCCCGGTATGGGAAAGAAATGTTTTCGTTCACCTAGCGAAATGGAAATTGTGGCGTCAAGAAGTGCTTGTTGACTGTTGTGTTGAAATTTGCAAAAGCAACGCTGCTGTGTCAGCGAAAGGGGTGGTGCATTCCCTGTCAGTTAATTCGGCACAGGTAGCATTCCACCTGTACTCGCTGATCGGTTAAGAGCTAATTCAGAGAAATGATTCTTCAACAAGAATATATGCCATTAACAAGACCATACAGATCCAAGTTCAACAATAATTGATCAGTTCTGTCCACACAACAAATAGGAGCAGCAATGCATATTGGCAACTTTATATCTGTTAGAATAAATTCAAAACAAAACAAATAAGCCATCTCAGATACAGATTGTACCTTAATTGAATTCTCCAAGATGACATTCTCAAATGGATAGATATTCTCTCCTGTTATTATTCCTGCTGGAGATGAGAGATATATAGCACAGTCATATTGTGGAAGAGAATGTCACAAAGACAGTGCACTTGTGTGTCACATTTTACATAGTGTTTGTTATGTTGTAAATCAGCCAAGCAAGGAGAGGGAAAGAGGGAGAGAGAGGGCAATGAATGTGAATGTGACAGTGTTGTAATTTTATAACTCAGTCATGCCATGGCCTCAGCTGCTCTGGGAGGTCTAAGCACAGGCCTCTATGCTGCAGTGGTGTCCCATTTTCCCTGGAGAGGGAAAGAGTGAGAGTTGGGCACGCGATGAATGCAGATGTGTGACCCTGTGACAGCACAGAACAGAGTCCTCTCTGACAGGGCCGGCAGCCTCTTGCTTCCTCACATAAGAGGCTCCAGTCTGATGTGAAGGGCCACAGATGGAACCATTCTGAGTATTTATAGCTGAGTGTGGTATATCTGTCACACACACAAAAAAGTGCCATGGTGATATTTACTGTAATTCCATTGCACCATTCCATTCCATGCACATTTCTGATAAATGAGAAAGCAGGATAAGAAGCCACACACAACTATTCTTTCTATTCTTTAATGAAAAGATATATGTTCAGATCATTATACAAAAAGTATAACCACAAACATAAGAATAATAGTTATATTGCTTACAGAACCCAATGCCTAAGAGAGAAATGTATAATTATCAGGAAAAAAAGCAGAACAAATTCAATTCAAAATGAGTAAGAGGGATTTCAACCTGAAAAGTGCAGTCAAAAGTTCACCATCACCACCAACTCCACAATTTCACATGCAATGTGTTTACTTCCTGATCCTCATTGCACTGGTACATGTGTGGGGAATGTTTTTGTTGTTTGAATTTTGAGGAAAATATGTTTCATCTAAGACTGAGTAACACTGCAGGAAAGAATAAATCATTGTTAGCCGGAAAAAAGCCTACCAGGCAGTTAAGCCATATATGGTCCATCCTGGTATAAGTGCAATTGCTTCCTTGGTAGACAAAGAGTGTTTATTGGGGGAAGTAGCCATATGTAATAACTGGAAGCATGTCCATGTGCACTCAGACTGAGCAAGCAGAGGCAAAAGTTCATGGCTCTTGACTGCTAGATGTTTTGGTTAAGGTGACCAACTGGCCAATATTCAGATTTAAAACGTTAAAGAAAGAAAAGTCAGGAAAGTTTTCCTTTGTTTTCCTGTCAAATTGGAATGATCGTCATGCTTTATTCTCAATATTACTTGAAGTATACCCCTGCTATTGTATTTCTATCCATGTACACACACACGCCTCAAATAGGCACACTCTCACACATTCACTCACCCTCACACACCTAGTTAGTGCTACTTCAAACTTAATCATTTCATCAAACTCTGAAGATCCCTCATTCTCTCCTGCAAATAACAAAAATGTAAACACAAGGATCTCCTATCAACAGTAACTCTTTCACTGCTCTTTAACTCATAGCCCTAATTTGGTACAGACCCGAATGGACTGTTATATTTTCAAGTGAGAGGAAGGCTATCAAGGTCTTAAGGTTACACATACATGTATGTGTCACACATGTATATGGATTTGTGTTTCTGCACAATGGTTCGTAATTTGATCTGACACTATCAAATACTCTTTGCCATTTGACACCCCCAGATCTAATGCCGAGCCATAATTTCAGTACTTTTTATGGTGAAATGAAAGCAAACTGTAAATTCAATGTGCTTATGGTGAACCTGAGATCATGGACTACAACACCAATTGAAAGGGTGTGTGTGTGTGTGTGTGTGTTCAGGTCTGTTTTGCTAGGAGCCTAATTTTCCACTGTGCTTGGATGGTGCTGGACACAGACACCACATATCCTGCTGTGACAATATGCTGTACTGGCATAAACAGTCATCCGTGGAAAACTAAATCATAGAATGAATGATACCGCTCACTGTAATGAGAGGTAAACTAAGATATGGACAGAGAATAAAAGCATTAAATTATGATTTTGATCATATATAAGCAGTCACACTAAGTTTCAGTCATGTGTATTAAAAAAAACAAACAAAAAAAAAAACATTGTGTGGAATGACACTGATCAGTAGTACCATATTTCTATTCAGACAGAGTAGAGGGGAGGGGGGCAGTCCCAATACTCCAAATCCAAGCTTTTGCTCTCTTCTTTCAGAGCTAAACTTGATTACACAGACGTGAAATCCATAGAGCCACTTGTGTTCTCCATCCCACCCTCAGATTATTTTCTCAGTTTTTTGTTCTTTCTTTGTTCTTTTGTTCTTTCGTTCATTTATTCATTCATTCATTTACTGCCCATCGAGATTCTAGGGCACTTTCATAGTTTGTTGGGTTCAACCCATTTGTATGTTCCTGCATAGCTGAAGCCAACCTTCTTCAGGAGCTCATCAGATTCTGCAGGGCCACGACTAGAGAGAAGGAGAGAGACACACACTTGAGAAGATGCTGTGACCCATATGGTAAAGGCTTAAAAGGTCAATTAATGTCCTAAAAGACACTCAAGCAATGTATTTGCAGGCTTACCTTCCATATGTATATTTGACTGGAGGAGTCTTCTCTTTCTCTATCTGATGAAGAAGGGGTGTGAAGATCCTCCAGGCTTCCCTGAGCTCATCACTATTCAGATAAAAAAGAAAAAATCTTTCATTAAAGACAGTTCCATAATAGCCCTCAATGACTGGACAGCTGATTTACACCCCCTTGTGGACAATCACGGAAGTAATCATCTTAAGCTCATGCAACCATAGTTTGAAATTCACAAATTGAAATATCCTGGAAACAGCCTTGAACTATATTAAAATTATACAATCTATATAAACCAGTGTTGTGCTGCAGTAGAAGAACTAACTGACTGACCTGCGCACAAAGTGCATCTGACTCCCACAGAAGACGTCAAGGATTAGACGCTCATATGCATCGGGAAGTTTGACATCCTGTGTGAAGAATAACGCACATTAATAAGGGGTATCCATGCGCTCTGTGACTTCAGTAACCATTCCATGTGGAACTCCCTACACTGGTTTAAGGGGGAGGCTGACTCGCCCAAGTAATCTTGTTTATCAAGTCGGTTATATCAATTGGATTTTACAGTAATGAGATTTAATTAATGCAGCGACAATTCGCCCAGTTAACCATTGAACATACTGACAGCACACACACACACACACACACACACACACACAGTGAAATGGAGGTTCTTTTTCCATGACAAAAAAAATATATACATCTATGTGAAATATCTCTAGAATACATAGCACTGGATACCTTGTATCTGCTCCGGTAGGTGAGGTCAAGCTCGGTCTCCTCTGGGCTGAAGTAGACGCCAGGCTTCTTGGTCATCATCTTGGCATAGATGGCCTCGTTGGGCTGCACTCGCACCACTAGCTCGTTCCGCCGGCACTGTGAGCCGAAGATGTCACCCGGCACGTCCTTAAACTGCAGCCGCACCTCTGCCTTGCGCTCGTTCAGAGCCTTGCCGCAGCGCAAGATGAATGGCACACCTGTTGGAGAGGGAGAAAAGAGAGGAAGGTTAGGAGGAGAAGGAGGTCAGGACATTATTAACTGGTAAAAAAAAAAAAAAAAAAAAAAAAGAAGAACAGAAGAGGCTGAATAGGAGGAGTATAGAAAGAGAGGAGAAAGAAATAGAAAACGAAGGAAGTTGAAGAGAAGAGAGGCGTGAAACCAAGAGGCAGAGATAAACAGGATGAAAAGAGGAATCTGAAGAGTGGTTAAACCAACTGCCTTTGGCAGCACTCATGACAAGACATAGTGAAAGACTGTAAACTGGCACAAAAGCAGGAGAGCAGGGCTACGCAAACTCCTACCATCCCATCGCTCATTGTTGACGTAGAGGACTGTGGTGGCGAACGTGGCGGTGGTGGATCCTTTGGGCACGGTGGTGTCGTCCAGGTAGCTCAGTTTTGCATCTCCCTTCCCGTCTGGGTTTCCAACATACTGCCCCAGCACCACATTGTTTAGGGTCGCTGGAGCAATGCACTTCAGTACTTTCACCTGCAGGAGGAGACACAAACACCACCACCAGACGGTCAGACACCGCAGAGAAAAACAGGGATTGGACAGCTCACTAATAAAGAACATCTGTGTTTATAATCTCGTTGCCATGTCGGTAACCTTCTCATCACGAACGTCGTCGGAACTGGTGGAGGCGGGCTTCTCCATGGCGACCAGACAAAGCATCTGGAGCAGGTGGTTCTGCATGACATCGCTGGGCAGAGGGAAATTAACGTCAGACAGCAGACATTTGAGACAAACATCTACTCCACAATGTTTTCAGAGGCAGGTGTGTGAGAAAGAAGGCATATGAGACAAATTCACAGAGTAGCCAGAAATTGTATTCTACCGACAATATTATATAGTTCTGTGCTGTATATTTCTATATGCCTACAGAGCAATTTAAAGTTCGTCTAATCGTCTAATGACGAAATACGAAAAAACAAATAGCTCAACATAGAAGTTTATGCACTTGAGGGTAATTAAATGTAATGGGGGTGATTTGTGAGTAATCATCATATTAAGTGGTTTTAACTAATCTGAGGATTATGACAAAGGGCTGTCCCGTACCGGATAATGCCAAAGTCGTCAAAATAGCCACCGCGGCCCTGGGTGCCAAACGGCTCTTTGAAGGTCAGCATCACACAGGCCACGCTATCCCTGTTCCAGATGGGACCAAAGATACGGTTGCCAAACCTACAGAGGCATGAAAGAAGAAGAGGGAGAGAGAAGGGAAGATAGAGAAAGTGAGAGAAAGTGAGAGAGAGGAAGAGATGGATGACATGAAGCAAGCTGTGTTGAGAGAAATTTTGTAAGCTTGAGAGCCCTTATTATGCAATAGATCACAGATGTTCTGGGCAGGGAAATGAGGAAAATGAGCCAGGGGGTATAAGAAGCTGACAGATAGTGGTACCACTGTAAGGATAACAAGATTTTGGAAGAAGATTACTATGGATTATTAACATATAATTACCACACCCAGAGAATGAGGCACACGGAAGCAAGTGGTGAATCGTGGATTTTTTTGTTCTCAAGAGAGAAGTATAAAACTCATCATATTATAGGATATTAAAGAAATATGACCAATTTATGAACTTGCAGTCAAGACATGGATGCATTTGTCATTAAGTGAGATAAAGACATCTGGGTTATGGGATGGGGGGGGAAAAAAACAAAAAACAAAACCAAACAATTCCATGAAATCCCAGACATGAAAAAACACAGAAGAGAAGTTTTACCTGAGCACCATGAGGTTCTGTACCATCTCCTTGCCCAGGTAATGGTCAATGCGGTAGATCTGGTCCTCTGTGAACAGTGAAGAAAGGTGATTGGACAGCTCCTCTGAACTTTGGAGGTCTCGACCAAAGGGCTTCTCAACGATCACCCTGTTCCAACCCCTGAAACACATCAATGTGATGTGCACACACACAGACACACACACAAAAATGATCATCCCCTATTACGGTAGTCTAGTAATGAATGATAATGCATATCCACTCAGGCAGTGCCCACAGCAACACATACCTTTAATACCGCATATTAAAATCAAACACAGTGAGTAAGGAAACCTTACAGTGATACACCTTTAGTACTACAAGCTAATATGAGCTACTTGTTGGTGACACAGACTATTCAGACAGTGAACTTGTAGCAGGATAACACACAATCAGAATTAATTCCTGTATGTTCCAGAGATTAGAAGGCAATTAGACATGTCAAGGGCCTAAATCAAATCAGAGGCTGTGGCTAGATCTCATGTTTCTGTCCCCAAGCTGCAGGCCCTGGCTTCTAAGCAGATGTCCCTGTGGATATGGATTGCATGGGTATTGCAGGAGAAGCAACTGGAAGGAAACCCACTATGGAACCATGGAGCAGAATGTACCAAATACAGGCTGTTTAGATATGCTGCTCTGTGATGAACAATGATTTGTGATATATACTGTAAATGTATACACACACACACACACACACACACACATATAATACAAAATACAACGTTGAGGAATATGGACATTTGTCTAGATTCAGTTTTAGTGCATGTATGTGTGTGTGTATCTGTATATATATATATATATATATATATATATATATATATATATATATATATATATATATATATACACACACATACATACATACATACACACACATACAGGGTGCGATTTGTCAAAAAAAAAAAACAGAAGGGGGGATGTCAGGTTGAAAGTTAGTAGGCTACCAACAATGTATATTATAGCTGTGTAAGAAACTGTCACAACCTGATTTCAATTTCAATCATTTTTTTTAAATTGTTGACGGGTTTTATCCCCCCGAGGATAAAATTTTTTTCAGCAGAGGTAAAAACGGGGGAGATCATCCCCCCCTACAAATCGTACTCTGTATACACACACACATATATACATACATACACACACACACATACCACATAGACGTAGAATCTGACCACTGTTAACATTCAACTTGATATGATGAACTCACTTGGTGGCCATGCAGTGGTGGCGGATGTTCTTGGTGACGTCATGGTAAACGCTGGGTGGCAGCGCCAGGTAAAAGAGGCGGTTGGCCTCACTGCCACTGGGCAGTGACCCCAGGTACTCGTGCAGTTTGATGAAAGAGGCCTCCTCGTTGTACTTGCCACTCACGTACGAGTTCCGCTTGAAGAATGCCTCTACACGCTCTGTTTCAGATGGCTCCACCTGGTGGAGATATTAGTATATATCAGGCGTGAGTGTGAGTGTGTGAGTGTGAGTGTGTGAGTGAGTGTGTGAGTGTGAGTGTGAGTGAGAGTGTGTGTGAGTGAGAGTGTGTGTGAGTGAGAGTGTGTGTGAGTGAGAGTGTGTGTGAGTGAGAGTGTGTGTGTGAGTGAGAGTGTGTGTGTGAGTGAGAGTGTGTGAGTGAGTGAGAGTGTGTGAGTGAGTGAGAGTGTGTGCGTGAGAGTGTGTGTGCGTGAGAGTGTGTGTGCGTGAGAGTGTGTGTGCGTGAGAGTGTGTGTGCGTGAGAGTGTGTGTGTGAGTGTGCTGGGGAGTGCCATCCAAACAAGTTACATCCAAGTCACATCCAAGCACCAACTGGACATATGGACATAAATGACCTTATCTGAGCAAAAAATCATTATACCAACACAGCAAGTGGGGTGAGGAGAACCTTTCTCTCTCACTCACTCACACAAATGAAAAGTGTAGAATTATTACCTTCATGTGTGGGAGACATGCAGTCCGAATGGCATCCACAGTGAGGTCGGACCGAGCGAAGCCCACAAAGTATGTCTGCTCTGGGAGGAGGCCATCTTTAAATAACCACCTGCACACAGACGCAGGAGAGCTGAGGATTATAAAGGCTACAGCAACCACTTGCACCATAAGGTGTGTACAGTGCAAAAAATGTGTGTGTTTAAAGACAAGAAACAATGTCAATACAAAGTAAATATACAGCCTCATGATAACGTGCATTTTGTACATGCTGTGTGTTTCAGCCTTCTTGTGCTTTATGAAATGCACTAAAACTGAATCTAGACAAATGTCCATATTCCTCAACGATGTATTTTCAAGGGTTACAGTTATGTGACAGAAATGTATCTCTCAGTTTGAGCATGGTCACTATTTCCTGTGTGCCAAAGCAAATGGCACCTAGGTTTTGGCATTAAATTTGATGAGAGAACAGACCCACCATAGTGTAGGGTAGATTTTCTTTTTGGCAAGGTCCCCCTGAAGAAGAAAGCAAAAGGCAAAATCATGAGGAGCAGAATGTGCATATTTCTTTGCAATAATCCATGAATTTGATAGTGGGCCAACCACAGGGCATAAAACAGGGGCTGTTCCATACCTTTCACAATACTCTGAGTCTCTCTCAACTTTCTCAGAATATATAATAATCCCATACTGGATCCGCCACATTTAGGCAACTAAGCAGTGCATGTGGCCTCATAACCTCTTTCCCAACAAAATGTAATCCCATTGTGAAACAGCCCTGATGAAACTGTGGCAAACTGGCCATGAAAACTGCAGAGTCAGCACAGGTAGCACTGTAACAATCTCCAACTGTATGCAAACAGAGTGACATAATACACACATCCTCTGACAGAGACAGCACTAAAAGCCTTCAGCATTGAGTCTTTCCTCCTGAGCCTCTCCATAAAGCTAATCACATGTCATAGCATTCCTTATTGTGCTACTCCTAGGCACACTCCACATGAAGCCCTGGAGCCATGGCCCAGTTGACCTCTTGTGTTTCCCTGGAGTGCAGTGGGTGTGGTGAATCAGAGTCACTAAAAATGCCTACTCAGGATGACGAGGCAAATTTCGTGAATCTTGTTCCCTCTCGTTCCTAACTCTCGCAGTAAACCTCAGTGCTCAGACTGATGCTGTCTGAAACTGCCAAGACTTTCCTCATCAGCAAACATGTGCATAGAGTCAATTCTCCTTGGCTGCAAGCCATACTTGCAACATGCCCCCTCCTCCCCTAAAAAAAACCAAACCACTCTGCCAGGAACCAGGTCATGGGCATTCGCCTGATAAAAGTCTTATCATCTGTCTTGCAATACTTTCTTGTAAGACTCTGAGATATGAACATAAAACCAAAAGCTGTTACTCATCAGTAGCCCGGTTTCCATCCACTATCCAACTTGTTAATGTGCATTTAAGCTCCGAGACTAAGAAATCCTGTCGATGTGCATAAGGCATAAAGCAGGAGTCTCCAACAGGAAGCTCAGGAGCTACCAGTAGCTCGCTACCTGCTTAAGAGTAGCTTGCCAAAGGGTCAAAATATATGCAAATAAAACTCATGAAACAGTCACAAAAGGTATTAAACACACAAACACACACACACAAACACACACACACACACACAGTTGCAAGTAATGCATGAGCTGATGAAAAGTGATGGATGCAGTTTGTGCACCATCAACTCACCCTTGAAAGAAGAAGATAAACACTGCTTACATGAGCAGCCAAGCCTTTATGGAGAACAGTGTGGAGTAATCAGGGACACAAAGGAAGGATCAGGTGTGCATTTCAAAACAGAATACTGCCTCAGCACCTGCAATCTCACCATGACTTGACTGAATCAGACTGAAGTGCTTTCCTTTTGATATATATATATATATATATATACACACAATGCCATTTTTGCTATTTGCAACTGTCAGCTTAAATCTAATCAAATGTAGCTCCCGACTTCATACTTACTTAATTCACTGACTAATGCATTAGTAATATTATAACTTACATATTTCCCTCTTGGGTAACATCCATGCCCAGAAAACAACCATAACCACAGACAATAGAGCAGACCACATTTTGTCACCTTGTGAACAAATAACGGCCTGTTCTACATACAAGCTGCCAAAACCTTGAAACACTAGTGTGTCTGGTCATGAAACAGGCATTGCAGAACTACTGTGTTACACAATATGAGACCTGTTTGCCTTCAGAGAACATTTCCTCATTCATGTAGACAAAAAAAACGACAACAATAAAAAAAATTCTTTCACACTTCCTTTTCCCCTTGGCCCCTAAAGTCCAGTGTGGCATCATTTTAATTTAAAACCAGGAAGAAGAAGTCTTAGAAAGGGAGAGAGAAACGCCATGTTTTTTTCACACTGTTTTGATGTAATGTAGATGCATCATGTATCACTAGGCCAAAGACTATACAAGAGATAGCAGGCTTCACTCTGTACTGCTAGTACTGCATGTATGTACATGCCTACTTATTACCAAGTGCATGAGAAATTATGAGGAACAATCTTATTCACTCACATGCACAGCTATGTCCACATGCACCCCCCAACCACCACGGAGACACACACACACACACACACACACACACACACACACACACACACACACACATTAAGACACAAATATCCTCACCGAAGCCCCCATGATGATGAAGATGTGAACATCTGATTGATGGAACTCCTCATCCTCATAGAGTTCTTTCCGAAGCTCCCCAAACACTTCGGATCGGGACAGAGGCAGGCTCATCTTCTCTGAGAGGGCAAATGTTAAGAAAATGTTGGAATTTTCGCCACCATTACAGAAATTAAGACTCACAAAATCACATCAGCTAAATACATTTAAGCACAGGCTGGGACAAACCACTTAGAAACTACATAACTAGAGAACACCTAAGGTTATATCTACCATTATGTCACGAAACATAAAGTAGCCTACTGCGGCTGCGCACCTACCAGGTTGTTGCTGGACGTTTACGTTTGTCTGTACAGTGTGAGGTCTTTCTAAAAATCATAAGATGGTTTGTAGTGGACGTGTTAAAAAGGTTACATTTTCTTGCTTACTCATTTTAGTCACTTTCAGCTTCAATAATAGGGTTATTTTCTCGCTCGTTGCTGACGCAGGAATAACTGGCTGAACTCCGTGTAACTCAACAAGCTAACCCAGTGTAGGCTAATGTTATTAGCAAAATCCGCAGTCCAATCCCCTATTTAAAAGGCTCAGCTTGACTACACTGGATCATAATTTACAGCAGACTGAACACATTTAGCAGCACGGTTACAAAAACAATCTGGGTTCTTTGCGATGATAAAGTTCTTCTCCTTTAGGCTGAATTATTACAGATCATAACCTAGGTATTCATCTTGAACACCATCATGTTCACGTAGAAGATTACAGGTTGGGTGCTAACGTTTTAACGTATTTACCTTGATATAATGATGCGAGTGTTGTAACGATGCTAGCTGGCTAACCCGTTGCTGTCAAACGAGTCCACTTGTCTGAAGAATGGGATGTCAGCACACAAACTCACTGCTAACTTGGCTAATTCATTCAAACCTCACTCAAATTAGCAGATGAATGAATGAAACAGCACAAAACCAAATTAATATGAGCTACTGCAAGGTCCCAGACAGAACAGTAAATGTTTAGCCTTATAACGGCAGCTTCAACGCGTTCGCTTACTAACTAAACTTACTGCGACCCAGCCTACAACTACATGCAGTTTAATGCTTCAAAATAGTTTCCTGCTTCCGACTTCTGCAATTTTATTGGTTTAGAGAACAACTCACCAGTGCTGGCTCGACTTCCCATCACTGTAGCATCAGTGACGTCACATCGGCAGTGGCAGCGGCCCCTGGCAGCCGCTCACAGAAAAGCAGGAAGGGCGGAGATGTAGTGAAACACACGTAGCTGACCTACCAATCATATCCTAGTCACTCATTTGATTGCCAGGCGCATCACACAATTAAATTTATGTGAACCTCTACTCAGCCAATAAGAATCACTGCCTCATCTTTCGAGTCTTGGGGCAAATGAGAACTTCAGTTAAACCAAAGGAGCCAGTCCCGGGCTCAGATATGACGCAAAACATTGTCTGACTTTTGCATGGCAATGAATCAACAAGAAAAGCAAATAGATTTTGAAAAAAAAGAAAATGCAAACAGTTCAATTATGTTGTAATTTTCACAAAAACAGCAACTGAGAACACATGGCTAAATTAAGCAAATACATATCAAAAAGTGAAATGACCACTTATTACCTTATTACCTGCACATAAATAGTCACATTTAATCTCCTGCTGTACACTGGCACCACCTAGGGCTGAATAATTGTTACCACAACTATGAAATAAAAATGCAGACTTAACTGAAAAAAAATCTTTAATTTATTGTACATCATACATCATTTTACACAGTCATACAGTCTAACTAAAGATCTTTTAATATTGACTCCGCTTCAACCCTCTCTTGTCTAACTGGTGTGCCTGATTCAACACTTATTTCATCTTAGGTTAATGAACAGGATGAGATTAGATGAATGTCCAGTACTGATACACATTTGCAGGGTCACATCGCTTCATAATGACGTTGTCTTCTTTTGAGGTTAAGCACTTCTCCAGAAAGGCATTTTTCAACAGGTACATCTAAAAGTAGACCAACCGCAACATAGCATCAGTTAAGCACTCAGGGTAGGGTTTCTAAACATATTTTTGAGGAATATGAATATTGGTTGTGTACTGATGTGTCGTCCCCATTCAGTTACCTGTACTGTGAGTACACCAAGGAGTCTAGAATAATTCAGGACTAATTTGAGCAATTAACTGAGGAGTCTAGAGAAATTCAGGACATTCTCCACATAACTAAACAGCTGACGGTTAAAAAAAAAAAAAAAAAAAAAACTTGGAGGACTCCTTAAGACTCATCTCATCACCTTTGGGAGTAAGAGGGTAAGGACCCACTCTTGTTACGATGCCACCTCTGTCCCTTTGCCCTTGTGCTGGCATGCGTCCACCCTGACAGGTGCTGAATCCAAGGTAGCATGCAGACACAGTGGCTGTCTTATGCTGTGACGCAGTTCCTGTTGCGACGTGTACTCAAATACTGTGAAGGAATGGAAGAAAAGTAGTTGATAGGAATATAATTTCAGCCTTAAACAGGGTTGAGAGGGTAAATACCAGCATGATTGGTTAATAACTGAGGGCCAGAGGGCCAAACTACATGCCTTTCCAATTATCTGAGCAAACCAACACACAAATGCTCCATTACTGAAACAGTACATGCTTTTCATGATTCACAGGTGTCTCAACGGCAGAGGTTATAAATATTGTCATGATTCTAGACAAATGGAATCTGGTTGCCACCCATGTTGTGGCACATGTACATTATAACAGGATTCTTCTGACCAACATCAAGACACATCTCTGAACCTATGTTCTTAATCTGCACACACCATGATAACAGTGTGAGTAGGCACAGCATAACAGAAATAACAAAACTTCATAATGCAAGACCAGACATGGTATGCTTTGGTATTGACAAAGCATTTCTACCCATTATACTGTAAGTCGTCAGAGTAGGTTTTAGACCATTATTGTAAAAGTAAAAGAACTATATGGTGTTGCTTAACAAAATATACTATTACTCTCCAAAGAGAACTAGGTTCAGGTCGGGAACAAAAGCCTCTGGGTAGACATAGTGCAGGTACCAGGTGAAATTTTTACAGTTCAACCTCTTTTTGAGTCTGAGTCGCTCTGAAATGTCACCGTAAGCATTCTGAGTCACCCAACACACAGAAAAAATAAATAATTAAATAAAGATAAAAATGAAGACAAATATGAAACATGACCAACAAGAATCAGACAAATACATGAGACAAGACACAAACAACAAGACAAAGGAGTTTTTAATATGTGTATTCTGGCAAACAGACATCCATAATCATCACTTTACCTCTTGAGCTATTGCTGCTGCCCTCTTATTAATGTGATAGAATATTTGCTTGTACTCATCCATCTAGACCTCAGCCAGGCGCACCTGATTGTGTACGATCACATCAGTGCCCCTGGGGAAGAAGTGTGGGCTGCTGGAGCGAAAGATGTGGCCCACCACTGAGCATGGCATCTCTAGCCGCCCTCCACACTGCCATACCTGCAGGGCACCAGAATGGAGCCATTCAACTGCTTAGCAGCTGTGAAACACTTTCATTTCCAGTTAAACTGCAGTCAAGAAAGAACTGGGGCCTTGAAGCAAGGTTACTGGTTAACCCAGGTAACTTTGGGAGTAACCACTGATCCGCAAAGGAACAGTGCATTGAGCAACTGTTGTTTCTGAAGTGACATGTAAGTCGTTTTGGATAAAAGCGTCTGCTAAATGCATAAATGTAAATGTAAATGACATGTTTGGAGATCAGCAGTTACACCTGAAGTTATCCAGGTTAGCCAGTAACCTCGCTTTGTAGTATACCCCCTGGTAAGATGAGCAACGTACTCTAAAAGACATCTCAATGTTCTCTCCTCCCCAAATCTCCCCCAACACCGGTGTCCTGCACAGAACAACATATATCGAGATCCACTGTTATATCTTGGCAAATAATGGCATGTTAAATGAACAAAAAAACAGGAACTTCACAGTTATTTCGTAACAGTGTTAACGATCAGTTGGTAACACCATGATGAATGTTGATACTTCACAAATACAAAGTAAACAAGACAGATCAGGGTGCCACTGGATCAGGATGGATCAGGGTATTTGTAGAGTGTGTGAATAGGATCACAAGTTCTGCCCAGTCTAGGTGCATGTAAAAGTGTATGTATTCACCTTACTGGGTAGGTTTCATCATTTAGTCTGCTTCTCTCCTGACTGGATATGGTCTCCCACCCAAAGGTCAGACCCCAGTCAAAGATGCCACAGCTGAGGGCCTGTGTGGTGGGTACTGGTCTGGTGAACTCCAGGGTGTTCTGGTCTATGACAGCTATGTGCTCTTATGCAATGCGTGCTAGGAGAGGCTCCAGCCAGCCGTGGAAACACTCACCTAGTGGGGGAAACAAAAACAGGGTCTCACATATTTCACACAAATATCCCAGGTCAACTGAATGATCTGAATGGCAATTTGACCATTCAGGTGTGATGGAAAAGTAATTCACACAGTGAATTGAATGTCAGACAAAATTCATTCATTCAGCTGGTGCTGCTTTGTGACAGGCACTCATTATGTGTAACTGATATCAGTACATGGTGTGCTTAGGTACTTACAGTGCGAGTCTAGGAAAGTGAGAACCTCTCCACGAGCTTCTTGCGCACCCAACAGCCTGGCACCAACAAGTCCTTTTCTCTTTTGCTGCCGAACCACATGAACCATCTTCAAGTCTTGGACATGGTGTTCCAAAGGCGCCTTCAAATGATCTTTTAAATGAACATGAACATAAAGAACTCGTAAGAGTATGTTAAACACTGTTGAATTTTTTTCAGTGCTGGAGATTGCTGCAGTGCTGGAGAGACATTTGAGAGAAAATGTCTGTGAAGATCATAATTCCTAAAACCATGAGTACCTTGATACCAGGACATTACCTTAAATGTGAGAATGTACCCCCTTAATACACAAAATAGTGAAATTCACTGCCCTGCTAAAGGGCAACTTCCAGATACCCACCAAGAGTGCTGGCATCATCCACTAGGATGATTTTTTTGAGCATGGCAGCAGGTGCAGTATATAGCACACTATAAACAGTGCGAAGGAGTGTTGACCATGCCTCATTGTGGAACACAATGATGACACTAGAGACGGTCAACACACCTGGTAATAGAAAACTTTTGTGACCAACCATATGGCTAACAGGTTGCACAACTCAACCAACTAAATTGACTTTTAAAACATCCATCAACAAGGCCAGGAATCATTGTTTGACATTGAACTTTGACCCTACCAGACTAAATTGACAACTGATCTATTTAGAAGGATATTTTATTAAGTAGTTTCCAGTCACTCACAGTTCTCCAGTCACGGTGCAGAGATATGCGGTCACTGGCAAACTGATTGAAGCAGTGTTTTCTTAAACCCTCCTCCTTCTCCCTAAGTTCCTGTGGGCTGAGGTGCTCCAACATAAAGGCTGTCTCATTGGCTTCTGGGGTCATTGGATCCTCTCGTGGTCTCTGCAGGCGGGGCCTTAGCTCAGCTTTGCTATAGATCCCTGAAGGGCAAAGGGGGTCCACAATTTCAGGTTGCACCTTGAGAGATGGGTGCTGAGGGGCTGCAATTTGGAAGGTTAAGTTGCCGCTGGCTGCGGACCTGACGAAGACTTTAACCCACTCCTGGGTGCTGGGGAGCACTAAAGGCCAAGGCATTGGAGACATGGTGCAGAGTCACTAGCACAAACACAAAGAAGGCGCAGCTCAACATCAGGAGCTTTAGACGCAGGGAATAGCGTCGAGATAACATGCGCATCATGATGAGTCAAGGCCTGTGTAGCAAAATAAACAGCAATAAGCATGAGTAATATCATATGCATTTACAGTTCAATAACTACACCGGCCACAATTAAATACAGACAAGTAGGTCTTTGGACTGCCATGGTGGATGCTGTTCTAACGTTATTCAGGAAATTCAGAAACAATAGCGTTGCACAGGTGTATCATTACAGGCTGACCCACGCTCAACAGCAGGCCGCTCTCCGCTGTTAACTGATATCATGGCATACAATGTGTGCTTCGTTTACAAATGAAAAAAGTTCACATTTTGCGTTGACCAACATAAATGTAATCAGACGGTAGCACCACGTATCTCCTATCTCGCAGATTCGCTACCAGCTCCAGAGATAGTGATCTACTGGGTGTAATGGATCAATTTATTTCAGAAATGCTTATACGTAGCTTGAAGCTAATTTCTGGGGCAGGTGCCTTTTGTTGTACAGCTAATTAGGCTAGGTTGTTATTTCTTTGGGAATATGTTGTTGGTCCGGCCTTCAGGCTATTCAGTTTGGGTTCGTTTACAACACATAGAGCTACTTCAAAAGTGGCCATGGGCCTCTTCACTTTTCATAAAAGTAGCCATGGGCCTCTTCACTTTTCATAAAAGTAGCCATTCTCTGAATACGTTGTTGCATTGTGTGTTCTAATTTTTTAGAACGCCTGTCGTGAGGGGCGGTGTTAGTAACCATAGTTACCATCTAAACAGAACAAGAGATTTCGACAACTTTTCCAAAAGTGCACCTGTCCTGTGCGCAAAAGAAACGGATGACCGATGGCATTTTTTGGAGTTACAAACTGTGGTTACCAGAATCCAATTGGAGATCGGATGCTCCTAAAAACTTCGGACACGCAAGGTAAATGGGTAAAATGGCTGATTCGCAAATTACATTTTCGCAAGTTGGATTTGGCCGCTTTAGGAGCAGATGGGATTGTCTATGAGCAGCATCAAGACATCAGCCCGTAGGCTGCATGACTAAGAACAAATGAATCATGATTATGTTAATATTTAACAGGTCGGGAGAGAGTGTCAGAATTACCCCCCATTCATCCCACAAGGAGGCCTTCGTGTACCGACACATGCAGTATTTACAACCAACCTCTTCCCTACAGCATAGACCTACATCGGGGAAGTCAACTGAGCTATAGAGAAATGCTTAGACGAGTTCAAACGCCAAGATGTAAGTTGCTGTTTGAAAGAATGTTAGCCAACTACACTTGTCATGGTGATCATATAATAGCCTACACCTTAGCGGTCGTGTACGCTCATTTCCTTTTATACACAGCTCCCAACCAGCTGTATGTGATGCCTGTTACTGATACCCAGCAGTACGGATGGTGGCTGCCTAGTAATGAACGGTGGACAAAAACTCGCAGGTTCCCTCGCAAGCACAGCGAGATGACCAAGTAAGTAACGTAGTCTATTAGAAGAAAAATGACGTGTGACGTGTTTTCAGCAGAAGGTAGGATAGGAGCTAAGAACTAAGGTTCTTAGAAAACCAGGACTTAGGACAACTGTCCCTTTCTTGGCTGCTCAAACAGTAGTTCTTTGGTAGAGATGTTGTAGGGACATTAGCCAGAAATATCCAGATGTTTTGAGTAAAAGTTTAAATAATCTTCTTACACTAATAATAATCTTCTTTCTTGTTTACTCCTCAGATTCGTGATGGAAATGTCCATGACTGACCGAGAGTTCAGCTTGTTCTGATGGCCTATGCAGCTGGAAAATGAATGAATGTATGATTAATAAATTGTTTGTAGTAGTCCTACATACTATTTTTCCATATTGGTCTTTTACAGATTTTGATAAAATACTGAAATGCATTTGATTGCTTTTTTATAGGCCTATTAGAAGGAAAATCACTTTCATTTCACAACATTTTCAAAGTCAATGTCAGTAATAAGTTAACACTGTAATTTTATTTTACTTGACACTTGTGCCAAATGCTTCCTTACTGATTTTTGTGTTGGCAGATACGGAATAAACCATCTTGATGTCAAACGACTCAGTGAATAATGTAACTCAATGTCCTGATCTAATCCAATCAAAACTTGGATCTCTTCCTGTAACTTTTATCAATATCCAGTTTTAAAACAAAGTGGTATGCTGTAGATTGCATTTTGTTTTTCTAGACTGCGCAGACATTTCTATGTAAAAGAGTCATAGGTAATGGAGCAGTGATGGCATCTTCGTTACAAGTACTGTATAAGAGTCTGTCAACAAGTACATCAGCCTCAATGCACTGTCTAAAATATTTAAGGGCCTGCAGTGTCTAAGTTAGGCTTCTTCAGTTACTCCTCCACTAGAGAGCTTCCAGGAACCCACAGCTTTCAAATACCATCTGACTGTTCCAAAGGCAGGCAGTCATAGGTGTTGGAGTCTCAGCATGATTGCAATCACAAAATGAGCAAAACCTAGTGAGGTAAAGATACTCACCGAAGGAAGAGCAGAAATTAAAACAAAGACACTTTTATTTTTTTTTCAAGGGGAAATGTTATTTCTATGTTTGTCAGTCTTTTTCAACTTTCATCTGCAAAAAAGTTGGAATACTTATCCCTTTTCTAGTCCTTCGACAAAAATAAAGGAGAGGAAAAAAGTTAAAACAAAATAAACCAACAAAGAAAAGGTGATCAGGGTTCTTCAGGCCTGATCCTGACACAGAGGCCCCAGTGTGAGTTTTCAGTAGTCCTAAAATACTTCATTAAAATCCACCTGCACCCTCCCATGTCTCATTAACCTCCATCCAACTGCACCCCACCCTCCCCCATGCCTTAATGTACTCCAGCTCAAGGTCTACAACCCTACAATGCTAACCTTTTACCTTTGAACTCCCCCACAGTGTGTGGCCCTGCTGCTGACCACTGGGAGAGACAAAGGCACAAGCTGTTTTTGGTACAAACGTGATCAACCATCATGGCCAGTGGAGTGGACCTGTAGTGAGATGCAGGAAATCAGGGTGCTGACTGAGCGAGACCAGTGAGAGTGTGGGCAGACTGAGAAAAACAAAAACGACCAAAAACAAAACAAAAAAATCCTAAACAACAAAAAGCCCATCTAGTAATATTCTCCCTATACAAGACCAAATGTTCTGTGGTAGATAACAGCGATTGAGTTGTTCAATATACATACTCTTGCGGGAGGGAGATACACTTCTGTCTGTCTCTCTCTGACTGACTTTCTGGCAGGGAGGCACTGTTTACATCCCTCTCTGAGGGGCGCTGATCATTTAAGGCAAATCCGTCTTGTCTTGTTACACCCGTGCAGCGTGGACGGCTCATGACCATTTCAACAACTTAGATCCTGGTCAGACATCTGGGTCTACAGAAGAAGCTGCATGCTGCCATAATTAAGATAGCAGCAGCGTTTTTGTTTTTCCACAAAAACCTTTGTCAAAAAAGCTACTGCGCTCTTTGTGGACTTGTGGGAAAAAAAAAACGAAATGCGTGACTAAACCATGCAAGGAAACAAGCTTGATTACATTTTTTTTTCTTTTTTCTTTTTTTGGAGCCAGGGAATAGGGGCCCATTGTGGATGCAATACTGTTCAACTGGACTCTGACTGTAGTTGATCAGTTGGTACCATATGAGCTTGGGCTTGCATCTAAGCATTTCCAGAGCACATACCCTTCTTTGTTCCTTCACCTTGGAATGGAATCATAATAATATGCATAATAACAACCATAAGAAGAAGAATAAAAATGATGAATACAGAGGTGATACAAAATACCCAACATTTAAAACTCAAAACAAACGGATGCTGAAGATACCACAATCAGACATGCTTTAGAGCAGTTAGGTTTGGCAAGAAAGCAGTTTGTCGTATCATAGAAACCTCACAGTGAAAAGAGTTATGCCCCTTCAAGATAACAAAGCACAGTATTCAGTCATAATTTATAGATTTCTTATATATTTCTTTCTTTTTTAGAAAAAAGTCTCTCTTATAGGAATTCAAATGCAACAAACTGTGTGGTACCATGGTATCCAATCCCGTGGCTGTCTTCTCATCTGATGTCTCAGTAAGGTCTCTCGCTTGCTCGCTATATTTTTGTGTTTAATCCTGTACCAAAAAAAAATACTTCTTTTCAAAAAGAAGAGATTGATGACAGAATGTTTAAGGTGGCATATGGCTGACTGAAGGTGTTTTCTCAGACATGCCCATTCAAGGCCTCATGAGGGAAGGGCCTGCCAGCTGGTAGAAGCTGCAAACAGCCACCTGACGCCCTCTCCCCAAAGCAGGAAGTGGGGCCTGGGTTAGTCTTGCCTGAGGTTCCGTTGTGGACTTCAGACATTGACAGATGGTACCCTCATCGTGGATGACCTGTGACTGTGGGGAACCTGCTTTCCCTCCTCCATCAAAACAAAAGAAAAAAATGATGGGGAGAAAGAGATGGACAACAAAAATGAAAAAGAAACTTAAGCTTCAGCCACCTTTCTCTTTAAAGGCTTCAGATCCCATGAGGCCTAAAAGACCTCAAATAATACATGTAGCTATACATACAGATGTATATATATATATATATATATATATATATATATGTGTGTGTGTGTGTGTGTCTATGTATGTATATATTTATATACACACACACACACACATACACTGTCAACCAAAATGAGGATGCTGCTGTGGCCTTCACAAGCTAAACTGAGACAATAGATTAGAGAGGGGAAGAGACCACAGGGCAAACACTTCAAATCCAAACAGCTGTGAAGCTGCAGAGGCAAAATCAACACATCTCATTTAGTTTTCTGTTAAATACTTTGGTCTTTGGTCAATATTATTTTCTCTTCAATTTATACATATATCTCGTAAATACTTTCATACACATATATACATCTGTACATACTTATGTACTGTATATATGTGCATGTGTTTCTTCAAATGTTTTCCCCATAAAATACTTTTGCACAAAACATCAAGATTGAAATAAATAAGGAAATCCAGGAAAAAAAGAAAAACCCAGTAAACAAGTACCTGTAGTCATAATTTTCAAAAGAAAAAAAAAAACATGGCAAAAAAATGGGTGTTACACGAAAAGTCAGAGAGGGAAAAAAGCATTATGTACAGCATTTTTCTTCATCGGCTGAAGGCCTTTAGTTAAATAAACAGACTTTGCATCTTTCAAGAAGCCTGAGAGAGCGACTTTAAAAACTACATAACAATCGTCCTTGGATGTGTGTGCCCCTGCTGGCAGGCCACAACACGACAACTTTCCCCTCTCAAAAGCAGAGTCTCGTAGTCTTTTCTTTCTCATTGTTTGCTTTTTGCCATTTCTTTTTGTTTTGTTTTTCTTTTCGAGTGGTGGCATGGCTACTGGTTTTGACGTAGAGAGGGGGTGGGTCCGATGATTCGCTCTTTCTCCGCCACCACCCACCACCCCTTACTTAGCCTTGGGGAAAGGAGAGCTGATGAGAATGTTGTTTCATCTCAAGTTCAGTGGCCAGTGCTAACTTTTGGAAGGTCCAGCATTCAGGAAGTAGGTGGTCATTTCACCCTTGCCTTTGACTTTGACCACTCCACGAAACTCCAGCTGATAGCCTTTCTTGTCAAGCACCTGGTACAGGTCAGTGGTCACCTGTGGGGAACATAATAATAATAATAATAATAATAATAACAAGTCACATGGCATATATTTTATTACATACATCTTATTTGGCCATAAGCCTTTTGCCTCTATACAGCTAAACTGACAGGAAGCTCATACTATGTGAGAGACATATAGACAATTTCAAGCCTGATTATTAGTCTTACCACAGGGCTTCATATTATGTCATCTTAACATGGCAGCAGTAGTGTGGAAGTGAAATGAAGCGTTCAAGCATGGCTTTTGTTTTTAGCATTGAAGTGGTCTCCAGGGGTGTGTTGACCCTGGGTCTAAATTCCAAACTAGTAACCACGCATCAAGGTTGCTACTGTACCTGAATCCGGTCTGGAACACCTGTGCTGTCCATGCGACTGGCCACGTTGACAGTATTTCCCCATATGTCGTACTGTGGCTTCCTGGCGCCAATAACCCCAGCTACCACTGGTCCGATGTTCAGGCCTAAAACAAAATTAGCGCTCGTCAGGTGGTAACCTTTCACTTTCAGAAGAATTTGTCCAGCTTTCATCAAGTTATTCTCCTTAAATAACTAAGCATCTCTTCACAAGTGAATTTACAAAGGTCATCAACCTTAGGCCAGGTTGTGCCAGGCAGGACACTCCATATTTAGTAAGTTCATGAGTCCATATTTAAGTCCATATTTAGTAAGTGTGTACACATCCAAGTCCATGTTCAGTAAGTAGATTTAGTACACTATGTGAAAAGATATCCGTCACATTAACTCAGTGATGACTGCATTCTTTTAAATGTTCTTGGGAGGGAACGCCTAACATTTCATAGTCCAATTAAGACGTGTGTAATGACTGCCGGCGAACTTTAAGCACTGGTACTGACCGATCTTCATCTGGAAGTTGTTGAAGGAATGCTCATTAATGTGTGCCATCTGTTCACGCAGCCGCATGGCATAGTCGGCCAAGGCGGTGATGTGGCTGCGACCCTCCTTGTCATAGGTGGAGTCGTTAAGACCAGATGCCGCCATGTAGGTGCTGCCAATAGTCTTGATCTTCTCTAGCTGCCGGTACTTCTCCTCACTGATGATCTGATGATACCATGAAAAAAAGCAAACAATCATTTAGATTATCCACAAAACAATTCAGCAGTAACCAACAGCAATGGCATTTTTAACCGTTCAGCCATAACAAAATCAACATTTCCACAACAGACAACAAACACTAATAAGACACAAAGCTTTAAGAGACCAGTAATGTGGTTAAAACTAGGGTTACACTATATTTTCCAGATCCTGGAAATCATGTTGAGTGCTGTTATCAAATTCATATATAAACTATAAACTTATAACATATAAACTTCAAAACATCATCATCTGATGACTTGTGAAAACGTCTGTATAACCAAACGTAATGAACATGAATTAATTTGTGTTTGTTGTTACCAATACACTGACCATAGCATATCTGATTACATGATACCTTGTCCTAATCGAACTCATCGTCTTGTCATGTGATTCTGCCCTATTCTCCTATTGGTGCTTTTGTGTGTCACTCACTTCATCGAAATCAGCGATGATCTCGTTGAGCAGACGAAGACACTCCACGCCCTCGTTGTTGGCCTCCAGCTCCACGTAGAACTCTGAGAAATTGCTGATGGAGGCGAACATGACGGCCACGCACTCGCACGACTGGTAGTAGAGCTCGTCGTTGCGCCGCTCTCGCTGCAGGAAGTGCGCCGCCACGTCCTTGGGCAGGATGTTGTGCAGGAGGCGGCGGTTGTAGGCCTGCAGCTCCTCCATCTCCTCCTTTTCCTCTGTGGCCTGGGGGGAGCCAAAGAGCAATAAAAAGGCCAAACTCACAACACAATGATGGAAACCCAGATAGGACAGCAACTAACTTGGCTATGCCACTGTGTGCTGCGTTGCAGTATGCCTTCATCTGGCCTTTAACAAACACTCTCAGTTAGCGACTGTTATCATCTGAGCCAAGATCTAAGGCACAATCTGATTTTACCGTAGCTTCGTTTTCAGCAATACTATTGAATACATCCTGTGTGTGTTACTCTGACTCTAATGATATTACAGACTTGCATAAGGCATACATATGCATGGCACTCTTGTGTGGTAGAACCACACAGTGCTGTTGTGTTTAACTAGAATGACCATCCGCAGGTTGTCTGTGAGAGTGGGTGTGAGCCATCTTTTTTTTTGGCTCAAGCAGATGTGTTAACAAGTGTGTCAAAGTGTGTTTAGTGAGGGGAAGAGGAGAGGAAGACAGAGAGACTGTGTACAGGAGTAAGTGTGAGTGTATCTGTGTGTGTGTGTGTGTGTGTGTGCGCGCGTGTGTGTAAATCAGGTGCTCCTGCTCTACCTGTAGTTTCCACAGGAAGTCGAGTCGTGCGGTGGACTCCACCTGCTGGGCGTGTAGGTACAGCGCCAGCACAAATACTGTGAGAATCACTGGGGTCATGACTTTAAGAGACACTTTGGTCACACTGTAAGGACTGCCAACAGAGAGAAAGAGAGAGAGACAGAGAGAGAGGTAGAGAGATTTCTCTTCTTATTCTTTTTTTTAACAATACCCTTGACTTTTACAATGATTTCAACAAGGCCATCATATCAATAAACTGGCCTTCATCTTTGGATTTATCTCACTTTAGAACAACTTGCCCCGTCCCTCTAGAGAAAATAGTCTTATTACTCTTATTCAGCAGAACATTTCTGTATCCACAACCCCCCACAAGGACAGTGTCTGAATCTCAGTGGCCCTGTAAGCTCTAAGCCCTGAACCCTAAAAAACTAACTGGCATGAATCTGCCAATCATGAAGCTGCCTCAGGCCTGTTAAGTCTTTGAGGGCTTAGGACTTGGGAGTGGCATTAAAGTGGATTTAGCCAGTATTTTAGTAAGGGAGCGAGAGGAGAGAGCCTAGCATAGCATTACCAAAAACAGAGAGATAGTGCGGGACATTTAAGTAAACATCACTCGGCATGCCTAAACAAGGCAAGCGCTACCACATCCCAAAAGAACAAAAGAATCTGTAATTGTCTGCTGCTCTGTGCCACTCACCACTGGTCTGTAGTTTCATTGAAACTGGACCTGGATAGAGGGGAGAAAGGATAGTACACATCACCTCACCTTGTACATTAAAACCAGTACTTGGATAAGAACTCACCTTAATAGTCTTGTACATAATATACTGAGGGAACTTACCATAGTAAAGATTCATTAGCAACACTGAAAAAAAACAAGGGAATATTATTAGAAAATATCTGGTGCATTTGGACAGAACAATTTATCATTATTTATGAAGGTTTCATAATTCATAATTCATAAATCACTGGCATTGAGGTTAAATTGGTATTTACAGTTTGACTATGTTCTGATGTTAAAATGCACTCGTGTCGTCTCATAAATAACTAGCCTGCATTACCATGGCCTGCATGTGTATGTGTGTGTGTCTATGTGTGCTCACAGGGCATTGGCTGTGACGAAGAGGTCGGCATTGTCGAACAGCGCCACCTGTGGCCACTCGACAAGCAGCAGGAAGGTGAGCTGAATGAGCAGCATGAGGACCAGCTTCCCAATGCTGCTGATCTGCAGGAACACGGAGCAGGCCAGGAGCGTCAGCAGCACGCTGTAGCTGAAATACTGCAAGACAGGAGACAGAGGGAGAGAGGGGGAGAGAGAGAGGGGTAAAAGAGAGGAGAGAGGTAAAGTTAGGGGAGGAGGGAGAGGCAGACAGAAGGATAAGGTGGGAGAGAAATAGTGAGGTAGCAAAGACAGAGTAATGCAAACACATTGCCAGAGCAAAACCAAACAGAGCTGAAAAGGACCGAGGTGACGCAAGCTGGCCTGGTGCTTCTCTGGCCACTCGGACAGACAGCCAGCCCATCCCTGATCACCGAGCCTGGCTAAGGCACTGCTAATGGCCAGCCAAATTTATCATCCTCCCTGTCACCCCACCCTACCCCAGCCCCACCCCTCCCATACCCTCCCCCCTCCTCTCCACCTTCTGTATCTCTCCTTCCCTCATCTAATCCCTGTCTAAACGTTCCCCTTTCTGTTTCTCTACTTCTCTCGTCATCATAACTGTCTAATGATTTTCTCTCCCTCTCATCTCTGTTCATGTCTAAATGTTCCCCTGTCCTGATGTCTGCCAGTGGGAATGTGTGTGTATGTGTGTGTGTGTGTGTGTGTATGTGTGTGTAAGGTTGTGACAGCCACTGTCTGCTGTATTCCAGGGAACAGAGAAAAGGCTTTTAGCCCAGTGAATGACACTAACCAGGGTCCCGTTTCCTCGAAACTCGTAACTGTGTGGAGCTGAGATCATTCCATGATGAGAGAGGGTGGTGTATGACTTTTGTTTTTCTCACTCTCTGACTCTCCCTTGTTCTCTCTCCCCCCCCCTCTCTCTATATTGATGTCAGAGACACCGTTGGGTTGTAAGTAAATACTTTTCTAAAGAAACACTTAATTAGAGTGACCCATAAACCTATAAGTGAATCTAGCTAAAATAAACAAATAAATAACCTAAAAATGCAGGATTGTTTTTCCCTCATGTGGCATCCCCTTACTCTGTAGTTGCTCCCCATAAACATAAATACACACATAGACACACACAGACACACATACATACAAACACACTCACACACACACCATCCTATAAACACTATCATTAGTTATCTTTCATGCACTCAAGCCATGAGCTTCTCTCTCCCCCAGCACACACACGGACACACACACATACACAAAAACACACACATGGAAAACAAATCATTTTCTCAAAAGTTTAATACACCTGAGGGAACAAACACACTTGCATTGTTTGTTTCTTAATCCTGTGAGTAATTAACACACACATACAATGCTACAAATCTGGTTAAGTCACTTCATGGACTTATTGTTGATTGTGCTCTATTCTATGTTCTTGTTTTTATGCAAATTGTTTTAAGTGAGTGGCTGTACATTAATTTAATTTACTTTAGAGACACACACACACACACAAATAGGTGTTTGTGCTCACCTCAGGAAAGGGGCAAGATGGAGTGTTGCTGGGGCATATGACCAGCCCGTCCTCTGCCCTCTGCGAGAGTTTGTGGATGACACACGGGGTCACCAGGTCAGAAGACAAGTTCATCTCCCTGGCAACACAGTCCACCAGTCTCTCTGTGTCACAGGCAAACTGCAGAGGACATCAACATGTCACACAACCACACTAGAAAGACTTTTTTCAAGGGACAAATTATATAGTTATTCCCAAAAACAATTCTTCTTTGATTTATCAAACTGTGACTCTAC
Source organism: Tenualosa thibaudeaui (assembly GCA_027481765.1). Classification (NCBI taxonomy): domain Eukaryota; kingdom Metazoa; phylum Chordata; class Actinopteri; order Clupeiformes; family Clupeidae; genus Tenualosa; species Tenualosa thibaudeaui. The sequence continues at coordinate 9,487,444 of JAIFZK010000005.1, forward strand.
AGTAATATTATAATTCATTTTGTAAGTATATTTCTTAATTGGTTACATTCCTTTATCAGACTATTTTAAAGTCATTCTATGCTATTCTATTCTATTCTTTTCTATGCATTTTGATGGTGAACTAAAGGGGAAAATGATAACCCACTTGCATCTGTAGCAAATCCTTTTTACTAAAAATCAGCCATGCAATTTCACCAACCCAAAAATCAAACATTGCTATACTGCACAACCTCACGCAGTGAGCTATTGGTGTGAAATATTACAGGGTATAGGTCACTTAAATATGTGTCACTTAAATGCCATGGACTGACACAGTGTTGACAAATCCCTCATGTACATGGCCAGATAAGCTGTGGTAGATGCTAACAGTGAGCTAGTCTGCTAGCTTGGTTGCTAGCTTTAGTCAAACTTTGTTTCATGCATCTTTCTATGAGCCGTGGTGAGGGTGGTGGTGGGGTGGTGGTGTAGAACTGTGTGACGGATGACTATGATGTACCATGTTGATGAAGGCAGAAATGAAGACGAGGATCAGGGTGAACACCCCGACCAGGGTGCTGTTTGTCCGAGACTGGACAATCTTCTTGGACACGGTCTGCATGGCTGCAGGAAAAAGCTGAGGGAGGGAGAAGGAGGTAAGGAGAAAAGAGAATGAGAGTAGGAGAGAGAGAGAGTTAAAAAGACATACACTCAGTTATCTGGACTGCTGTTGCACTACAAGACTCATAATAAATCATGAGATAAGAGTAAAACTAAACAGAGCAAAATCAATCAAAGGGAGATGTAAACACAAGGAGACAGAAAGAGAGAGAGAGAGAGTGAAGGAGGGAGATATAAAGGGAGAAGACAAAGGAGGAAATGACAGGGAGACTAAGAGAGAGGAGTCAGAAGGGCCGATGCTCACCTTGATGCAGGAGTAGATGGCACATATGAAGAGGATGTTGGCGAGGATGATGAAGATACTGATGTAGATCCCCAGCATCACTGGGGTGCTGCACCCAGAGCAGAGAAAACGCACACACACACACACACACCACAGAGGTCACCAGAGTTCACACAGACCGACACATTATATCTGTGCTATGTGTGTGTGTGCATGTGTGTGTGAGGGAGAGAGACAGATAGAGAGAGAGTGGGTGTGCATGTGAGCTAGTCTGAACTTCATGGATGTTGCATGAAACGCATATGATAATATTCAAATATCCACAACACATCTACTTTCAAACTTTCAGTCCATGTGAGTAAGCACATTTGTATACACTACACTTCAAATTAATTTACAAATACCGTTGGTCTGCGTGTGTTTGTTTGTGCCGGAGGGTCTAACACTGATTAAACACTTCACTGTGTTTGCACATAAAATCAACACACACACACACACACACACACACACACACACAGACACGCAAGCACACACACGCACGCACACACACATACACACACACACACACACACTTTTGTGTCTTTCATTAGCTGTTGAGTGTTTGTGTAAAAACTAAGCCCATTCTACATCACACTTACTGTGGGAAAATGACAATCTGGATAAAGGAGATGAAACAGAAGACCAGTAATGTGCAGGCCACATAGCCCCCGAAGCGGTCGTCCACCTTCTTTGAATACTGATCCCCCGATAGCCACATGAGAGAGAGAGAGAGAGAGAGAGAGAGAGAGGGAGAGAGAGAGAGGGGTGAGGAGGGCAAAAGGTCAAAGGTCACCTACAATCCACAACATATTTTCATAAAACTCAAGGTCAGAAATTTGCAATTTGAAATCAGCAATAGACAATTTTCATTTTGCTTCTGTTCCGACAATTTGAACCTAACTCAGGGGAGGACAAGAGAGGGAGAGAGAGAGAGTGTAGGAAGAGGGACGGAGGATAGGGGGAAAGGGGTTGAGTGTGGATGAAGAGGTAAGGAATGGGAAGAGACAGCAGGGAGAGACAGACACAGAGGGGGAGACAGACACAGAGGGGGAGACAGAGAGATGAAAGCGGAACTGAGCAGGAGAGTCACACTGACCTTTTTCTCCAGACTGGAGGTCTGGAAGGTGAGCAGGAACTTCTTGACATGGTCTTTGCGCAGCTGGTCAATGCTGCGGGCGTCTATGGCACGGCCCAGGAACTCATCCACCTCATCCTCAGGGTTCATGGCTTCCTGAGCGCCACGGCTATAGGGACAGGAGAGAGAGAGTGAGAGAGAGAGCGAGAACGAGAGTGAGAGAGAGAGCAAGAATGAGAGAGAGAGAGAGAGCGAGAGAGAGAAAGAGCGAGAGTGAGTGAGAGTGAGAGTGAGAGTGAGAGAGACAGTGGTTACATGTCTTTCTCATTCTTATAAATACACAGCACACCTGTAACTGTATGTCTACACATAGACACCTAGGTGTCTTATTCCATGTGCCCTTCATACTTGAGATGGGTAAGAGACAGAGAGGAAAAAGGGAGCTAGAGAGAAAAGAGAGAGAGGGGGAACAAAGGAAGAAATAATGTGGGTGAGATGGGATATAGTGAGATGGGATATAGTGAGAAATAGAGAGAGAGAAAGAGAGAGAAAAGAAGACCAGGGGATAGAGTGCAAAATGTAGGCAGAGGGCGAAAGAAAAACACCAGGTATATACAGAATATAGAGAGAGTGAGAAGAGAAGAGAAAGAGAGTCAGACATGATCAACCTTGACCTGCTTTAATTTTTTGTTTAGTCTGATTTCCAGCAGTAGAGACTTAAAAAAACTCACTTGTCTTTGCTGGATGTTTCATCAATGCCCTGAGGGGAACAACAAGGTCACAGATTACAACCAGAACCCAGACAAAAACACACCGAAGGAAGACCACACACAAGGGACATGGGAGACAGACAGAGCAGCACACAGTCAACCATAGAGACACAGGTCAAAGGTCAAGCATTGGTCTCATCGAAGACATTCTAGAACCATCTCTGATCTCACCATTTGTCAACTGGAAAATTAAATATTTGTTTAATTGGACATTTGTTTAATTTTCTGCTTTTGTGTTATAACACATCAGACATTAAGCTGCTGACATACACATCTACACATCCTATATGGTCAATCGTCATGATGAGGTCAAAGGTCAACAGTTACAGAAACAGGTGGATCTCATTATTAGCACTATATATATATTCCTAGTGTTGTTAGGAATCTTTTTTTCTCAGTATTCTGTTCAATATTTATCCATTTGTTTTTCACAAGTCCAGGAGCCTCTCTCCCTGATCAGTTAGGACAGTTCTGAGCGTGAAGGAATGCTGCCTTATGTCTCCTCTGCTCCATGTCTGTGATCTCACCATCTGTCTGAAGACTTTGGAGTCCTTGGTTCTGGAGAAGGAGCGATCGGGGACCCAGCGAGGCATCAGGCCCTCGTTGGAGTTGGCCCGTGTGCGCTGCATCTTGGCCATCATGGCCTTCTCCTCTTTCTGGAACAAGCAGAGACAACAAGGGGAAGTTGCACACCGTCAGATGACCAAACTGCACTTTCACAGAGGGTAACTGTTCAATCCAGCTCAGAAAAAAAACTGAAAGTTACAGGATCTGGAATCAATTGGGCATCTTATGATTACTAAAAAAATAAAAACCAACAATTGACCGGATTGTTTTGGTCAAACAATTTTAGGATAAAAACAATGAAAACACACCAGCATAATAACTCAGCAGAGAGCCAACACATACACACAGCAGATGTGTGGCACATATACATCTGGTCTGGGGTGAGCTAGTGTCTAAGATGTGTGTTAGTGCTGGTGTGGAGGGGGGTACAGACCCTTTTCTGACTGCAGCCAAGCACCAGGAAGGTCTCGATGCTGTGCTCCTTCAGGTAAGCGTTTCTCTCGCCACCAAAGCCAGGCTCCACCTCGTAATCCCCATTAAGATATTGGAGTGTCGCTTTTGTTATGTGGATTCTCCTGTACAAGGAGGAGAAAGACACACATACACACACACACACAAACAGTAAACATCTTGCACAAACCAAGTTAATTCTACATCATTTTGAAATCAAGTTCAAACATTTTCCTTAAAATCACAAAACAAATCATGAAACATTAGGATGAATAAAAAATGATGGCGTGACAGAGGCACTGACGTTTGAATATGAAAGTCAATATTTTCTCATCCTTGTTTGATTCTACTAATTACTATTCTCTGCTGATTTAAGGATGTATGCTTCTAAGAATAGAAATAAAGGAAAACTATGATAACACTAAAGGGCATTTGTTATCACATATGCAGCTGTTCGCTGGTGTAGAAACACAGTACACATTATTTTGAGTAAACTGTACTGTAAATTTCCATGACACCAAAATGTATGGCATGTGAATCTAATTTATGGGGTGCATCACCTCAGAGGGTGTATAGCTATGGTTGTGTGTATTTATGGCATAGTCTTCCACAAATGTACTGTATGCAGTATGAGTGTGTAGAGTTATACCGGTCTGCATATCATAGACCAGTCAATGTGTGTGCATCAAAACAAATCTTTGTAGTGGCTGTGGTATGAGTTAAGTGTATGCCATGAGTGTGTGTGTATTTCCTCAGTATGTGCTTGTGCCGTGGTAAGCATTTGTGGTATTTTTGTGTGTCATGACAAATATGTGTTTGAGTAGAAAAATGTGTTGTTATGGTGTGTGTGTATGTATATGTGTGTGTGGGGGGTGTGGGGGTGGAATTTGTGTGTGCATATGTGTGACTAAGAATGTGTAGCTGTTTGTGCATGTGTGAGTGTGTGTCTCACCCTGCTTTGCCCCCGGCCTCCATCTGATTGGCCAGTGTGACATCATTGGACCACACGTCAAACTGCCACTTCCTGAGTCCCAGCACCCCGCAGTGCACACGCCCACTGTGGATGCCCACACGCATGTTCACGTTGACCCCCGTCACCTCTCTCACCAGCCTGGGGCCAGAGAAAACACAAATACACACACACGCAAAATCAGTAACCGCAGGCCATCGTCTTCTCCAGCAGTGGTGGAGAAAGTACTGGAACTCAGTACCTAAGTAAAAGTACAAATAACCAGCAAAATATTTACTCAAGTAAAAGTTGAACTACCACATCAAAAAAATAAAATAAATATTAGCTCATGTTGTCTCTGAATAATATAATATAAAAAAAAAAAAATACATATTAGCTCACTAATAATAATAATTATAATAATTATTATTAGCTCACTAGGCTATATGAAATTGTACAAAACTCATATATTTTTTTACGGAAATGCTGATAAACTAAATTACTTCCTGAAGGACAAAAACAACACATCCACTAATTCTGATTCAGATATTTTAATGATAGGCTGACCCCCCCCCCCCATTCCCTTTGCGTCTTAACAAGAAATGACACTTGCATAAGTGTATACACATTACATTCTGGAAGCCTTTACTAAGTTGTGTTACAGTAACAAAGAAAGCAAAACCCATACACTCAGCATAATGAATAAATGAGGCCAAATCTTTGTTGAGCTATTCCCTCATATTCAGTTTCACATGTGAAATCCCTGTGAACACTGTGGATGCGTTCTGAATGCACTGACTCCGAGGGGGTTGGTAAGTCGCAGTGGTATGATCACATGGCAGACATCCAGCGTTCTGCCAGCGAGCCTCATCTCTGTCCTTGGCACTACCCCTGCTAATGCCCCATGCCTATGCCTCTGTGCGTGAATGCCTGCCCTTCAGCTGACGCTGCGCCCGGCTGAGTGAAGCCACCTGCTGCCCTGTCTGTGTGATGCAGTCCAGGGGAAGGCGGAGGAGGAGGAAGTTGGTTGGACGGGGTGGGGGGAGTTCCTGCTGACTGGAGTCGGCCAAGGGACATCACTATCTGTTGGGGCTAAATGCAGGGCGCAGAGGGTATGTGCAGAGTGTGTGTGTGTGTGTGTGTGTGTATGTCTATGTGTGTGTTTGTGCGTGTGGTATTCAAGTGCAGTGGCAAGGCACATCCAGGTTGGAAGGCACTTCCAACTTCTTTTAGTTTAGGAGAACCTTTAGGAATCTAATTTGAATGGTAACAAGCACAGTGTCTCCCGCAATGAACTAAAAGTGTTTCACAGCTGGCACTGCATTAGCGAAGACTTTGGCTGCTTGCTAAATGAGCTTTTAGGAATAGGCTAAATCTTGAGACTTTGCACCTTGGTCACCATTTAAAAAGCTAGTTTTCAAAGGAGAGACACTGAGCAGATATTTCAATCAGGAGCTAGCAGTGAGCGCAGTATGTGCAGGTGGCATGTGTGTGGTATTTACGTGAAGAGATCGGAATGTGCTTCATTAGCCAAGAGCCTCAGCAATGTCAGACTGTGGAAACTCAAGGAGTTAATGTATGGTTGAGTAATCCGGGGTCAGAATGCTAAAAATCCTTCCCGCTGCACCGGGTCAGATATCAGGCAACAGCTTCCAACGAGCATCCTAGCAACTCAATCTGCCACTGCCTTGGTGGGGATTAGAGGAGGATTCATTCCAGACATAGCTGCTATCCACAACAGAACAAGGGAGGGAAGTCTGCACTACTGCATAATGGAAGTTAGAGCCCAAGACAACTACATCTCAACCATATTTTGGCACAGCTCCAAACTGGGTTGAGTGGTTAGTGGTTAGTCCTTTGTCTACATCTTACGAATGTACTTTATTATGGCTATTTATTATGCATCTCTTGGAACCATTATTGGTTTAGAATGTTTTGGAAACATTTGAAAATGTAGGTGTGTTTCCAAAGCATTCATGCTGTGAACATGGGAGACACATGCAAGATCATTCGTTGTCGCTATTCGTTGTCGCCATAGTCAAATAGTAGTGCTGGCAGCTATTCTATAGTGACATGGGCTATTCTAATGATGGCAATGTGGTGTGTGTGTGTGTGTGTTTGTGTTAGGGTGTGTGTGTGTGAGAACTCACGAGATGGCTTCGATCATGTCCACACCCATCTCCACGCAGCAGTGAGCGTGATCAGCCCGTGGCTCGGGCAGTCCCGACACACAGTAGTAACAGTCCCCCAGGATCTTGATCCGTAGACAGTGGTTCTCCTGCATGAGTGTGTGTGTATACATGTGTATGTGTATGTGTGTGTGTGTGTGTGGGTGTGAGAGAGAGAGAGAGGTGGGGGAATGAGTAAGTAGGTGTTTGTATGAATATGTGGTGGGAGAAAGTGTGTGTGTGTATGTGTGTGTGTGTGTGAATGAGTGAGTGGGTGAATATGTGTTGGGTGGTAGTGGGATCAGTGGTGGGTTGGAAATGGAGAGATGATGAGAAAGAAAGACAGTGAGAATGAGATGCACCACATGAGTGACAGAGCCAGACACAGAGAGAAAGTAAGAGGGAGAGAGAGAAAAAAAAAAGAAAAAAAGAGAGAGAGAGAGAGAGGGAAGAGAGCGACACAATCTGTCAGTGTGCTCCAGCTGGTAGTGTCGTGGCAACTTCACGCTGAGACTTCACCCTGTCTCTCTGATAGCTGTCAGTACCACACACACACTCACACACAGACTCTCTCTCTCTCACACACACAGACATTCTCACACTCTTTCTCTCTCTCTCTCTCTCTCTCTCTCTCATGCACACATGCACACACACACACACACACTGAGCACTTAGCACATGTCAAAGCCCCTCAGATTACCACCCAACAGATAACAGACATGACAACGCCAGCTGAGCAGACAAATCTCTTCTGACTCAAAGACAAACACACCACTCCTCAAAAGAAAGGCCCCTCATTTCCCAACAGACAAGGGGACCCTGTTTCAATCACTGGATGGTATTGGATTTACAGTAGATGGTTTAATAAATCCTGACTTTGGAAAGAAACTAGCTGTGTTGTATGTTGACATAACATGTTGAAATGAGTCAACTTTCACACTGAAGAGCAGAAAAGTTTCTTTCCATCATCCATAATTATCCATGTTAGTATGTGGCTAGTGTGTGTACAGTAGTCTTTACAATGTTTTAATGTGGATGTTGATATCATTATTGAGGGCTGGGTAGGGGAATGGCTTGTACTTACAGAGGCCAGCTTGTCAAAGCGGGCAAAGAGCTCGTTCAGCGTCATAACCAGTTCCTGAGCTGTGCACTGAGATGCCAAACTAGTGAAGCCTTCAATATCTGCAAACAGGATACTGAGAGACAGAAAGGGCATGATAAAGACAAGGGAGGTGGGAGAAGAGAAGAGAAGAGAAAAGAAGAGAAGAGAAGAGAAGAGAAGATTGGTTAATTGTTCATTACAACATTACGGCCTAATAACTCCAACTGAAGCAATCCAATTTCCACAAATGGCTCTTGTGCATACACTCCTAATTTTCCAAACACAAGACTTAAGACTCCGTCTGCATGAACAGCGATTAATGAGATACAAAACACAACAAGGCAGACGAACAGACAGGCAGACGGACAGACAAACAGACAGGCAGACAGATAGATGGACGGACAAAATAGAAAACCAAGAATTGGAGAAGAGGAGAGGGAAAAGTAGCATATGCTTTGTGAGCTCTCTCCATCTCTCTCTCTCTTTCTCTCCATGTCTGCATGTTGGTCTGAGGGAAGAGGACTCTGCATATCTGCTCTGCTTCTGGCTCTAATTGAATGCGGGCTGTAAGAGCCGTGTGTATCTTTTGGGGATGTCTTGTGTAGCAGCCTGCCAGTGATTAACTGTTCCCTCTCTAACGGTAATTAGCCTGCGCTGGCTCCCAGCCTGCCCCCACAGACTCACACTCTCCCGCTCCCCGAGGCCGACGAGAGGGATGAGAGACGGAACAGGCGGAGAAGAAGAAACAGAGGAGAGGGGAGAACAGAGGCAAAGAGAGGAAGAGGAGGGAGGACAGGATCACAGACAGAGGAGGGCTAGGGAGGAAGGAAGAAGAGAGAACATTAAGAAATATAAGAAATAGAATAAGAATATAAGAAATAGAATAAGAAAAAAAGGAAGGAGGGAAGGAAGAAAAAATTAGGGAAAGAGGAGAGGAGAGTAATAAAGGAAAAAAAAAGAACGGAAAGGAAAAGGACTGTAGAGAGCAGACAGGAGAGACGAGTGGGAACTGGGAGAAGGGAGTACTAAAAGAGGGTCCAGAACAACCAGGGAGGAGACAGAGGAGAGCATACATCTGTACTGGAGCAGAGTGATACTGAGAGGGTAGGAGGGGAGGAGGAGGAGGGGGAGAGGAGAAGGACAACATGGCTTCTTCCACCACCATCAGGCAGCACGGGGCACCCAGCACCCTCCTTAATGGGCATACACACCAGCCCTGATGACTTCCTGACACACACGCGCTAATGATGCCCGGTTACACACACACACACACACACACACACGCAACGCCGTCTGGACCATGCCATGCGTGGAGACGATCACTCAGGCAAACAACACAGGGATAAACTGCTTAGCCCTCCAAAACTACATCTAGTGGAGATTTGAAGCTCTTGGAGAGTGCATTCTGGTGTTTGGCTGGATGATGTTTTTGTGTGTCTATGTGTGTGTGTTTATGTCTGTGTGTGTGTTTGTGTGAGGGGGGGTAGATGTGGTGTTGGCAGACCTGACGTTGTCGTGCTTCTGGATGTAAATCTTGTGGAACATCATGTTTTCTTTTGTGGCGTTGATGTCAGCCTTCATCTCCATGGCGACATGCCTTGGCAACACGGACAGCAACAAGCGTTCCTGAAAAGTGTGTGTGAGTGCGAAAGTGAGAGTGAAAGAGAGAGAGAGAGAGAGAGAGAGAGAGAGAAGAAAGAGAGAGTGAGCGAACAAGAGGAGAGAAAGATGGTGAAGTAAGGGGAGAGTATCACACCATCAATGAAAGAAGATGGTGGGAGTAAAAGGTGAATAGACAAGAAAGACCAGACAAGAAAGGCAGGATGAAGAGAGAGTAAGAAAGAAAGGCAGAGAGAGGGAGAAAGAGAGATAAGGGGAGGATAAATTGTATTCCATCCATTGCTTATGCATGTAACATCTATGATTTGTCGTGTTTACACTCTTCAAGAAGATAATTATGCAACAAATCAATTTAAGCAATTAAGGCAAACAGGTAGACAAACATACTAGCACTGTGAAGGTATGTGTTTCCAGGTATGCATGTGTGTGTGTGTGTGTGTTGGAAGGGTACCTGCTGTTGGTTCTCTCTCTGCAGGTGCAGGCGAGCCTGGATGTAGCCGCGCGTCTCCTGGAAGGCCTGCCTCTGGGACACCTCGGCCGGGTAGTGCGTGCAGATCCCAATGATGTTGGTGCACAGGAAGATCAGCACGTTGGCACTCAGCTGGGAACAGGAGGGGTGAGGAGAGAAGGGGGGGGGACCTTTAAAGCCTCTTTCTTTATAAACCACTATTTATACAGATGACAAGCCAGTGAAGCATTGGATCATACCAATGTAGCTTCATCAGTGACAGGAGTTAGGAAGGGGAAAGAAAGAAACAGATCTATTTATATGTATAGTATATGAGAAGGAACTGAAGCACTGAGGAACACATGGAAAATGTATAATGGAAAAACTACAATATAAAGACAGAAAAAAAGATTGAGAGAGAGAAACAGTGAGAGAAAGAGACTGAAATGGGAAGCAAGGAGGGTCAATTACAGATGATTATGGAGGAACAAAGGGGACAAGCTCGGAAAAGAGAGAGTGATTATAGTTAAATGAGTTACTGTTTTTATTCCTGAGGTTTCTGGAAAGTTCTCCATTTTGGCACATGTGAACCTCACAAACAAAAACAATCTCACTCCTGTGGGGATATTACTCATGGCCCACACCACTACTCCCTACCCCACTCCAGCGTGAGAATACACTAAAGACCTTTAACCAGTGCAGCCTACATCCTGCAGCAGCAGTTCAGCTACTCTAGGCTGCACTGCCCTGTGCTGTGTGACGTCTAAGCCTGGGATAAAAACGGACAGACAGGAAAGAAGAATGTTGTCACTTCCTATTGGGCAAAGGTTGCGTGTGTGTGTGTTGGGAGGGGGGGGTTGGGACACCAGATTGATAACAGGCGGCAGGGTTACTGTAGGTTGTCACAGAGATGTGCTGTGGTTCTATAAGGGGTATTCCAAATGCAGTGTGATCTCTATGTACTTTTGAACTTTTACTCACTAGAAAAACACGTGCCTCCCAATTTCGGCACAGATGTGAAGGAAGCGATAGTTCCACTCTATGGTCAAACTGAAGGAAAATGGCTGACCTCGAACACTTATCATACTGAATGTAATGTCGTTTAGCTTAAGGCTAGAAACACCAGCTCTTCGCCATATTCTGGTTTCACTCGTTCGCCCGTATGACTGCTTGATGTTAAAATGCATGTTTGGGTTGGTGACCGGCCTTGGTACTGGAATAACTGAAGTGAAGATCATACTGAACAATGTCGGCTTGCACCCACTGTGGATGTAGAGGACTGTGAGAGTACAGCCACTAGTGAACTGAAGGAGTAAAGAGAGGGGGGAGGGATAGTTTGCAGTGTTCGCAAGGCGCATGCGTGACGTGTGGAAGAGCAGGTGGGTTTAAATCTCCTAGAAGGTGAGACAGGTGAGTAGTTTGCTGTCAATCATCCTACGAGCTCCTGCCGCACTATGTTTAGAAAACAACATTTCGTAAGCACACACTTGCAGTGAGTGTATGCTGACGTACGTCAGCCCGTAAAACATGCGCCCGTATGCACCTTATCCTGTCCTTGTCAAGGAAGCTGTCGCTGCTCTTGACAAATGGAACACCTGTGAATGACACAGGTGACACAGTGACACAACAGACACTGACACATACACACACACTTCATTGTCTTATTTAGTTCATTCTCTTGCAGTCGTTTATGTGTTCCCAAAACAAGAAAACTAACAAAGCTTTGCTATCTTTGTATCTTTCCTGCTAACAACCTAAATCTCTTATTTCCTATGAAAAGCATACTTAAAGCCACAGGTAGCTTGATGTAAAAATGATTTCTCAGATTTCAAACAGTGTGTGTATTTGTATCTTTTTTGTATGTGTACTTGCTGATTGTGCTTAGGGTTAGTATGTGTGTGTGTGTGTGTGTGTGTAAAGCTGATGAGGAGGGATGGGGGAGTTAATGACCAATCTAATTAGACTCTGGAATTGGTCCGTATCAATTTAACAAATGTTGCTTTGAATCAAATTAATTACGGCCTAATCAGGAGACAGCGGATGGAGTGGGATAAGCGTTGCCTGTTTGCGGCCTGTGTCGCTGCTATCTGCTGCGCCATCACTGTGTCTGACGATGATGACATCACCACGCAGCGCGGGACCGTACAAGGTGGCAGCAGCAGTTTTTATGCATTATCTTCAGATCTAGCAAAGCCAGCGAAACAAAGTTCATGGAAATGAGCCATGGATAGAGACAGATTGAGATAAAGACAACAGGGGCAGAGAGAGAGAGAGCAAGGGAGAGAGAGAGAGCGAGAGGGAGGGAGAGAGAGAGGGAGAGAGAGAGGGAGGGAGGGAGAGTGAGGGGGGGGGCAGACTAGAAATTGACAGCATAACAAAGGAGCTGAGAACAGAGAATATATACTGTAGATGAAAGGCACAAGAAAAGAAAGGAAAGGACAGAAAGAAGAGTGCGAGGGAGAAGAGAAAAAAAAATATGAGTGAAAAAGAGAAGAGAGCAAAGAGAGGAGATGACACGATAGGAAAGCACGTCAAAGAGGACAAGGGAACAAAACAAAGAAAAGAAAAAAAAAACAAAGAAAAGATAAAAAGCAGAAACAGAAAACAGGAGAAAGAGGAGCAGAGTGACCTAAAGAGGAGGATGAGAAGAGGAGGAAAAAAGGATAGAAAATTGGTGGTGTAGATCAGAGAAGAGAAGAGAAGAGAAGAGAAGAATAGAGAGGAGAGGAAGAGAGGAAAAGAGAGGAGTGGAGAGCAGGCCAGGCCTGTGTGTCTGATGGTGACATTAGGCAGATGGCTCAGAGCTCTGCTCTGTTTACACTCTACTCCCTATTTAAGCACGACCCAAAGAGGAAAAAAAACTCAAAAAGGAGAAAAGCAGTGTGTGTGAGTGAGAGGGTGTGTGTGTGCGCCAGGAGGGGATCCGACACAAAAGGCATCACCATGACATGTTACGGCTGCTGTGTGCCGGTGTGTATTTGTGTGTGCCTGCATCTGCATGCTAGTATGCATGCGTAAGAGGGTGTGTGAGAGTGTGAGCCTGCATGTGTGTATGTGGCTACATATGTATCTATGGCATGTGAATGAGTGTGTGTGTGTATGTGTTTCTGTGTATGTGTGTGTGATAGAGACAGAGAGAGAGAGAGAGAAAGGAAGAGATACAATGTCTGTGTGAGCGTCTAAGTTGGATCCCAGACAAGGCCTAATTGGTTGCTCTTTTCTAGACGACAAGAGCAGGAGGTCTGCATTGTACACACAAAGCCAGCCAGTGTGTTTACGCAATGGGACACCACTCTGTGTCTGTACTGTGATTTATCACCAATAACCATCACAATCCTGGATTGTGATTTATCACCAATAACATCACAATCCTGAAATACAGGCAAGTGCTGCAAACACCACCTCCATCTCTCCACTGCTTTACCTCACTGCAGTCCTCATTTTCTTCTCTCTGCATTCTCCTCTTTTCAGGCTTTATTCTCTCTCTCTGTTATTCTTCTTGTTCCTCTTTCCCTCTCATGCCATCTTACTTATTCTCTATCTGCTTACCATCTCTCTTTCTCTGTTTTCTCTCTCTCTGATTCCATTCCATTCTCTTCCTCTGTCTTGTTCTTTCTTATCCATCTTTCTCTCCATTTCCTGCTTTATCTAACTAGTCAAGCCTCTCTTTGGTTTCTTCCTCTTTATCCTAATGTGTTCACAATTTTTTCTCTTAGTCCATCAAACAAATCATTCTCTTCAAGTTCTCATCTTTCTTTCTCTGACACTCTCCCTCTTTCTCACTCACTCCTACCCTCCCTCTGTTATTTTTCCTCAATCCCTCAATCCCTTTTTCCACACACCCACCCACCCCCCCACCCAACACCCCCCGCCCTCCCTCCGTCTCTCGACACTGGCTGTAAAAGCAGAGGGCCACTTTGGTGTCTGTCCCCAGGAGGCTGCTGCCTACTGAGCGTGCTCAGTCCCCCGGCCATGGGGGCTTCCTGCTAATGTATATGAGTGGTGGAGGCCTCCTAAATCAGTCACCACACCACACACTCCAGTCCAGTCTCACCCCTGCATTGACCTGGCTTCACCACACATACACACTCTCTGACACAAACACACACACACACACACATACCCTCTGATAGCAGGTCAGGGCTGGCTCAGGAAGTGTAGAGAATGGGCAGGTATTCAGCTTATGAGCTCAGAGTGTGTGTGTGTGTGTGTGTGTGTGTGTTTGAGTTTGTCACTGTTTTCTCCCTCCCTCCCTCTGTGTATACGTGTGTGTGTGCGTGTGTTTATTTGTATATGTGTACGTGTGAGAGAGAAAAACAGTGTAAGGGCAATAGAGCCATTGTCATCGGGGGTGTTTGCACATGTGTACAAGTGTGTCTTTGTTTTAGTGTGTGTGCATTTGGTCATGTAATGTGTTAGTCCATGGGAGTCATTGTGCGATTAGGTGTGTGGTTTAGATTGTCACCAACTGATGTTTTGTGTCTTTTATCTATATCTATGTGTGATCATGCATATCTTTGTAAGTTTATTTGTGAGCGTATGTGAGGATGTGTGGTATGAGTGTACGTTTGTTTCTGAGTGTGTGTGCATGTATTTGTCAGTGTATGTGTTTGTGTGTGAGTCTGTGTGCATGTGTTTAGAGGGCATCTCCTCATTCATTATCTAATTCTAATTCACTGTGCCTCTTTTCCTCTAAACTGGTGAGTCGTGCCATCATCTGTTCTGTGTGTCCGATTCTGCGGTGACATTATTTCATCTCTCAACACCTCAACCTGTTGGGCTTCATTATGCAAACCCATTATGGCTATTGGGGGATTTTGATTCCTTTGTAGCCTCCACCCAGACAAGCCGCTTCGGGGTGAAGGGTCACAGTGCTGCCCAGACTGAAGCTGACCCTGAAGCAGAGCTAGCATACATGTAGTCGGGCCATGGCAGAGCTAGCATACATGTAGTCGGGCCATGGCAGAGCTAGCATACATGTATTCAGGCCATGGCAGAGCTAGAGCTAGAATACATGTAGTCGGGCCATGGCAGAGCTGGCATACATGTAGTCGGGCCATGGCTGCCATTTCCAGGATCTGATCTGCATCTGTGGTCGTATTAGAGAAGGTTCCTAACTTCATTGTTCAGTAGCCAGTGGGTAACTGTGGTAATACCCACTTGTTGGCTGGGATGGTACAAATTTTATGGAGACTTACCCATATAAGGGACTTACAGTATTCTATTAGTATTAGTATATTTATTTTCAATCTGACTTTTCCATATGACATTCCTAAGTCTAACTTTCATTGCTATGGACACAATTCGGTTTGGTTCAGCTCTTGCAGTGTGCTATGCTGAGAGCTTTGTATCTGTGTTGGTGTCTGTGTTTCTGTCCTAGACTTATTGCATTTTAAGAGGTTTCTACCTGCATGAGTGTATGTTTCTGTGTGTGTGTGTGTACGTTCTTGCCCAGATCAGTGGGCTACTCTGAAGGTTTTTATTTGTGGTTATGGAATGTTGGCCTCTGGAAGGAATTCTACATGCCTGCATCACACAGTTGCAGGCCTCTGACAATTTACAATGAAGATGACTCTTTCCTTCCCCCTTCTCTCTCTCCCTCCATCCCTCTCCCTCTCTTTCTCCCTGTTTTTCTTCCCACTCTTTTGCTCCAGTGAGCGGGAAGCAGCAAGTGACCTCTCACCCCTACTGTTATCTGATCAACATTAGCAAGGAGTTTCTACAGATACCACAGTTGTGTGTGTGTGTGTGTCCATGTATGTTTGTCTGTTTAAACCTGTGAGAGGATGTGACAGGGGGACAAAGACAGTGGGCCGAAAAACTGTGTGTGTTTATGCTGCTGAAAACTGCCACAATCTAACATCACTGGACTCCATGTGCACACTGTTCCTTGGCCGCAGCTGTTTCATCTTCAGCCTCTCCAAAAACACAACAGCACTTATCAGTCTCAGCGCCCCAAACCTTCCACATCCTCCAGGAAACAAGCCTAGAGCAGGGAGACATCAGTGCCCCATTAGAACCTTCCCAGCTGCACCTGTCCCCCTTCCCTACAGGGGGCGACGTGTAGTCCACCCCGGCCCTTCCTCTCCCCACCCCTCAGCGCACCATAACTTCTTCTCTTCCCACTTAGCGGCAGGGGCTCAAATACCACACGCTGGCGGCAAGAGCGACCCGGGTCCTATTTACAGGACAGCTGTCGGCTCTGCACACAGGTTTGCTTGGTGGTCTCGGCAAGTTCATGCCCAGGAGGACCAGACACTGGGCAACTCCAGGACCCTTGGGCTAAAACTGACATCCGCCTTTAGTAAGTTCACTTTCGGACACGTGGGCTTCGTCCACCAGGGCAAGGATCCTCAAGGATCCTCAGTGCCAGGAACACAGTGTTACACGTGTGAATGTGCGAATGAAACCCAAACAAAAATGAGAGCAGTGGTGTCCTTACTTTCGTTGCTTTTTTTTCAGGGCTAACTTAGGCTGAGAACATGCTGTTTCAAACAACCTGTTGAAGCCTTGAACTGATGTATAAACAACAATGTTGTGGCTTCCTTTGTCGCCCTGTTGGCCAGTGTGGTATGCCTTTTGGTGAGATATTAAAAGCAGACAAACAGAGCTTGAAGCCAGGTGTTGAAGCCAGAGGCATGTCGTGTGCCTTTGGGTGTCCCGTGAGCAGAAATTTCATTCAAAATTCACTGAAAACCACAGCCAGTCATTCTTTTCCTCTCGAACAAAAGACTGAGAGTTTCTTAGAGGATGTTGATATTGACTTAGGAGCGGTCAGATCACCAGACACGCACACACACACATCACTGCAAAATCTCCACTGTAGACAGAGCAACACTGGCATGGGAGCATTACATTTTACACCGGGGTTGGCCCTTTTAGCACACACTTTCAGTGAGTCACTGTCAGCAGAGATATCCATAGTCAGCAGTAGTCAGCATGTTCACTGAGAATGCTGGCCTGACCCGAACCAAGCTGGCTCTACCAACACAAGTGGCCCTCGTTTCACTAACAAGAAAACTGACAAAAACATAACAACATCAAAACAAAATAACTTACAAAACCCACATTGCTAATTTAGTCACACGATGAGTGACACCCTAACGTCAGCCACGCGTAGGTCTGTATCGTGATTCCTCACTCTTCAAGCTGTCTTTTTTTCAGGCACAAGAAAGTCAGCTTGCTGCTGGCCAATAAAACTAGAACCCTGAGAAGATATGTTAGCCACTCATATCAGAATCACCCCTCCTCGCTGTCCTCCTCATCGCCACTGACGAAGGGCACGCCTCTGTGTGTAGGTTGACTATGTAAGGCCGCAGCGGGTTGTGAGCACTGACTGATGGGATGCTGGTGACGGGCTGCGGAGCGTCCATCTGCTGTACGTGCTGCCGCTGTTGCCGTGGGTCTTTGGAGAGGCCCCGGGTATCTGGACGCCTCTCAAACATCTGTCCTCAAAAACCGCTCGCCGCAAACAAGAAAACAAACAAACTCTTGCTCACTCGCTCGCTCATTCAACCAACCACACAAGCCCTGAAGCCTAACTAAACAACATGTTTTGTTGTTTTGGCACAGTTGATGATGAGGCCGGTCAGGCATGCTCCACGGGTGATGCCTTTGTGTGTGTGTGTGAGAGTCTGCGTGCGTGTGTGTGTGTGTGTGTATAAGAGAGAAACAGAGAGAGAGCAAGAGCGACCATGTGTGTGTGAGAGAAAAGAAGAGAGAGAGGGAAAGAGAGAATGTGTGTGTGTGTGTGTGTGTGTGTGGGGGGGGGGGGGTGTAAGTGCGTGCTTCTGTCTGTGTGGGTGTTTGTACAAGTGTGTGTGTGTGACAGAGAGAAAGAGAGAGAGAGAAGGAGCAAGAACAAGCGTGTGTGTGTGTGTGTTTGTGTTGTGGGGAGTGGAGAGGGTTGTACTATCTTATCTAAGGCTTTCAGAGTGAGTGCTGTGCTGTATGGTAGTCATGACAGCAGACCACGCCCCGCTGCATCCTTATCGTCCACAGGTGGCTGATAAAGCAGCGATGCAACTGGCCGCTGACGGCCCTCTGCCCTGCGGACGGCACTGTGCTCAAATTCAGAGAATCAGAAGCAGCAAACACACACACACACACACACACACACACACAGAAAGCTTTACTCAGCAAAATCAACACTCTGGGAGTGAAGTTTTTTCCCTTCCACACCTGTGCAAGTCGGAGCTCCAACCACAGACTTTTCTCACCGGCGCGTTTGAGACAGACCTGCCTGCGCATGTTTATAAGATGGAACCATCTCTCCGTCTCTGCCTGCACACACGAGACACAAACATCTCTAAACCTTGACTTGCCTGTGCACATGAGACACAAACATCTCTAAACCTTGACTTGCCTGTGCACATGAGACACAAACATCTCTAAACCTTGACTTGCCTGTGCACATGAGACACAAACATCTCTAAACCTTGACTTGCCTGTGCACATGAGACACCAACATTTCTAACCCTTGACTTACCTGTGCACATGAGACACAAACATCTCTAAACCTTGACTTGCCTTCACACGTGGGACACAAACATCTCTAACCCTTGACTTACCTGTGCACATGAGACACAAACATCTCTAACCCTTGACTTGCCTGTGCACATGAGACACAAACATCTCTAAACCTTGACTTGCCTGTGCACATGAGACACAAACATCTCTAACCCTCGACTTGCCTGTGCACATGAGACACAAACATCTCTAAACCTTGACTTGCCTGTGCAAATGAGACACAAACATCTCTAACCCTTGACTTACCTGTGCACATGAGACACAAACATCTCTAACCCTTGACTTGCCTGTGCACATGAGACACAAACATCTCTAAACCTTGACTTGCCTGTGCACATGAGACACAAACATCTCTAACCCTTGACTTGCCTGTGCACATGAGACACAAACATCTCTAAACCTTGACTTGCCTGTGCACATGAGACACAAACATCTCTAACCCTTGACTTGCCTGTGCACATGAGACACAAACATCTCTAAACCTTGACTTGCCTGTGCACATGAGACACAAACATTGCCCACTTGTGCACACAAAACAGGACCATTAGTCGGCTTGAACTACGATGGGGGGAGTAAGACTGGTTCAGGGTCAGGGGGGACACATTTAAGGACATGCAGTACACTTTTTCTGCGCAATCTTACTCAAACACAGACATCAACACAAAAAATATAAACACTCACCCTCTCTCTCTCTCTCACACACACACACATACACAGGCGGGCAGGTAAATTAAAACCATCTTAAAAAATAAACTATCCAGACCAGAAAAATGCACCATCTGAAGGAGATCAGCTAAATCTTGTTCTGCAGACTGACCCAATCAATCCAATCATCTCCAAAAGGACACGCGTTAACAATGCTGGAGTTGTTTTTAACAGCTGGAGTCCACAACTGCATCCAGTCAATTTCTCATTCACAGATGTATGATGTATTAGCAGTGTTACCCCATACCCCTCAATTGCAGCTCATATTGTATGTCCCCATCCCCACCTACACACACAGGCACACTTACAGAGAGAGAGAGAGAGAGAGAGAGAGAGAGAGAGAGAGTTGAGCAATCAACAAAAGCAACAAAAATGTTGCATATTAATGGACATGATAAAAATGGTGACAGTAACACTAACAAGAGGATGGCACAATTTCTAGCCACAGCTTAATTGTGATAATTGGTGGGTTAAACAAACAACAACAAAGTTTTTGCCAAAGGTTCTTTCTGTGGCATGAGGGACAGACAAAAAAAAACTCAAACAACCATGTCCACAAAGTTTTCAGACAGAATTGTTCCGGAACAGTCTGTACTATATTTGGCATTCCTGGACATTCTGAAATGGTTAGAAAGAATATATGTTCCCACAAACTGAACTAAAATATCATGGACTGATAGTGGGAAATATTTATGTTTTTGTAAACAACAGTAAACACACTCACACAAACACACAGATGCACACTATAGGAGGCAAACACTGGAAGAAAAACAGATAGAGGAAAGATGGAAAACAGGGAGAAACAATAACAACCCAATTCCATGCAACCTCTCTTATCTAAAATGGCACGGAGGTCTGAGTCACAATGAAATTTCCTGGGACAACACAAAGTTGCTGCGTCACAGGCCTCCCAACCAAACACACATACACACTAACTCACACAAACCCACAAGTCTGCTGGCCAGAAGATAAGCTTCTGTGAGCTTGAAGCTACCAGGCAGGACACTGACAGAGAGTGGCACCCTCACTGTAAACACCCTTTCTATCTGTCTGTGCTGTGAAGCCAGCCACACTCAGTTGTACGGATATATCTACTGGCGTGTGCGAACACACAAACACACAAACACACACACACACACACACACACACTCTGTATCAGGATCCTGTGATGGTCTCTTCAGTAGGTCCAGTGAAGCCTACCCTATCCACACACACACATACACCTCTGCCTCCACCATTCCTCCATCTCTCATCATCCCTCCTGTGCTCACAGCCAAGGACGGCTCAAAATCACCCAACCAGTTGGGTCCAGCAGCTGTGTTGCCATGGCAACCGCCACCACGCTCAAACATACGGTGGGTGGGTGGGAAGTGTGTTTGTGTGTGTGTGTGTGTGTATGTGTGTATATGTGTGTGTCCTCAAACTATCATGCAGCAGAGACAGACATATGAGAACCACAAGAGTGCATAGCCACAAGCCCTGTGAGCAACTGAGGATCTCTACAGTTATTATTATTATTATTTTTTTTATTATTACATTTATTTCGGTTAACGCTTTTATCCAAAGTGATAAACATCCAGACGTCAATAATTGCAGTACCTGTCTCTGTGGAGACTTAGGGTTATGTGCCTGGCTCGAGGGCACAAAGGGGTGCAGCCAGATATTGAACCCACAACTTCTCTGACTGCTGCATGCTAACATAGCTCCTTAGCTATTACAATAACATCACACACCCTGTGTCTCTAGGAATACAACCTGAACCAGTCAGAATCTGGGCCCTAGCAGAACCACCTCTGTTCCACGGTCCGGTACAATCTGCCAAACCACCACAGAGACATCAACAAGACAAATGAACAAGCAGACCGGGCGAGCCTCAGGCAAACAATCAGCTTTCGCTCAAAGGAGCGGAGCACGGAGAAACAGAATGTTAGCCCTGACACGACAAAGCTAAACATGGTGCCACTGCACAACAACATGCCTTGGCTTGGAATGACCTCTGTATTTGTCTGTAATGGGATTGGTTTCTGGGATCGAGGTCATGCATGCGGACAGCCTCATGTCTGAGTCCAAATTCTGTCGCCATTCATTCCTGGAACGGAAAACCTCTAGCCCTGAAGTGAGATCTATGCTAGTTTGGTAACACTGTCACTCCCCATTTTGAAACCTGACTGTTTCACGGTCAATAGACAACAGCAAGCATGTGCAAATTGACATTCCTTACTGCACAGTCTGAAAACAAACTGCTACTCCTCCTGAGTGTCCAGCTGATGTGAGAACAGTGCTGGTGAGCACACAGACGGAGAGCGTTCAGGGCAACATGGATGAGGGACGGAGACAATAACACCAGCTGTGTGCGCAAACAAGGGAGCTGGACTGATGGTGTTTTTTTTTTCCACTCTTGTCCTTGTTTCACATCTCATGTGAATGCAACAGTACATGATCTCCAATGCAACCTCCATCCTCTCCACACACACACACACACACACCAGACCACCACCCTCCCCCCGGCCCCCCGCACACACACACACACACACACACACACTCACAATCCTGGAGGCAGAAATAATTCATGAGTGAGGTTAGGAGTGTGTAGGTGGAGTGGCATTATGTCAAGATCAGATGTTCCCCGACCTCTCTGTCTCTCACACCACAGTCATCTCCCATGTCATCTCACCTGGCTGCCAGCAAGTCCAGAATCTTACAGCTGACCACAGGCTGGCTCTCACCATAACATCCTGGTGACGTCCTCAATGGTTCTCACATCCATGTGTGTAGTGTGTTGTGTGTGTGATGTTATGTGTGTTGGGGGAACACAACGGTGCTTAGGTTTCAGGTGTCATGTTAACATGCCACACTTTCCGACCACATAAAGTAAACACTGAATAATTGTAAAGACAAACTACCAGTATTCACAGCATGGCTGCTACACAGCAATTTTACATATATTATAATAATGTATATCTGGGCTAAAAGTCACTTTGGATTAAAATATTTGCTAAGTTAAAGATGGAATGTACATTTCCACATGTGCGCATGAGCAGACTGTGACAGGCCGATGGCTCTTTTCAACGCTCACAGGCCAGTTAAAGTCTATTGACTTTCCTTTTAGCCTCTCCTAAAGTGAGGGGTACACAGGCGGGTCGATCCTTCAGGGCCAACAGTCATAGTAAACACCATGATGGAGTACAATGCCGCTTGATGCATGGATACAGGCTCATTTAGTACAGGGGGCCGATATCTGCCAGCTGACCAAACTGGTTTTGTGATGACCCATCTTTCACCTAGTAGAAGTCCAGTTCTCTGTAATTAGTGCTGCACGACACACACTCAAAATGATCATGTATCACAATACCCTGAAATGAGATATCCCATTTTGTTAGTATTGATTTCTAACAGTTGTGCTTTTATCAGGCTTTACAGATCTCTCACTTATCCACTGAGTTTACAATGACAGGTCAAAGTTTAAATAAAGTTTTAAGAAAGCCATATATATATTTTTTTAACTTGAGTTTCATGTTATGCTGTCTGGGACTATTACTGACGTCATGATAGTCTTGATGGCATGATCTTGTCAGCGCTGTTGTCAAGATACTCCGGCACAGTATAATGCTGAAGTCAGTGTTGTTACAGTATCTGTTCTAATCAGGGCTCACAAACATTCACAGGGCAGAGTTTTGTGTTCAACATGTGGAACTGCACTACTGGGTCAATCATGTGAAGAGTGTGTCCGTGTGTGTGAGTGTGTGTGAGTGTGTGTGAGTGAGAGAGAGAGAGAGCCAGTACAGATGAACAAACAAATGAAAGAGTACAGATGAAAGGGCTGACAGGAGAAAAAAGAATGAGAGAGAGAGAGGGAAAGACAGAAAAACAGCTTATAGAGCGCATAGAGGCTAATGGGACCTTAGAGAAAGAGGGAAAGAGAAATAGAGATAGACACATAGACAGAGAGAGAGAGAGAGACAGAGAGAGAGAGCGAGAGAGGCCCTCACACACACGCATTGACAAGATCGTTGTAACACGCAATGTAACATGAGGCAGTGTTGCCGGTGTTTGGGTATTTTTAGGTGCAGCTTGACGACCCTCCTGACCCTGCCTTTGGCCAAGACCTCCATGGCAACAGTATCCCAGACGCTCACACTGCACAGACCCGTCACAGGTGGCCCTCCGAGATGGACACTGGGGGCTGATGGGTAAATAAGAAGCAGACTTTTTGTGTAGCCTGCAGGCCTGTTCTTATCTCCAGGCTTTTAATTCCTCCGCTAATCGTTGCGTAATGGAAAGACAAATATTTGTGCTGTTCTTGCGCTTAGTCGCTCAATCACGCACAAAAATGGACTGAGAACCGCTCTGTGCCTCTGAGATAGGGGAGAAGCGTACTCTGATGGAAAAGTGGTCCAACCACACTAACCTTTTCATGAGCTGCGTAACCAACGCTGTAAGAACCTGGAGGACTTCAGTTCAAGGGAATATGGTGTGTAAGAGAAAGGTTAGCTTTTTTGTTTGTTTTAAAGATATTTTTGGGGGGCTTTTTGCCTTTATTCTAACAGTGGAGAGTAACGGGAAGTGAGTGGGAGAGAGAGATGTGGACAGATCAGGAAATAACCTCAGATCAGACTTGAACCCGGGTCCCCAGGTCTATGGTATGAAGCCTTACCCACTGATCCATGGTGCCCCAGAAAATTGACAGTTAGCATTAATAATCTGGTAAAGCAGACTAAGAATATTTAATACTCAGTTCTTCTTTTCAAATTGCTTGCCAAATTAAGGGTTTTCTTCCAAATTACCTCCATGGGCCCTTGGGTTCTTCGATTGCTTCGATTGGGTTCTTCGAACTTATTGGGGAACACTTAATTTGATCCCTCTGTTACGAGACTCCCAATCTGAATCCTGTTATTATTGTCAGGGTGATACTCAGTGATTTAACAATGTCCTGTAGTCCTGTCCTGACAGCAATCACTATATCTGATGGTTTCACACCTTACTAGCAGATAAATACATCAGAATAAAAACTGTGATAACATATAAATACTGAAACTGCAGCAGAAAAAAACAAATAGTGGCTATTAGAGATGGCAACCATCATAAGACTGACATGACCATACCATGAGCATGTTATGAAAGAAAGTAGCATGTAATAGGTGCTGACAAACAACGTTACAAATTAAAGTACACCAAGGCACAGAACAAAGGTATTACTTCTGGCCTTACCAGTAATTTAAAATGAGACTGAGATTATGCCAAAGGAAGGTGTGTTTTCATCCACCTGTCTCTGAGCTGATGACACACACACACAGCCATCGAAGAGAGGGAAGGACGAGCGCTGGAGAGCCAGCGATTCCCAAGGGACTTGTAGAAATTAGTTCTTCTGGTGTGAAAAGCGTGTTGCACATCTGCTTACATGACCCACACCCACACAACCACACCCGTCCACACACACGTGTGCACACACGCACACACCATCAAATCACGTGCACAAGCAGACCATACATGCAAGCACACACACACAAATACAGCCATATTCACACACAGACCACACAGACACACAGAGGCATACAAATAGAAGTACCCCCTACCCCTGCACGCACGCACACGTGCGCCCACACACACACACAGACAAAACACACACACACACCGGACAATAGTTTGTGGCTGTGTTCTAAAAAAAGCCTGAAGCTAACAAAGCCTAACATTAGTGGCAAAGCCATGAGAGATGGCCTCAGAGGGTGTGGGCCACACAGAACAGGGGACTCCATTGTGCCACACCATGCTGCATCTCAGTATGTGTGTGTGTGTGTGTGTGTGTGTGTTTGTCACTGCTACGAGCTTCAAGCTAATTGATTCCAACTGGCAAAGAAGAGAAGAGAAAAGAGGAGAGGAGGAGAGGAGAAAAGACGAGAGGAAAGAGGATGAGAGGAGAGACAAGCAGATAAGAAGAGAAGAGAGAGGATGAGAGAAGAGATAAAAAGGAGGAGAGGAGAAAAGAGAGGACAGTGATGGAGAAAAGGACAGAAGGTGAGGAGAGGAGAGGAGCAAAGTGGACAGGGTAGGAGAGGAGGAAAAGAGAGGAGAGGAGAAGAGGAGGACCAGGATTAAGTAATGACCATGTTTTGGGGGGGTTGACGGGGTTGGAGGGAGGAAGGGAGGAAGGGAGGGGCACACTGAAGCAAAACAAGAAAGGAGAAGAGTGCCTTTCCTCTGAGTAAGTAAAATACACACACACACACACACACACACACATACACACACAAACACACAAGCAGTCCTGGATTGCTATTTGCTTGTTTACCAGGCAAATACTGTGTGTGTGTCACACAGAGCGTTTGTGTGTTCTGTGTGTAGGGTATGGTGTGTGTGTGTGAGAGAGTGAGAGTGTGTGTGTGTGAGAGAGAGAGAGAGAGAGAGAGCAGAGAGGGAGAGAACACAGTGTGACATAAGAATTCTGTCTGCAGGACATTCCTAGTCAGAACAGAGAAACAGAGGACAGTCACTGGACTGAGCGGGAGCAGGCTCAAGGCCGCAGACCAACTGAAAGGAAGCACAGTTCACACTCACACACACTTTCTCACTTTCTCTCTCTCTTACCACATACACATACGCACACACACTCTCCACTCTCTCTCTCAGTAAGACACACACACGTGCAACACATACACACACAACCACACACACTCTTCATCCCTTTCACTCATCTTCCTCATATTCTACATCAGCAATCTGTGTGTGTGTGAGTGTGTGTGTGTGTGTGTCTGTGTACACTTCAAACATACGTGTTTTTGTACACCTCTGTCTGAATCTTCATGATGTGAGAGTGTGTGCCCTGTGTGCCACTGTGCTTTGTGACTGAGTGTGTGTGTGTGTGTGTGTGTGTGTGTGTGTGTGTCCAGTGTTGAGTACAGCTCTGGGGAAGCAGGGAAAGATTGAAGGTGAATACAAAGAGGTGGCAGGTGGTCAGGCTCACACAACTAACAGAAGACGCAGTACTCACTCACTCTGTCTCTTTCTATTTCACACATACATACACACACACACACACACACACACACACACACACATGAAAGCATAGGTTTTTTATTTGTTTAAATAGAAAAGTCTCTCTCTCCAGTACACATACAAAACACTCAGATACAATCTATGACACAGACACGCGTGGGCACGCGCACACACACACACACACACACACACACCAATCCCTTTAGGTTAACCACAGTATCTCGGTGTGGGCAGTATTAGTTGATTGGCTTTAGTCTAGCTGAAAGGCAAACAATTTCAGACAGTCCACAAGCTGTCTGGACCTTATCTGCTGTTAATGTAAATCACTCACAATCCACTCCCACCACACACACACACACACATACACACACACACATACACACACACCAGCAACGCCTTCAGAAAGGCCTGGAAGAGGAACAAGAGACCCTAAAGGAAGCCCTTGTCACTGAGAGATATACGGAACGAGGTAACAGAGGAAGCAAACGGATGTAAACACATCAGAAGACTGAAGGATAGAGGCGTGGGGGGTTCTGTGGATTCTGAGCTGACTCCCAACTCAAGCTAATATTTTGGGACTGGATCATTTTTCTGACTTATCTGGAAGGACTTGGCCGATCTGGACATATTTGTCCAGGCCGAAAGAACTGCATGGCATCAACAAAGCCGATTTCTGGCAAATGAAAACACGGTGTGCGTGAGTTTTAGTCGATCCGCATGGAACAGTCGGGAAATCCTTTGAAATCACCATGCCGCTCTGATTGCAAAAATATTTCCTTTTTCACAAAAAAAAAAAAATGGACCATTTAGACAGTTTGGCGAAGGAAACTCATCAGGAATCCACACACAAAACTCTAAACACAATTCAGTCCCTCCATCAATACAAGTTCACTGCTCGAGTTTTATGGGCGTAATCTGTGCATGATCTACCATCAGTCATCATCATTATTCTTGTGACTCATATCAGGTACGTCCACTGCAGCACAAGCAGGGGAGATACAAGTCTCAGATGAGAAACCTGGGTCCGTGAGCCTCTGGTCTCTCCCTCTAGAATCATTGTGACAACAGGTGAGGAGGTGGTGGTGGTGTTGGAGCATGCGTGTGTGTGTGTGTATGTGTGTGTGTGTGTGTGTGTGTGTGTCGGACGTCAATCTAAAGTAAGGGTGGGATGGGAAGAATGTCACTGTCGATTCTGCTTATAGGTCTGATTATTTATTAATTCTCAATTCTCAGTACTAACAGTAGAGAAGGTAGCTATCAACACATGAACCTATAATGTAGCCTATATTGCTACATTGACCATAAACACTGGTGCAAACCATGTAGAACTCTAACATGACCAATTACCCATAATCTTAAACAGATGGTGGCATTGATTCCCGGTTCTACTTGGTACCAGGTTCACGATTCCCAACCCTAATCTTGAGGTGTTGTTGTTGTTGTTGTCAGTGGTAGTGTGTGTGTGTGTGTGTGTGTGTGTGTGTGTGGAGGGTGAGATGAGGACAGGCTGAGTGGGGGTTGGGGTGGAGGCAGGGGCTGTCCAGAACATCCGCATTCAGCATCTGTCAAACAAGGCCTTTAGAGAGAGAAAAACACAGTGCTGCGCCATTACCTGGCCATGAAAGCAACCCATGTTTGCACAGGTTTCTATTCACATACCCCACCCCCCATCCCTTCCACACAAACACTCACATCTATCACACACACACAGGTTTCTATTCACATACCCCACCCCCCATCCCTTCCACACAAACACTCACAACTATCTCTCTCTCTCTCCATCTCACACACACACACAAACAAACATAAACACAAACACACAGGTTTCTATTATACATTTATGTACTGTAGTGTATACACTAACCTACACACACACACACATACACACACACAGGCTGGACAAGAGGACACAGAGTCAGCTGGAGAGATCAGGGTCCGGATTGGTAGTTCCAGCGAAAGCCAAGCTCAGCAAGAACCCTAAATGAATCATGGGGTGAGATTCATCATCCATCTAGCCAAGAGGAGACAGCTGGGTGCAGGGGGACTTGGACACAAGACAGAGAGAGAGAGAGAAGAAAAAAAGAGTAAGAGAGAGAGAAGGATGTAGAGACAACAGATAGTAGATAGAGGGAGCTTGGAGTGACAGAAAGAGAGTGTGAAAAAAGAGAGAAGAGAAGAGAGGAGAGAGAGACATACAGAGAAAGAGAGAGAGCAGCTTTAGGGATGTATGTGTCCATTATGTGGATCAGTAGGGGAGAGACAGCATGACAGAAGGAGTGAGAGAACAAGAGCGAGAAAGAGAGAAAAAGGGCGATGTGTGTGCATCCACGTGTGTAAAAGTGTGTGTTTTCATGCATGCATCTGTCTCTCTCCATCTCTCCCTCTCTCTCTCTCTCCCTCCTTCCCTTTCTCGCTCTCTGTGTGATGGAGTGAGTGTGTGTGATTATAAATAGGCAGATGGGTGGGGAAATGGCGCTATAAATAGCCGCAATGCGGGGTGTAGAATTAACAATCCCACGGTAATCCCTGCTGTCACTCCTGATTCTATTTCAACCCCCCACCCCCACCCCACCCCGTCCGTCTGCTCCGGGCCTCCGACACTGAACATTCTCCCATCACACGGGGGAGGAGTACGAAGAGGAGGTGAAGAGGGAAAGGGAGGAATAACAAAGTACAGAGAACAAGAGATGGAGTGGAGAACATGAGAGGACTCACCATAAAGAGAAAGAGAGACAGAGAGAGAGAGAAAGAAAGAGATGCAGGCAGGTTAATCAGTTACAGTAGAAAGGGGAAACCAAGGAGAGAGACGGAGGCCTGCAATGGGGAGGATTAACAGCCTGCCATAACCCTCAAAGAATGCTCTCAGAAAACACTAACTCTGTGTGTGTGTGTGCACGTGTTTGTCTGTCCATGTGCATGTACAGTATGTGTGTGTGTAAATGCGCCCCTCTTGCTGGAGTGGGGTGGGGATTATCTATCCAACAATATGTGTATTGCATGGGGCGCCATGGAGTGCATGTCTTCTGATGACCATGTGGCCTGTCCATGGGACTGTCTCCATGTGCACCCCCCTCTCCTCACACACACACGCACATCCACACACACTGGCAAACACACACCTCTTCTGCCACCATCCCCTGCTGAGTCTGGATGCCCTTCTGTAATGGCGTGCTAATCAAACAAAGCTTGCTGATTCAGTCGTTCCTCTCTTTCTATTTCTCCCTCTCTATCCCTCCCTCTCTGCGCCTCTCCCTCTCTCAGCCAGCAAGCTCTAACAAATGGGCAAATTTGGCGGTTCTGTTGTTGTCACAGACTTTAGTCAGACAACGTTCGCAAAAACACATTTAGAACAGTGTACACAGTCCAAACATGCTTCTCTCAAGCAAGTAAAATTATAATGCCAAATATGTGTGTTTGTGTTTGTGAGTGTGTGTGTGTATTTGTGGAGTCTGTCTATCTATCTGTGTGGTTATTTGTGCTTGTGAATTAACCATCTACAATCATTCATTATCTTATTCTGGCTGACTATTAAGAGTTCATTCTTTGCCTTTCCTCAGTTCACCCAGACACATGCATGTGCATGTGTGTGTTGGTAGTGGGAGGGGGTAGGGGGCCTAATCCATACACGCATACACACACAAATCTATTTTTACCCACAGGACAGTAAAAGTTGGGATTACACTGTCATCCAAATGCCAAATATAGCCTGAACACATTGTGTCCACCGCATGTGATTTATTGCCAACAGTGACTCATTTTTGACAATCTCACGAGCTCAGCACAGAAAGACTAGAGGTTAGCCCACTCCCAACTATCTCCTAACACAAAGTTCAGTCCTGATAGTTGTTTTACTAGGGGTGTAAATTGTGGACTTTCCCATGATACCACGCTATGCTGATTCCCCAGAGAATAATGCAACACCTGCATTATTATATGAGCTACCCTGCTTATAGTCTATGCATTTCAACACACCAATCTAAAACCAATAGTTAACCTAGCTAACAACTAGCTTACTAGCACTCCTTCTCCATAATCACTTCATAACTCAAATTATGATTAGTCAAAACACATTAAAATACATACATACTGCATACTATTCATTCATTCACTATACATACATCTCATTATAATAAACAAGACAAATGATCTTTTGTACATGTCCATAACGCCTATAAAATGCCATGGTATAAGTAATGATTACAGTTATTTGCTATCTTTGGTTGTAGAACTTATTTTTTGTGGAATTGCACAGAGCAAAAATGAAAAACACCAAATAATACCACACCAAAATACATTTTACAGTATACTTTGGTAAATGCTTTCAATATGGAATGATCTCTTTTCACTACTACAGCTGGATATGCATTGAAAAAAGATTACACAAAAGAGTTCACTACAGTTCTGATGTGATATCTTCCAGGAGCTAATTGGTCACTGTCTCAGTCCTCCAGGAAGAGGTGGCGTGGTGACTAACATGAGTCTCGAGTAGTTATCAGCTGTGATTGTGCTGCACCCTGATCTGATGAGCCCGTGCCAATCTAACAGCTTTATTACACAGCCTCGTCTAGTCCCTTCTGCAGGGAAATCACACAGCTCATAAAGAAACGTTTGCACATTATTGCCTCAGCCGGGTCTGCCAAAAGGAAAAAGATTATCACTGTGATACTGTCGTTGTTAGGGTTGGAAGAGCATATTGATACACTTCCTGCGATAGTGAGACATATGCAGTTTTTTTTGTCACACCGTTACTGTGTTATTCTGAAAAGCACTGCATCATTTCTTTGACATGTCAATCACATTGTTCAGGTCTCAGAGAAGTTGTGCTATGATCACCCCATCGCATCACCATATCCTTGCCAATCCACATCTATGGACTAGTGTCTAGTACTTGTGTCCTATTCACTTGTGAGTCCGCCATGATGAGCAACACACATACACACAAACGTATAGGCCTAAAAAACAGACACAAATTTATTGGGGGGTGGGGGGCGTTGTGGTTTCAAGTGGTGCCTGTGAGAAAGCAGAGACTCACAGCACTGCTGCTGTGGCATGAGAAAAGGACCCTGTCTCTCTCTCTCTCTCTCTCTCTCTCTCACACACACACACACAAACACGCACAGTGAGAGATACAAATCTCAAATCTGCTAATTGTTCTGTAGTGGCAGCGGGGGCCGTGTGGAAGCGGAGTGGTGGAGGCGTTGCAGTGGCCTGAGCATGGCACTGGCTCCTTTCTCCATTAATTACAGAGCTGGGACGGGGGCGGCCAGGGGTGGAAGGGAACCAGTAAACGCCATGCTAATGTTCCGGCGTTAATTAAGGCATGCATTCCACCTTAGTGTCCATTGTTTTCTGCCTGTGCCTTCACATTCCATGGCCACATTCTCACTCCCATGATCCACTACCTTTACTTGCCTGTTTTTGCCTTCCCTTTCTTTTCTGTGTTCTTTTCTTTTCTTCTGTGTTCTTTAATAGTTACACAACAGGTTTGGTGGTACAGCGCGTGAGCTAGGGGGTCATCCCCTCCCATACAGTTACACCCCCCACCCCCACCTTAGCCACAACTCCCTGGAGGAGAGTACAGAGAGTCCCTGGTCAGAGAGCACAGGGACCTGGAAGATGCAACCACATGGTGGGATAACAGAGGAGAGAAAGAAGAAGAAATGCGAATGAATGACAGAGAGTGAGAGAGAGAGTGAAAGAGAGAGAGAGAGAGAAAGAGAAAGAAAGAGAGAGGCCCAGTCACTGAAGCTGTTGGAGCCTTCAGCTCTGTTCTCTGACCTTCAGCTTGCCCCTGAGGTTTAGGGGTCTGGTGCATACACACAGGCTAGTGCATAAGTGAACAGTTTACACACACAGGCACAAGTGCGCGCACACACACACACACAAACACACACAGACACACACACACACACACACACAAGCAGTTTCACTTCATTTAGTACAGCACCCAGACATGCACCCGAAAAGTGCCCAACCACACGTCGTGCTGATCACAGTCACTTTCAGCAAAGGAAATGGTGGCATATTAGCACAACAATAAAGTACAGATAGATAAAAGCCAGTGAGACAACATTCAGCAGTATCAACCAACACCACCTTTGTGGACACACACACACACACACACGCACACACACACAGATCAGTGTAGCATGGAAAGAAGCCCTCCCTGGTTCTGAAAACTTGACAATGTACACCAGTTCAAACCAAAACATAAGCCTACTTATTGTGTGGACCCGGGTATAGCTAAATGTACCGAGCACTATCATATTTCCAGAGCGAGGTGACAAATGACTAACGGGGTCTGAATTTGAGCCCATGTCATCCTGTTCACCTGGCTGAAACATCAATGCTAGGCTATCACCTATCACCACTTCATGTGAGAAACAGGCCTGTAAGTGCATAAAGCTTCCAGCCTTCAGCTTTTTTTATGATGTCTATATTTACCAAAGGGCTGTGCAATTAACCCAACATCTACCACCTTCGTGTCAATTTATTTACCAATAACAAATTATGATTGCTGGCAAACACACCCAATTAAAGGAACTGTTCATAAAAATACACCACCCCATGAAAATATTAAAAACTGCGCCTGTCACCCATTGCAGGGCAACTCAACTGTTGAGCGACACCAAAATGACAGCAACACTTCTGACCTCACTGCTTCCATCTGTAAATATTAATTTAAAATTTTTAAATTTAAAACAATTAAAAACATATTTAAAAAATCATACAATAACAAGAACAAAATCATCCCACTGTAAATCTACAATTCATTGGATATAGGACAACAATACTACATTGATAATTGACTAGCCTAATTATCAAAAAACTATGTAAATTCCCTTGATTTAAAACAAC
Source organism: Tenualosa thibaudeaui (assembly GCA_027481765.1). Lineage (NCBI taxonomy): Eukaryota > Metazoa > Chordata > Actinopteri > Clupeiformes > Clupeidae > Tenualosa > Tenualosa thibaudeaui. The sequence continues at coordinate 9,520,594 of JAIFZK010000005.1, forward strand.
ACTCAACTATGCATGGTAATGGATGCTGAAGTTACCGCCATGCAACAGTGAACCCCTTGACACACACACACACACACACACACACACACACACACACACACAAATACACACACGCCTGCATTAAAAAGAGGCTTCCAGCGCACATAAGTCTCTCTAATTTTCTCTCTCTCTTCCCTTTCTCCCTTTTAACATACACATCCACCCACCCATACACACACACACACACAAATACAAACACAAAAATGCTCTCCCTCTCATTCTTGTGTTTCTTTATATTTTCTCTCATTGTTTTGTTTTCTTTGTCATTCTCACTCTCTCTCTCTCTCACACACACACACACGTACACATAGGCAGAAAACACACACACACACACAGTGTGCTCTCACCTGTTTCCAGAGGAAGTCATCCTGCAGGTTGATCCTCCATGTGGCCAGTAGGTGGATGCAGGAGAGCAGCCCCCCGCTGATGACTGCCGCCCTCATGCGCACAGGCAGCAGTGTGTAGATGATGTAGATGAAAAAGACTGACCACCAGATGCCCTCCGAGGCGCTCCGCGGCGCCACCATCAGGACGCCCAGCGACTGCACCAACAGCAACACGCCGATCACCAGGTAGCTGACCATCCACATGTAGTCCTGGTGGAAGCCGTTGCGGTTGCACACCACCATGAGCGCCAGGAAGAGGCCCATGGCCACGGAGAGCAGGGCGGCGTAGGCCGGGTAGGGCGGCGCATGCACGCAGTGGAAGGCCAGCATGACGCCGCAGACGATCACCAGCACGCCCATGAGCATGGTGAGCGAGCTCTGGTTGAGCCGGAAGAAGTAGCGCTGGTAGAGACGCTCCAGTTTGCGTGACTGGAACTTCTTGGACTGGAAGACGCGGGCCACGCGCTGCCAGCAGTCTGCCGCCGTCAGCACTCCACCTCCGGCGCTGTCGTCCTCGTCCTCTTCCCCGCCGCTGCCGCCATCGCCGCCGCCTTTGCGCCCGTGCGCATCCCCATCCTCGAAGCCCAGTTTCACTGATTTGAGCCCCACGCCCTCCCCCGATCCCCCGCCACCGCTGCTGCGGATGCCGTAGTGGTCCTCCTGCCAGCCGCAGCGGACGCCGAACTGGCCGCCACCACCGGCGCCGCGTGGAGGCATGGGCTGGGGCGCCTGGACAGGGGGCTCCATGGCCTCAGCGTCTCTCAGGCAGCTCATGTAGCGTGGGTTGCAGAGGGAGGAGCCCCCCTTGCGCTTGGACTTCTTGCCATTGCGCTCACCCCACGCGGTCTTGCGGTCATCCACTCTGGCTACTAAGAAGCCGTTGAACCAGGACATTCTGCATGGTAGGGAGAGAGGAGGGTAAAGGTGGAAAGAGAAGCATTAATGACATAATGATCTATTTGTTTTACTGCAAGTTCTTACATACATAACTTAATAATATTAGCCAACAGTACACAATAGTAATAGAAGACAATGACAAAACAGTGAATAGCCTACAGCATCATTTGCACTAATACATAATTTGCATTTTAGCTGCTAAGAAGACATTCAACCAGAACATTCCGCGTGTCTGGAGGTGAGTGCATAGGAAAGACCTATAGGTATCTATCTCCATCCACTTAATAGGATACAACAGTACTACTCAAGCACAACAGTAATAAATAGTGAGTGATACAACAATGACTACACCTTATCATTTGCATCCTGGGTAAACACCTTGGTGCTAAAAGTGCCATACTCAACTGATTTACATAACACCTATATCACACAAAAGTATAACACAAAAACTAGTGCATTATGCAAATGTGAAACCATTTGATATGATCTTGGTTCTAGCAATTGAAATCAAAGTCTGATTCCTTTCTACCAGGACAGTAGCCTATGTCTTTATAACAGAATTTTCCATATGGATTAGGAGGGCATTGTTCCAAAAGCCCCTGCACGCAGTACCTCTGTGTCTGTAAATGCATTAGAGCTTAGTCTAGCAAATCATGAGCATGTTGGCTGTGAGATTTGGTTTTGCCTCTGTGTGTGAGTGTATGTAGACAATGGGATGTGAGTTTTGGATATGTCTGAGAGTGAGTCAGCTTCCGGACATGAGCTCCACTGTGAATGTGTTTGCTACCAAATATATGAGTATGGAATACCTGTGCGAGGGTGTGTGGGCTACCAGATGTACATGTAGGTTTGGGAAGCCTCTGTGACCATGTAGGCATCAGGAAATTGATGCGAGTAATTGGCTACTTGGCTACATGAGCTTGGAATGAGTGTGTTTGTTGGCTAGTGGATATGAGTTTGGGATGAACGTGCAAGCAGGCTAGTGGATGTGAGTGTGGTGTTTTACCTGTGTGGGTTCTGGCGCTTGTCCCAGCCCTGCTGTCTGCAGCTGGGCCACTCATTTATCTGAATGGGTGAGAGAAAGCAGAAATGCAAGGCGGAGAGAGGGAGAGAAAGTGGCCAAGGAGGAGCGTTTGATCCTGGGGACGACTGGAGATGCAGTGGTTATGGTTTGGGGTGAGAGTAAATCTATCAGCAGCATGGAGGGACCTGTGTAAGCAAACATCCAAATGATTTAAAAGATTGACTAATATGAAATAAACACCTTAAAGCAACACTTTAACTACCTTAGAATAATAAGCTTCAAACTCATTTTGATGACGCATGGATGTGTAATTGGTAAAATGGTGTCTTGTAATATGTAGCTTTGCTATTCCAACAAAAAGCACTACACTTTTCCTCAGCTCTCAACATACTGGGTATTGTGTTAAAGCTAACCGACTCCTCAGTGTGTCAAAAGATGATGGAATGAGGAATTTCTACACTGTGCAACATTTAAGTTACAGTATACCAAATATGCTTCCAAAAGCTGCTCTCTACATTTTCTCGCTGCTCTACATTGCCAAAAAACCTGCACCCACAATTTTCATTGAATTCTGGACAGAAGAATTAATCCTTTGTTTTAGCTACTTTGGTTAGAAAAAACAGGCTTACTTATATTTTTCACTTACTCATATCTCTACTCAACAAGTTCTGTTTGTAGAAACCAACAGTCTGTTTTTGACCATATAGCAAACAAAACCATGGCATGTTCTTCTAATGGGTCTAATGTATCTGATGATGACAATGATTTGTCCTCATCCAAAGATGGTCAAAAGAATAATGTGACATGAAAGGGATTTTCTATTCAGCACTGAACTTGTCCACAATAGCTGACATTTCTGTAATGCAGTCATTGATGTACACTAGGGTTCTTTTGTAGTCCCCCCCCCCCCAACCCTCCCTTCAGAGAGAGAAACAAGACACTAGGTACCCAGATGAGATCATTCAGGTTTGACAGGCAACAGGATCCTCTTTGTTTGATTACTGGCAGGGTTGAGTCACTTTTTACAACCTGCCACCTCTTACTGCTTTACAACCTGAATTCTCCCACTGAGGCCTCGTGACCGACACACACACACACACACACACACACACACAGGGCTGACTGGGAATATAACAGGGACAAGGCACAGCAGCAACAGTAATGGCCTGGTCATGGTGAGTATGGTGTACCATGTACCATGGAAAATTCTCAATGATGAATTTGGTTACAATTAGAGTTGTACTACACATAAGGAAAAGGCCGATATCAGAGACTAGTAATAAACCATGAATTCCACATACTGCACTGTAGACTAAAAGTATGATTTCAAACTATGGCAATGGAAAGCTTTGTAATTAAAGAAACTGCATGCACCTTTATCTCTATTACCTTTACCTTTATTATTATTATTATTGTTATTATTATTATTAACTTTATTACTCTTTACCTCTACCACATCATTCTAAACTGATTTTAAAATCCTCCAGCAAACAGATGTACAATTGCCCACTGAAGGAGTGCTTTTTGATACTGATTTATCTGTCTGCACTTTGACAAAGACACCAGTGTAAAGTTTTAAGTAATGTCTTTGAATAAAGTTGCAGGAGAAATTATTCCTTGAGCTTGATGCAAGATTTTAAATATGGCTGATTTAAATTATAACCCATCCCACAAAAAAACACAGCTCTACATCAAAGGATATTTAAAGAAGGGACCCCTGGACACATGAAACCAAATTCTACCCTGACTTCCTGTCGTTTCCTGATCCCATGCGAATCACTCATGATAAGGTTTGAAGTCCTAATCTGAATCTGGTTCCAAGTGTCAAAATAAGGTTTGAAGTCCTAATCTGAATCTGGTTCCAAGTGTCAAAATCATACTCACGTGTGCAACATTGGTACTGAACAGCTTTCGACAGTAATAAACAGCTTTTGTCTAAAATAAGCACACACTACACACATTGTTTTTGTGCATCATGAGCAGGATAGATAAAATACATTTTATTCATCCCGATTTACACACTAGCATAGAAGGCAACCACAAACATACAATTTGGAAAATAGTCTGCATTGTTCCTGTTTTTATTTTCATTGAATGTTTTTCTTGACCTAAAACCCACAACCTTCTGTATAAGTTCTTCTGCTGCCTGGTTACCCTACCCTAAACCAATCATGAATGACAGGCATTTGGGTGGTTCCACTAAGTGTTTTCACAGCTGCTTCTAGAATTGTTCTGGCCCAAATGCACTGCATTATGACCAGATCTGAACCTGACGTTGCCCACTAACTGGGATTGTATCCAAGTGTGTTTCACCATCATCTGCTGAGGGAGGAGCTTTATTAAAAGCTAATTTCACTTGGAATAAATTGTGGATGAAGGTAAAGGACTATTTTTTTCAGTGTGTCTGATATGGCTCCTGTTCAAGGACCCTGATGGTACAGTACACCATGGAAAGATCAGCACAACTCCAATGGGGAAATAGGGGCACTTTAGTGTGAAGCTTTGCAGTGCTGACAAAGCTCATCTATGTCCTCACACTTATGTACCGGATTTTAATTTGACAATCCTGAAGATTGAAGAAAGAGTCTCTTTCTGAAGTAATTGGTCAATCCTTAAAGGAGGAGGTGGCACAGTAGACTGTAAAGAATGAACTGTACTCAGTGGAAAGGGGCAGAACTTCCTAGGGCAGAACTTGATAACACTTCAGTTGACCTTAGTGCCCTCTGTCTTTCCATGGGCCTATTTCACAGCAGCCAATTTTCCAAGAAGTCACAGGGTAAGCTACACCGAATCAAATTTTTATTGGCTGTCATTAATGACACCTGTGCTTATCGTGCGGCTTCTTGGAAAAATGGCTACTGTGAAAACGGCCCATTGAAGGAGAGGGAGATGCCAAGATGAGAGGCCGCCAGAAAAAAGAAAGAGGTGTCATAAAATCTGTGAAATAAAAAAAAAATGTTAAGTAGCAAAATATTTCTAGCATATGGCCTAGCCTACCTGTGGTGTTTCTAAAACAAACTTACAAGTTGGCTACGTCTGAGCTCCTGGTCTGAATGAATGACAGCAGTTTATCACACGCGAGTATCCAAAAAGGAGTTCTTTGTAAGAAAAAGATCTCTCCCTATTCTCTTTACATCACCTCAGACCGGGGACAGCTGTTGGAGTAGGAAAGCGTATGGTGTTGTTAGAGCAAAAATAGAATTTCCTTGTGATGGCTATCTCGCGCCAGTTCCCAGAACGTATCCGCTCGTGCTGCTGGTTCTGTATGTTCTGGCTCGGTATGGAGCCAAATTATGAAGAAGGTACTGAGCTCAAGAGAAAATACAGACGCTGCCTTTAAATGAACAGCGAGGTCAATACTATCGGCAATCTCCATTTATAAACGTCTCCAAAAGTGACAGTGTTGCAGAATGATGGCAACTGCAATAATAACCTTCACGTGTTTCATTACAACCATCGTTGCTACGTGACTTTGGTATCCTCGCTAGCTAGCGGTTCTAGCATGCTGTGTTCCTCTGGGACATTTGCACGACATTCGACCGGACAGCAGCACGCTGGTGTTATGTAATGCAAATAATGCTTGTTTTGGAACATCCGTTATTAATTAGAACCTCTGTTATAGGTTAGTACTGTGCGCCTGTCTAATTAAACAAATGCCATTTCATACAAATGGCAAATTTTCCGTCACATTTAAGACACTGCAATAATACGGAATTTAAATGCATCAACGTTAATTGGGACACATCTGCCATAAGAAAATCCATCACTTTATCGATACATTAGATCCTAATCTGCGATGAAATCTACCATTTCGTGCAGGCCAAGAGAGGGCTATCGCATCGCCCGCACTTACACACTTGGGTTACATAACAGTGGCCGTTTCATTATGTGTGTGTGTGTGTGTGTGTGACTACCATATTATGGTTCACAGCAGTGACCATTTCGTTACAGTAACTGTGCGGTTACTTGCACAACGCAGCATGTCACACCCGACTGCTAAATACATGCCCTGTCCTTCACTCAAGCAAATGAAAATTAGGGAGAATTTAACCACACTTCAGGCCTACATAAAATTGAGCGTTTTTCTAGACTAAGATTATTTCCAGAATTTCAACGACTCATAATTTCTACCGTTACCTATTGCATGCATTCCTACGCATCATTCATCGAGTCTCTTTAGGTTGCAACACTTTATCAAACATGGCTAGCGCACATCTCCACTGCACAGCAAACCAGCAGTGGGCTAGTATTTTTCCAGCATATTTACCCGAATCATATTTGCTCAGTTAAATCGATTGTGACCCAGAGAATAGTCTGTTTACCTGTTTATTTTAGCCAGACTTAGCCCAGGACCGTTCGACCTTTGCTATACAGCTAAAGAAGCAACAACAGCAGCAGTGACTGTGCTAACGGGAGTCATGACTGCCTTAACATGAAACCTAGAAAAATTGACCACACTGCAACCAACATAGGCACTGACATTGATGTACAGCAAATAAAACAGCTGTTGATATCCAGCCTACATTAATAACAGGAATATCCCACTGAAACGATCTGCCAAAACAACTGTCTCTCAGCTAACGCTGCAATACACCAAGATAAGGTTGAACGCAACACTATGGACCCTCAACAGGCACAGACTTCTAATGAGCCATGACATGACATCTGATTATCCAAAACGTAAGATATTATGGAAGGATTGAAGACTGCCTTCCTCGTACAGCACCCAAAGGAATGCGATCAGCAAACACTTTTGCACGGCAACAGCATATGATCACAAACCTACATAAAACATGCACAACCATAAGGACGGTTCTCCCTGGGAAGAAAACTGACTCACCATTTGCATCTCTCTCCTCCTTCAGAATAAAATCGCTGTCGACAAAACCCAAACAAATGGATGGATTCTAGCAGACCCCTCTCGGTGCCCGCGCTGTGGTTTAGCGGCGGTGTGTTTTTTCGTGCACCGAGGACCAGGGGAAGAAGACGGAGGGCCACAAATGTAAGATACCGCTCTCCCGTCGTTTTCTCCCTGCCTCTCCCCCTCCACAGAAGCGCCGCACACACACAGACAGCAGGCTATCACTCTTTTGAGAATGTAGGACTCCCTCTAGAGGTGGTAATCGCACTACTGTAAATTCTCATTCTCTCATATCAATCTTATGTTTTTTACTGTAGCTAGTTGTATAAGAGGACTGTAACGCAAAGGAATTTGTTGTAATGCTGTTAGCATTAGTAATAACGAAAAACCTTAATATTTAGTAAATATGTAAAATGAGTTGGTAAATATGAAGAATGTGTGTGGGAAACTTGGGAATCATGCGATCCTGTAAAGTTATAATTGAGGGCTTTTGCTGTGTTTGTGTGTGTGTGTGGACAGGGACAGCTATCACCACATCAGATTGGACCGTAGGCAGACAAATGACTACAAGACGAAGTGCAAGACAAAGAAAGACAAAGAAACAGGAAAGTGTGTGTGTGTGTGGGGGCACATGCATGTGTGTGCGAGAGAGAGACTAAGAGAGACAACTTTGTGTGTATATATATGTATGTGTGTGAGTTACATGCATATACATGGCCAATCTTATGCTTACACTTCTGATGGTTTTGAGCAAGTATGGTAAGTAGTTTCAGGTGGAAACCATTCCAGATGAGGCATTTGGTGCATTGAATTGTATATTAGATTTAGTAGGCTATTCCATCACAGCTCTATTGATATGGGCCTATGATCAAACATACACTTCAGGTCATGCAAAATGAATTGGTCAAAATTGGCTTTGACTGTATTCAAACAAACCACATCCTTCATTGCAATAGACTCAGTCGCAAATATTGAGAGCATTTGTTTTTCAATAACCTTTGCTCAACCTTAATTCTTTCACTTCTTGCTTTCATCTTCCACTTCCCACTGGTTCTCAACCTGACATTGATTTGTGGCACAGCACTTCATGAGGACTAGACAGAGTGTACCTTAGGGTATTACAACTTTCTGCCTGCCTTCTGTATGTACACACCACTCAGCACTACTGATAATACAGGTTATAGTGCTGTTTAAATCAAACGAGGACATATTGTATTGCACCTTGGTAACATAAACTACCTCTAAGAAACAGGTCTTTTAATAGAGGGGGGATGCTATAGCAACCAAATACAAGCTTGGATAGCTTTATCGATCCAATCATATAACACTCATAAAGGTGTCAGCTGTTGCCACTGTAAATCAGATGAGTAGCAAAGCCACTTCAACAGATAGGGAGTTACATTATAAGGATCTGGCTTTTATATTGTTAAAACCAAACATTTGTTTCATACCTGATTTATTAAATGTGTGCATAGCTAACATGGCTTTGATAATTATAAATGGATTGTTAGCATTGGTGTTTCACGATCAACTTGAAAAAAACTTGACTTCTACACTGAAAGCACAAGATGAACGATGTGTATATTTTTTAAGTTCAGTAATGGGTGGGAATGGCCACTTGAGCAAAAATAAAGTTGTGTTCTGTATCGTATAATTGTTGAACAGGCTTTCCCACAATCTCAGATGGATAGCACACTGGCATGCACATAAGGAGCGATCTTCCTGAAAACGATTCTCTAAATAGACCAGATCATGTCCAAATATTCCATATTGTGGAACACACCCATTTCTTAAATAACAGCTGATCTCCTGCACCCAGATGGGAACCCAAAAGGGAAAAACTAAAAATGGTCTTTTTACACAGTTTATTTATGTTTAAACTAATCCACTTGGAAGACTTACCACAGTGCTATGTATGATTTGTTTGGACACAAATCATACATAGAACAGGGCTGGGAGTGCACTAAGCTGCTGTGAGTGTTGATCAGGGATGGCAGTTGGTGAGTTGCCACGGCACAGCAAAGCGAAAACATTAAAGAAGTTAAAGTAAATATGCCCCTATTTGTCTAATACTCAGCTGACAAATGGAGCTGTTCCATGAACAAGTTTTCTTTTTTTCTTTTTTTTTTTAAACCAAAGCACATACATTGTTGCCTTAAGGTAAGGCCCTGTCCATGGAGGTGGTCAAGTGTTCCGTTTGATCAGAACATTTGCCAGACCAAGTGAAACAACAACGCATGAATACACACAACACACACATACACACTCACACACGCTGTGAAATTAGTTCATTTCACATCAAGGTGACAGAAAAGCAATAGTCTATAAGGTAGCACTGGTGACTACACATAATTTTGCCTTCAGAGTGTGTATGCACACAAGCACACGTGCGCATTCACACTCATACACATCAGACAAGAGCCCAATTGTCAGCCGTTCACTATTCCTGCAGTCAGAACCATTCTGTCTCATGATCAGATGACTTCGGTGTTTGGTGATTAGGGACTGCCAGCTCCACTCCTAACGGAGTGACTGACAGGCAGCTTGTTGTAACATGACTGCCCCTATTGACAGAAAGTGCCTATAGCTATTCACACACCATGGGGTGCTTCAAGTGCTGCTTGTTGTCTATTTCAGTGTCCTGTTCCATAACGCTGATTAAAGAAAAAGTTTCTGTCTGACACATCAAGCAAATCATTACATTGATACAATGAATATAAAAAATAAGCCAAAACTGAGTTAAATTTCCTCCATTGTTTTGCTTTAGTTGGTGGTTCGCAATTTGGACTACGTTGTACCATTTTTTTCTTTTTCTTTTTCTTATTGACAGCAAGGCATGAATAGGTGCAATTTGATTGGTTGTTGTTGGGCTTTAATATCAACACTGTTTACTTAAAATTTCAGACTGTGTCTTTAAGGTTGGTGAAATGGCGTGCATACGTTTCTTATGCAGGTCATCAGGCCATCCCAGCTTCATTCTTTTGATGTGTTAAAATGTAAGTAAGGCTGTTTATGATTTTTTTCCCCTTATTTTGCACATGCACCATGTACCTGATAAAGAGTTATTTACATCATAGAAGCACACACAATATGTATTTATTGTCATTTTATGGGCATTTTAAAAATTTGCCAAGCAACCATAATCCCAGCCATGCACACACACACACACACATACACAGACAAACACACACATGCCAATGTGGCAGTATAATGATATGCTGTATATGATGACATATCCTTTGTTGTACTTTATAGTAAAAATTAAGTATTTTCCATGGCACCTACACAGAAATATTAACACACAGTGACTCCCTCCCATGAGGTGACTCCCAGAAATTTTAACAGAGGGTTTCACCCTCTTCTTTTCCAAATGCGAGAAGGACCACCACTCCACCAGAACCACCATAAATGAGAGACTGCCTGGCCTCCCACCACATCTGTGGCTGGAGAGACTGGATCAGAGGGAACTGTGCCCTGTAAAGATGATGGATCAAAGTGGCAGGCAGCACATGGGTGTGGTTCCAAGAGAGGAGGGTAGCCTATCTCAGTGTGTGTAAAGTAGGAATGCTTCACCACCACAGCGGGCTGGACCCATAAAGAGGAGGATGGGCAAAAGTTCCCATGCACTGATTTGAGGAAGTCATCTGCAAGCGGAGGTTTTCAGGGAAAATAGGTCTGTAATCATCTGATAGTGCCACAAGATGCTGACATTTAGCCAATAGTATATTCATACATTTGTAATTTTAGAATGCAGCCATCGATACTAGGTCTAACTTCTCAAAGATATGAGCACAGAAACAGATTTACATCTCCAAACCAAAGTGTGTGTGTACAAATAGGCTATAAGGCACATGAACAAGTCCTTTCTAGATCACTTGTCCCTTGATTTAAAAAAAAAAAAAACATCTAGCATGAATGATGTAAAAGTTGTTGGGTTCCCTTTCCTTCTTTAAAAACTGTTAGGTACTGGAGGCATTTCATAGGGATGGAGATACACATATTGTAGAAGTTAGCATAGAAATCATGATGTGAACCACTATGCCGTGACACACAGCGTGTATCTTTCTGATAAAAGTAATCCATAAGTCGTAAACCAGCAGAACAGTCCATGCCTTATGCCATAAATGCTTTACAGCAAGCCTAGGCTTATGAGTCAAATATTCAAATTGCGTTCAAACAATATTTTCATTTAACACTATGTCTTGATATTCTATTAAACTTCATTAATTAACTCTGCTTGGAAAGGAAGAAAGAAAGAAAGAAAAAAAAGAAAGAAAGAAAAGGGTAGATAAATGCAACACATTCTGTATAACAGCTGTTATCATTGTTTCTACCAGAGGAGGGCACTCCAGATGGCATCCTTTTCCAGTTGGGCTAGGTCTACCTATAGATGTTAGTTTTTTTTGTTTGTATTTATTATGTATTTCCTTTGCTTTTTTAAGTTTCCACTAACCATTAGATCATCAGCGCGTCTATAACTATGTTGAATTATTATTCTATTTTTTTGACGATTCTTTTCTGATAAAAAGAGTATAGTGTATTATGATATTATGTTGAATTCTGAGGCAAACTGTCTGTGTATGCGTGCGTGCGTGCGTGTGTGTGTGTGAGAGAGAGAGAGAGAGAGAGAGAGAGAGAGAGAGAGAGAGATGCGCATATTTACACGGCTGCGCGGACCCTAGCTCTGAAGGCTATTTTACCGAAACACCCAGCCGACAGTTTAACCCGAAAACAAAGCGCTTACATCCGTAGCATATCAGTCGCTTCTACCACTGTAGTTTCGCCGTGCTGACATAGACACAAAGTCCCTATTTATATCAAGACAAAATTGATATACTACGTTGCATCCGTCTCATTCTGCATATCAATGTATTTCGTATCACAATTTCTTCCAAAAATCCATGTATTCGCCTCCCTGTGCTCCCAAATAGATGGTGCAAGTAAAAATGTCCAAATCTTCCGCAGACCCTCTGTCTGGTGTAGAGACCGGCTCACAGCCACACTATTTCCAGGTAAGGACGTTTTTCCATCCAGTCTATTGCCATAACAAAACTAAAATGGTTAATGTCGAGCTAGCCTACTTGTTGTAACGAAGGCGTATAGTTTCCCAACCTACGCCTGTAGCATCTAGTGATTGCAGTAATGATGCCTACTCAGCGGTTCGCTAACACAAGTAACGTTTCGCCATAACAGCGTTAAAAATCTACCAAGGAATAGTATATAATGTGGCAATAGACATATACAGCTAATTATGTCATTTCAAGGCAGACTTATCTTTTTACGATCCAAGATTTATCACTGCAACCAAGGCCTATTCCTTTCGTTGTGCAGTTTTCTCAATTCACTATCCGTGTGTATTTGTAAATCGGCTATAATATAGGCTATAACGTTCTGTTTCTGTTTGACCACAGGCGAATTTGGTATCCATCAAAGTCGCACCTTTTTAGTGTTGAAGGCAGACTGTGCGCATAAAGAATTGAATTACTGAAACGGCTACCTGTTATGTGTGTGATGTGTTTTTTTCGTCGGACAACTCACCTGTAGCCTGCGCCTGACTAGCCCCACTGAAAGATTATTAGTTAGAGGATTTAGCCTACCGATCTAATAAGAACAGTCAATTTGTTGAAAGGAGATGATTGTGGTAGATGTACATGAATTCGTAGAAGGCAGACCTATATGTACTTAAAAGTTTATACCCATGGTGCACGGGGAAAGCCCTTGAGCGTTTGTCAGCTCAAAAACCAACACAATGCTTGCGAAACCATAGGTTTTATCTAGTATGTGCCATTTGTATGAGCCACTCGGCTGGTGCATTGCCCTAGTTCGTGTTATTTCCCACTATTCAATAGCCAAGTCAGGAAGTGATTGAATTCTGAGCCTGTTGGATATCCATCCTTACAGCTGCCCAGGAAGTTGCCAAAACGCAAGAGTCGTTTTAAACGTTCGGATGGAAGCACCTCCTCAGACACCACGTCTAGTTTTATCAAAAGACAGGTAAGCCACCCTCTCTAACTTCTCTCAATATTTTTTGGTGACCTGGATGACATGAGTTGGTATTATGTGCAGCGCACAATTGTACGCATTTTTGGTCCATGCCAAGATGCATGACATAGGCTAATCAAGATCATGCGTTGAAGCTGGAAAGCGGGTATCGATGTAGGCATTTTGCACTTGACCTACCGGTATGATGTGGCATTTGTGGACTGGTTAGATAGATAGATAGATAGATAGATAGATAGATAGATAGATAGATAGATAGGTAGATAGGTAGATAGATAGATAGATAGATAGATAGATTCTTGATTGTCATTGGTTTGCGCAACAACGAAATTTGACTGTCTCCCTTGCAATGTTCATAATGCTAAAACAGAAGAATAAATTAAGCATGTGCAGATCAAAAAATAAAACACCTCCATAAGAACGACACACTCATTGTCTTTCCATGTATTACAGTCCCCTTCCACAACACCCAGAACAGTAGCCTCAGTGGTGCTTTTGGGAATTGTCATTACGGCCCTTGGAAAAAAGAAATGTTTTTTAGTCTTAACTCAATAAAAGCAACATTTCTTGGAGAGACATGAAGTGCCGCATAGATATCATTAAATGCACGTTATTATTTAGTTATTGATCTATTTAGTCTTGAAGTTTTAAGCCATTTATAGCCATGTATAATTTATACCCATTACTGTATATGAAGACTCAATGTAGCTAGGCCTACTGATGTGGTCTTTCATTATCTCCAAGACTACAAAGATGTGTTGTGTTTTATTTTGTCCCAAAAGGCCGACAGAGGGCAGTGTTGTTGTTTGCATCGCCATAGCTGCACAAGAATCTGTTTCAACCCAGTTTTTTAATTAATGTTTCCAGGTCAGCCAGGCTAGCAGCAGGGAGGAATATGTTGTGTTATTTAAAAAAAAATTGAGAACTGGAGGGAAATAAGGGGAAATGAGGTTGCAATAAACCAAGGTGGTCTGGAGGTGCTTCAACTGTCACACAAGCAGCACCCACACATTCTTTTGGATGTTGGAACAGCCAACACTTGGCCATTTTTTTGTCTGAATGGTAAGGGCACTACGTCATTTAGTTCACCTTTATATCTTGTGTTCTTGTCATGTATAAAGTTAGTCTAGGAGGTCTCTGAAAATCTCTAAGAAGAACTATTGAAGACCAGTTTCAGCCAATGATGGCCTTATGTGGTTGTAGCAACTACATGCTCTATTCATGCCAGGGAGACTACATCTGAGTATGACCATTTTTTTCCCACTAAATCATACACAGAATTCAGCCATAAACTAGTCTGGCCACGCCTGCCTGCACCCTCCGCTCGATTATCATCTCCCTACAGTGCTAGTGTGGATGTGATTCCATTGAGCTTGATGTCTCCAGTGCAATGTTTACCGTATCCAATCAGCAAACAGAGGGAGGCAGGCAGGCTATCAGTCAAGGGCTAATCCAATCTTTTTAAATTTCAACACCTCCAGCAAGCAATTGTTTCTCACTACCGAATGGCCTGACCCTCTGTACAAAGCAAAGTGTGTGTAGTACGAGGGACTACCAGTCAGTGTCATTTTACCTCCTTGGACATCTTGCACAATGTCCTCAATATTCTCCATGAGTTTTTAGCCTAGCTAACTAAAAAATTCACTTGTTCCAGTGGACAGAGGGAGTGTCTTCTATGTTATTCTTACTCTTACTGTTTGCTGCATGTAAGAACCTCCTTGACAGAATCAAGAACTGATGTTCATATTTTCATGAGGAACGTCAGGAATATTAATTATGGTGCTCAGTCGGTTGATGGCAGTTTCAATTTTCCCCCAGAATATTACAGATGCTGAAATATTCATTAGAGCTATTAGCCCCTCCTCTCCTTCATGTCTCTCTTTCTCTCTCTCTGTCTCTCTCTATCTCCCTGTTTCTATCTGTTTCCTTCTTCCTTCACACATTGTTTCTGATTCTGTGGGCCATGGTAGAATAATCATCAATTGTTATGTTTTCTGCCTGGTCCAAATGTGGATGTCTGGATAGCTTAGCGAGTCAGTCATTTCCACTCAGATGCTGCATTGAAGATGCATTCAAAACAGTTAAAAACAAATGTTGGTGTTGTTTGCTTTGAGTTTAGTAAAAGGTTTTTACACACACATACACACACACACACACATACACACACACACACACACACACAGAGAGACACACACCATCGAAGGAGAAAGGTAGGTGAACAAACATGGTGGACTGTTACTATCCACATCAAACACTTTGCAAAGTCTCAAATATTCACCCCTGCTTGCTAAGCGAGGTGTGGACAGGAATGACAGGAATGGGGGGAACAGTCATGTCATATGTGGAAAGACAGTTGAGCCTAGCTCAAACATAACTGCATATGACTGAAAATAATAAAAATACATTCTAATTCCAATACTCTCACCACCATGTGGATATTTGAAACATCTATATGGCTTTCTCGTTTGAGATATTTGTCCACCCATATTTGTCCACTGTACTTGTTTCAGGTGAAGCAAAATAAAATCAAAAGGCTAATCAGAGGGGAAAATAGATGAAATGACATAGACATAAGAGATCCAGAATAATTGGATTTAGCCTCATTCACAAATATCTTCCTTAGAATTTTTTTGAATTTGGTCCATTTAAAAAAGATTAAACAAAAAGTCTGGTGTAAATCAACCCTTATACCCTTTGCTTGAGCTTATTGGGTGCTGCAGGTAGAAAGAGGAATGAGAAAATTTGGAGTAACAAAGACTGAATTTGCAAACTGGTAGCTAACACTAACTGAAAGGGACACAAAAAATTAAAAAATGAGTTTCTTTGCTATACCTTTTCTTGTTTCTCCTACCGGCAGCATTAGGTGACCTTGAGCAACAGGGATATAAGATGATTAATGACAGACCTTTCTGTCCTGACCTCTACAGCTGTAGAATTGAAAGTGTAAACCTATTATTTTACATGTGCATAGATTGTGTGTTAACCTACACATATCAGATAAGAAAAAAAATAGTAAATGCAAAATACTTAGAAAACTGCATAAAGTGGGGTTTAATAACTTATTTCTTCATAAGAGAGGCTGGTGAAAGAGGCCCACTGTTACTTCAGTCTCATCATTGTGGCAGCTCAAAGAAGCCTAGATAATATTTTGACCTCTGGACCTACCCAACCTGCGATTCGCTTCTCACGCATGGCTCGTGGTGTGGTCTTATACATCAATAATCAATGTAGACTTTTTTTTCATTGGCCCAATATATGTCCTTCCTGCAACACTGAGTTAGCCTTACATGTTTGCATCCTTCTATATTACAGTGAGTGTATCGCTAGCATAACCCTAGAGGGAAGTCCTACTGTTGGTCCAGCGAGGGGGTTTTGTGCTGTGATAGCTTTGTTGTGTCTGTGCCTCTGGTGACACACTGTATATAAACCTCCCCACTTTCCCCCTCTAGTACTACCTTCCCTACAGTAAACACTGCTGTAGGTCATTATCATTAGTCATGTCTACTACGAGTTTAGATCATTTTCAAAACCTTGGTGAGGTTCTCTGGTATAACCTTCTGTCTTTCTGACTCTAACCTACCTCTGTCTCTCGCAAATGTCAGTGGTGTTGATGTAGCTTTTGATTTGTACTGCCACTGCAGTTTGAGCAGGAAAGATTTTTCCTCCCAAGGTTCCGTGCTCCATATATTCTTGTTTTCTTCTTCGCTGCTGATTTCCACATCCAGCATCTTCCTGCTCCATGGGTGCGGTTCAGCTGTTGGATCATGACTCACCACTGCAGAAACAGCAGTGGCATCTACCTCCTGTACTGTACCAACATCTCTCTCTCTTTTATTCTCTCTCTCTCTCTCTGCTGTTGGCACACAGGCACAAGGCACGCTTTACCAATGATCCCCAGCCTGTGCCAGCTTGTAAAACAACAGAGGCAAAATGGGCTGAGTGTGCAGTGGAGTGTGTGTGTGTGTGGGGGGTGTGTTTGCATGTGCCAAATGCTTGCACTGAGTGTGTGAAACTGATAAGAGGAGTTGATTCTTAGGGACTTCAAATTTATTCTTTCAGATCTAGGCTGCGGCAAGAACAAGAAGTTCTCCATTTGGGTATGGCTCTAACCAGTCTTATGTGTGTATACGATTTAATTCATTTAACAAACATTAATTCATTTAACAAACATTTTTATTAAAAGTACAATTACTCTGTACAGTTCCATTACTAGTGGGAATTGAACTAGCGTTACTGTTAGCATTACTGTTAGCATTATAGCTAAAGATTTCTCTACCAGTTGACCTAAAGGCTTATGTCCTCAGGCCCTGTTAACTTCAAGGCGTAAGGATATGTGCCATCTGTGTTAAGGCAAGAAATGTTGAATGTGCTTTGGCACCCTTGCTGTTATGAGAGGGATGGGAAAGTTTAGCTTGGCTAATCCTAACTATCACATGTTTAGCCAAAAGTCACAAAGATGGCGTGTCAGTGAAGTTTTTAAAGACATAAAATCTCAGAGACATTTAATGGTGCTACATACTATATATAGTATGATAATCTTGTCATCTGAGAATGTGATGAACTTTCTATTTTTGCCATCTGTTTTCTTCTGTGAATTCTCTCCTGGCCCATCCGTGTTGTGGTGACGTGATGACTATATTGCACCCTAAGTTACAAGGCATAATGTTTTGATTGTCGGGGTCCTGGGATTTGAGTAAATGTTTAACAGTTGAGACTTGCCCAGATTGTTACGTATAAGGGACTGTCCCAGCTTGACCCAACGGCTGGTTTGACTTGGATCATGTATGGACCATGGAGCATATTAGGACAGGCTTGAAGAAGAAAGTGTGCTGAACTCAAGGAGTCTGCTACTCTGCCATGAGTTATCACAATTCAGAGACATCAAATTATGCCTGGGAGTTATGTAAAACATTTGTGGTGCTTGCTAGTGTGTCTGTGTATGTGTGTGAGTAGTTCACATCTACTGCATATATTCACATGCTTACTGTTTATATTTATTTGCGTGTGGGCATGCAAATATACTCTGGATGTGTGTGTGTGTGTTTGTATGTGTGTGTGTATGTGTGTCTGCAGTGTCATTTCGCTTTTTAAGACCCAGATTGGGTCAGTCCCAGGCTGCTGTAAGACCTCATCTCTCCTCCTCCTCTCTTCTCTGCCTGTTTTAAGGGGATCAGCTTGATTATGTGACAGAAGCTTAGGTGGGAGAGAGAGAGAGACAGAAAGCTGTAAGTGGCATTTGACTAAAGACCTGTGTGTGTGTGTGTGGTGGAAGGGTTCAAGACCAGAGAGCAGAGTGAAAGAGAGAGAGGCTGCTGAGAAGACTTGCTGCTTCAGTACTACCATACACTGGGTTGCATATGTACATGATTACTTAAATGCGAGCAGGTGTAGAGGGGCAAACTGCATTTGAGTAAGTACACCAAGCACTTTCTCTCTCTCTCTCTCTCTCTCTTTCTTTCTGTCTCTCTTGCTCTCTCTTTCCTTCCCTCCCAGACATTTCCTCTCTACATGCAGTGTTTTTTCTCCATTTATGTAGTTGTGTAAATTGTGGACCTAGTAGTAATCATTAAATGGATCATTGTTTTTGATGGTGTCTAGTGATAAAAAGGAAAGGGCTCAGACCATTTCTAGCTTGATCTGAAAGAGTGTGTGTGTGTGTCTGTGGAGAGGGCAGGCAGACTTGTTTATCTCTTATATGACCTAAGCCCACTCTGAATGCCCCCCTCCCCATCTCCAACCATCCCCTTGTGTACTCCAGTGTGAAGAAGAGTACAGTAATAGCTAATAGCTGGAAAGGTGATGGGGGAGGAGGTGGTGGTGATGGGGGAGGAGGTGGTGGGGAAGGGTGGTGGTGATGGGGGAGAAGGTGGTAGTCATGTGATGGGGGTGGGGTGGTTAGAGGGGTGAACCATACTGAAGCTAAATTTAGACTGAGACTCTTCCACAGAAAGTCTTCGCGTTAATAATTTTGCAGATATATTGCTTATTGTACGACAGTCCTCTTACACAACCATTAAATCGCATTCTACATCTATGGAACTGGACAAAGCATAGCTCAGTGCTTAGAACACTGGTCTTGTAAACCAGGGATAGTGAGTTCAGTCCTCACTAGAGCCTTGTCTCAGCACCGTAGCTTTAACTGCCTTTCGTTACCTGTATTTATACATGTATAATGACAATAAAGTTGAATCTAATCTAAAAAGACACACTCCTGAAATGTTTTTGAACATACTATATACAGAGACTGAGGGATGTGTACAAAACTCTCTCTCTCTCTCTCTCTCTCTCTCTCTCTTAGAGTCTATTACATTGTGAATTAAATAAATGTAAAATAAATTGTAGCCCCTGTAGTACTGTTTAATAGATGATTGTTTTCATGATGGTCTGGTGAAGTGGAAAGAAAGAATGTAGACTGGTTTCATAGCTACTGTCCAGTAGACATAGGAGAGGGGGAGAGAGAGAAGGAAGAGAGATGGAAGAAAGGGGTGGGGGTGTAGAGCTGGTGTAGGGTGGACTGGGGGGCTTGTATGAGCTGGTAGCTGAGGCAGTGCTGAAATCATTAATAATGAATGTGAAGAGGCAGCTTCAGTGCTTTCCAAACAGCCATAACATCATTAAGCTGCACTTAGCTTCAGCGCCTCTTATTCTGCTTCCGTTAAGCGGCTCCCATACACACAGGGAGCGGTTTGTGTGTGTTTGTGTATGTGAGAGTGAGCGTGTGTGTATCTGTGTGTGTGTGTGTGTGTGTGTGTGTGTGTGCATACGTGCGTGCACGTGCGTGTGAATATAGAGTGCATAGCAGATGCATAGTGCAGTGGTTGAGCCTCATGCCTGTGTCCGACTCGAGCGCTACGTTCCTTATTAGTCAGGTAAGGACCGCCTCTGTGTTTCTGGCTGTGTGTGTGTGGTTGAGAGAGTGTGTGTTGCACCTGCATAATGTGTTTGTGTGTGTAATCTTGCTCTCTTGTTCACTGTCAACATCAACTGAGCAACCCATCACCCCTTCATACACCAGTCTTGCTGTAAGATATAAGTGTCGAATCCTTTTTTTTTTTTTTGGGCTGCCCTTATCTTACCCCATTACATAACTCCCCCCCATCAGCCTCCTTTACTCTTCTCATCTGTCAGCTGCTCCTGGTCCTTTACCCTCCATCTGTTTATGTCTTGCATGCTTGCAGCTCTGCTGTGGTGGAATATTGAACCAACAAGCTAGTGCGCGCATGCATGCTCACACACACACACACGCACGCACAGAAACATAGACACACACTTGTGCATGTTAGCCAAAGCTGCTCAATGTTGTGGTGCAATGGTGGCTGGTCTCTGATGACAGTGGGCTCAGTTGTGTATGTGCTTGTTATTTAACCCACACTGTGGAGCCAGTGGAGAGCTAGTGCTGCTAGTGCTGCTGGTGCTGCTGTATCTGCATCCGCTACAGCTGTTACTACTACTGCTGCTCTAGCTGCCGTCATGTGAGAGAGAGCGATGGGACTCAATACTTGCTCTCTTTTCCGTCTCTCTCTCATTCTCTCTGAACATCCTTTCTTTTTTCTTAACATCACCCTCTATCTTTTTCTCTATTACCTCTCTCTCTCTCTTTCCCTCTCCCTCTCTCTTTTTTTCTTGTGTATGTGTGTATGTGCCTGTGTGTGCCTGCTTATCTCCCACTCCTGTGTGTGTGTGTATGTAGTGTGTGTGTGTATGTGTGTCTTCACCAGGCATCGTCGGCGAGCACAGCGCTTTACATCGCTGCGGTGGGAATTCATCGTGTTTGCTGTTCCATTGTTTGCCGTAACATTTTACACGTTTTCCTCTCTCCTCTCCTCCCTTACCCTTCATCCACCCTCCATCCAATCCCTTCTTTTCCCTCTTGCTTCCCTCATCACCATTTCTCTCCCTTCCTCTCCTCATCATAATTTTCTCTCTCTCTCTTTCCCTCTCTCTCTCTCTCTCTCTCCCTCTTTCGCACTCCCTCTTTCTCATT
This sequence comes from Tenualosa thibaudeaui, assembly GCA_027481765.1. Taxonomy (NCBI): domain Eukaryota; kingdom Metazoa; phylum Chordata; class Actinopteri; order Clupeiformes; family Clupeidae; genus Tenualosa; species Tenualosa thibaudeaui. The sequence goes on from JAIFZK010000005.1 coordinate 9,541,785, forward strand.
ACCCTTTCCTTCTCCGTCTCCCTGTGCAAGTATCACTGCTTTTGAATGCATTCATCATTCATGTGTTGCAGTGATGTGTGTGTGTGTGTGTGTGTGACATTACATAGCGTGCAGAAGAGCCCTAGAAAGTGGGTGAGGGAATGATATGAAGACAACAAGCTCAAAAATACATTTGAAAATTCCTAGGGAAATCGGTGCAAGTGAGAGGTTGGAGAGGTTTTAACCCCCCTATGTGTAGCACACACAGACACACACACACACACAGAGTGCAGTGTGATAGAAAGAGGGTATACCATGTTTACCACTACAGATTCTGCTAATGAGTGTGCATCAGCTCCCATAAGCTTGTGAAGAAAGGTTCTCTGGCAGGTTCTTCCCTCCATGTGTTGTTGCCCCCCTCCTCTTCTTCCTCCCCTCCCCTTCTTCTTCCCCTCCATCCCTCTGCATGGAGCAGTTTTCGTGGGCTGCTGTGTTGGCTGTATTGTGTGCAGCTGACAGAATCAGGTTCTGAGGCTCATCCCCTGAGCCAAATATAGGTGGAGAGTGAGGCTTGTTGCTGCTGCCTGGGTCGCACCTACCAGAGGAGAGAGGCATTTGTTTCCTCTCCTCTTTTCTTTCACCTGGGTCTGATGTCTTCTATCTCTCACCTCTTATTCCCATCCTCAGTTCTCTGTCCTTCCTGTCCCTTCCATAGGTTTGGACTCCATCCATTGCATATATCAACAACCGCTTTGATCTCCTCCAGCTCCAGTGCTCTTTTTCACTCTTTTTCTCTCAATTGTTCCTCTCTTCTCACACTTCTCTATTTTCTCTTGAATTCCCCTTTCTCTTCCTTCTCCAGTCTCTATTTATTTTCTCTTCTCTCTGTAATCTTTCTGTCTTTCTTCTATACTTAATTTGCCTTCCCTAATCTCCCTCTTTTTTCTGTAATCTCTTCTTTTTTTCCATCTTTGTCTCTCATATCACTCCTTTCCTCCATTCTCCTCTGCCTCTCCTCCTCTCAGCTCCATTCTCACCTCCTACGTCTCCATTCCCCCAACCCATCCTCCTTTTCTCCCCTCTTTCATCACTCTCTCTTTTTCCTCTCCCTCTCCCACTTAGCGCTGATCATCATCTCTCCTGTCGATCCCAGCTCCAGCACAAACACAGGAGCGGAGGAACGGGGCAGTGCACTGAGTTGAGCGGTTTCAAGTAATAAATCCAGCCGTCGAGGTTATCTTTGATCTCGGTTCAATTGCCAGCTCCGTTTTCTATCTTCACCTTACTCTCTCTCTTTCTCTCTGTGTCACTTTCCCTTTTATCTCTTTCCTATCACCTCACTCTATTTTTCTATGCTCTTCAGCCAAACACTGCCCTCCCCCCAGCGCTTCTATTCTTCACAATGGCATTACAGTCTGTAGTCTCTGATAACCCCGGGCGTGTATCTGTACTGCTGAAATATTAAAGTGTGCGATGATAAATGATCTCCGCTGTGTCTTGTCTCCCCTCTGAGAAGCCCCTACAGAGATTAGACACAGGACTCCCACATGATGTATGGATGCACGTGTGTGTGTGTGTGTGTGTGGGGGGGTTGTTGCTTTTGTGCTATTTTTGGAATCATGAAGAGTACATAGTGAATGAGAGAGGGAGCACATCTGCCTCTAGGGAGGGTTGTGTATGTGTGTGTGTAGGGGAATGAGGTTTACTAGGAACCTTACTAGGGTGAAGGATTAGGTAGTGAGGTTACAGCGTAAAAAAGGATGGTGTGTGTGTATGTGCGTTTGTTTGTTTGTGTGTGTGTGTGTGTGTGTGTGTGTGTCTTGAGTGAAAGCACATTGTATACATTACATACATTGCAGTGTTGTGCATCTGCAAACAGCTTTAAAAGAAATTGATATATACACTATATATGTGTGGTGTTGAAGGAAATGCTGTCTGCAAAATGTCTATTCTCATTGCTTTTTTAGGTGTGAAAGCCATAAGAGGCCTTGGATAAAATGGGGTGCGTGAGGCTAATTGAGTGTCAAGTCTTGAGTCTAGAGTCCAGAGGAAGATGAAGCATTGCTAGAAACAGAAAAAAACACAATTTGGAGGGGATTAGCATTTATGCTAAAGAAGTAGGTGTGTGTGTGTGTGTGTGTGTGTGTGTGTGTTTATGTGTGTGTGTGTGTGTTTATGTGTGTGTGTGTGTGTGTACACGCACATGCAGCCTGTTTGTTTGTTTGTTTGTTTGTTTTGATGAGGTTGCAGCACTCTGGATGTTTTTTTGGAATGCATGCAGACTTTGCATATCTTTGCGCACCACTTTGTTCCAACAACACCTGCACAACCACATCTAGCTGAACTAAATGAACAGCGCGTACAACAGACATCTCTGAGGGATTTTTAAAGCATAAACAAAAACAGCACTTTTTTAAGTGCTGTAGGTGTGTGTGGGGTGTGTGTGTGATGGCAGTGGGGCTTGTGAGGATGTGTGTGTGTGTGTTTGTGTGTGTGTGTGTGTATGTTTGTATTTGTGTGTTTTTGAGTGTGTGAGTGTGTGTGCGCGCATATGAGGAGGTGTGTGTGTGTGTGTTTGTGTGTGTGTGTGGCCTGGTGATGATGCAGTGCTGGGCCGGATGAAAACGCTGAGTCAGGCATAAACAGGAGCGTGTTCAGAGCCAGAGAGAGTTAAATATGCTAATATCGGCACTTTCTCGCCATAGCCTTTCTTCTGTCTGCCGCTGCTGTTAATAATAGATTAAGCGTGCGAGAGTGTGTGTGTGTGTGTATGTGTGTTGTGTCTGGTTACACCTTTCTGTATTGTATTTGTGCAAGAGAAACAGAAAAAGATGTTATCCAATCAGTATGGCATCAGTAATGTAAAGTGTGATTGTTTATATGTGATGTGGTAATAGATGGACATCTGACTTCAGGGTGGGTGACAGGTGACTGTCAGAGTTGGAGGAGGGGATGTTCTTTTCAGACAACAAGTGGTTACAGGGTTTTTGAATTTATGTCACGTTACACTCTCATCTTGTCTTGTTTTACATTGTGCGTACATGCATGTACAAACACAAATGATCATGTTTGTATGGTATGTAAGTGTACTTGTATGTGCGTGTGTATGAGTGTTTCATGTCTCTTTCTCTCTACAGCTGTGTGTGTCTTTGTATCTTTATCTTCAGCTTCTATCTGTGTGTGTGTGGATGTGTGTCTGCAGGTAGCTTTGGGTTATTCTTAGCTAGATGTTTGAGTGGAGGCTGCAGGGGCTGTGGGTGGATGAGGTGGGAGGACAGAGAGGTGTTGAGCCTGGAGCCAGAGCCTGGAGATGGAGGCACAGGTGGAGTGAGTGAGTGAGTGAGTGAGTGAATGAGTGAATGAATACCACACAAGCCAGTGGGGAGAAACAATGTGAGCTCCTCTCTGTCGCCAGCTCACATGCTGGGGCAGCTTTGTCTTAGTGGTCGAGCCATGTGCCTCTTCACTTTGATCTCTTTGTCTCTCGGTCTTTTTAAACTCAAGATTTCTTTTCATTGATCTTTGCTGTCTCACTCACATTGGATGCGCCTTGTGCTATACACATACACACACGGAAACACACACACACATAAACACAATGCCTCCCCACTCACTGATCTCTATTCTGTGTTGCATTGTGATGAGTGTGCTGATGGTAGTCTTGTAGTGTTCTCAGCACTGCTCCACTCTGGTACTAAGAGGACGGGAGGGGGGAGGGCTGGGCAGGTACGGGGCCGTGGTTTGCTCTCTTCGCTCAGACCGACGCCACCACTGTCACTGTGAACACCGCCTCACATTGGGGCGACAACATGCGCTCACCAAACCTGGGGGTTTTGAAGAAGGCAGAACAGTTGTGTGAAGGGTGGATAAGTGAGGGTTGTTTTTTGTCGCTTTATTGCACCTTCCTCGTGTGAGCTCTCTCTATCCCTCCATCACGCTCTCTCTGAAGATCGGAGGGTGGAGGGAGACCTGGACTAAAACCTCAGAGGGAAGGTGTGTATAGTATTTTTGTCTGTATGTGTGTGTGTGTGTCTGTGTCTGTGTCTGTGTTTGTGTGTGTGTGTGTGTCTGTGTGATATATATTTAGTACGAGACGGTGGATGATTGTCTCTGTCCTGGCATGTCAAGTGTACCACAGTTCATGAATGAACACAGGTCTAACGGCACAGTGTGGCTGTCTATATTTTCCCTTGAGAATGTCATGTCATGTTGTTATTGTTCTTGTGGCTGGGTTCAGGGTTATTGTTTAGGCTAGTGTCTTGGTTATTGCTGCGGTAATTGTCTTGAATGGACCTTTGGTTGTTCTTTAGGCTGGTTCCATGGTTATTGCTATGGTTATTGTTTTTGTTGGATCTGTGTCTGTTGTTTAGGCTAGGTAATTGCAGTGTTTAATGTTTAGACTGGTGTCTTAGTTGTATTGTTGCGGCTGGTGTTGGGTTGTGGTTATTGTATCGGCTTATGGCGGGGTGTAACAGCGGTGAGTCATACAAGTGCGGCACCTCCGCTGGACCGCTGAGCTTCACTCCACTCTGCATGGGCCCGTCGCTCTCCCCAGGCAGTGCTGCACAAATGAGACCAGGAGCTCACAGTTCAGTCAATCAGGGGAGGAAGGAAACGTGTAAGTGTTGAGCTGAGAGGATGAAGCTTACGCTCAATTCATCTTTGAAACTGTGAATGATAGCCTGGCAAGTCTGATACGAGTCTTTGAATCCCAGGAGGAATCTATAGACTGCAATTTTTTAGCCATCAATCTAGCCCATACAGCCGTACAGCCATGTAACTGCTCAGGTTTTTCTGCATTTTCCTCTGTAGCATAAGGAGACTATTGTTTGGCAATGAGTAGAGTGAGATACTGCTTGAATTTGACTTAAACATGAGGCAGTCTGATTTGTTGTTTCTCAGCTCACCTTGTGTGGGAAGACCTAGAATGAGCAAGCAAGATCTATACACAGGAAGGGATGTCGTCAAAATCAGGTCATGAATTGATGACCTGTTTTTACTTTTTTTTGGAGAAATGTGTCACGAACTATTTGAGCTACCCATATTAAAAATGAATAATCTAATTGGTCAGGGTCTGCAATATGGTTTGTAAATGATAAAAGTGTATTGGTCAAGATGTAGCTTTGGTCTTAATTATAATCTTACACATTTGATTAAATTCCGCCAAATTCTCCTCACATGCTTTTAGCTGTCAGTCATGTATCCAAAAAAATGTATACAAAAAGTGTTTACACTGTTATGGATCATAAAGTGGCATGGACTGAGCAATGCTTCATTCTAGCCAATCACCAGCAAGGGAAACTTGGGCCCCATCTTTGCTTTAGGAGGACAAGAGGCGATGAATGTGATTGCTGAAGTTTTTGAAAAATCATCAATCTTTTACTTTCACTTGGCTTCTGTGTTTTATGACCCTTGCACTAGGCCTATGCTTTGGGAAGGATCACCACAGCAGCCTCAGTTGCATTTGCCACATGGACCAGCTTGGATTCAGGATGTCAGGAAAAAAAAGATAAGGGGTCCCTATAGCTCTGTAGATCTCAGTGTTTTTTTATCCTGAACTCAAGAGTTCATCATGCTTTACTGGGCAGAGCAAGGCCAAGTGATACATTTTTAGAGATGGAAGTGTTGAGGTTTGCAGTATCTCTTTCAGCGCAGCGTATTATCTTTTAGCACACATAAATCTGCCGGCGGGAGAAGGGTGTTATTTAGAGGCATGAGATAAATTTATCTTTTTCTCCTCTCAATCTCCCTTATGCCTCTGCTATGCTCTCTCTCTCTTTCCCTCTCTGTCTCTCTTCTCTCTCGCTCTTTTGTTTCTTTTCTTCTCACTGCTCCTCATCGTCATGGACTCTTCTCTGTTTTGCCAGGGTTCAGCCGATTCGTACACAAGCAGACCTTCGGATTCCGACCTGTCAGCGGAGGAGGATCGCGAGGCGTATCGGCGTGAAGCCGAGCGCCAGGCCCAGCTGCAGCTCGAGAGGGCAAAGGTCAGCAAGCTCTTTGTCAATCTAGCACATGACATGTGGAACTGATATAAGATGAATTCAACATTAGATTTATCAAATCAAATCAAGATGGCTGCAGCCAGCAATGCATTCTGGGGGAAAGCTTTTGCATATTCCCTGCATAGTTTTGCCATTTTCAACTCAGAATGCATGGGCTGCAGCCGGCTTGATAAAGTAAGCTCTTGTGTGGGACTGATGTAGTGAAACATAAATGATTAAAGTAAGGATAGTAATGATAGTAACCTAGTTTAATGATTGACGTAGCATGCTTATGATATCGGCTGGTATGGCATTAAAGGGCATGATTATAAGTAGGACAGTTTGACTTAATGGAGAAATCCAGTGTGACTCAATCAAGTCCTGTTGTTTCAGGTCACTGTGTGATAAACCAAATAATTTAATATAACATAGACAGAAAAACAAACCAATGTAAATGTAAACTGAATTGGGCATAGGAAAATGAAACTTTTTTTTACTTTACTGTGCCCCATTCAGTTAGTATTAGCTGCAGGTTCTCTATTCGGTCAATGTTGATCAATTTCAAAAATATTTTTTTGTTGATCAATATTGATAGCACTCAGTGTTCTATAGCAACAGAGTAATGGGTTGATTCACACCATTTCTCCTTTAAACTGTAGGAAATGCTATTAATGTAGCTCCAATGCTAATCTGTAGCACATTATGCTGACTCACTATCACTATGATCACTATGAAGGTGAAAGGGATAATTATTACATCACACTAAATGGTAAAAGTAGATGTGAGCTGATAGAGGTTGAGGTTAAGTGAGCATCACTCACGCTATTAAGTTGCATAGGTATTTATTCCCTGGCTCGGATCTTTCTGTCTCAGACCAAACCTGTAGCGTTTGCCGTAAAAACAAACGTGAGCTACTGCGGAGCTCTAGATGAAGACTGTCCTGTTCAGGGTGCCGCAATCAACTTCGAAGCCAAAGACTTTCTTCACATCAAGGAGGTGATCTATCTATCTATCTATCTATCTACCTATCTGTCTATCTATTTGTCTATCTATCAATCAATCTATCTATCTATCTATCTATCTATCTATCTATCTATCTATCTATCTATCTATCTATCTACAGTATCTAATGAGAGTATTACTATGATATATTTTTGCACCTATTTTAATATTATTTGGCGCAAAAAGTCAAATTTGTGGACATGTAAGACCCTAGCGTTCAATTCTCAGAGGTAGTATAGCCCAATACAGAGTCGCATTAATGTCAGAATTGAACACTGGTTTGGGCTTGTGAGCTTTGCTAGTATATTAACACCACATGATGGAACTCAAATCTGTGAAATTGTATGTAATTTCAGATCACCAAAAATCACTCAGCAGTGTAGTATGAGTCCTTTCTTTAGTGAGTTGTGTGTGTTGAGACCGTAGAGTTGTGGAGTGAGTACATATGTGTATGTGTGTGTGCGTCCTCTGTGCGTGGTGCTGCAGAAGTACAACAATGACTGGTGGATCGGGCGTCTGGTGAAGGAGGGGGCAGACATCAGCTTCATACCCAGCCCCCTCCGACTGGAAGCTATGAGGCTCAAGCAGGAGCAGAAACAGCAGAGGTGAGAGTCCGGAGGAAGACACATACACACAGTCAAGTAGAAATATGCAAAAATATGCAAAAAAAAAGGAAAAGTTTTGCATATAACTGAACAACTTGACTATTTATCCATGACCTGGATGAATGAGAATCTTCACAGACACACATACATACAGTACACACATTTAAACACACACACACTTACTCACCTCCACACATGCACATGAAGAACTACACTGTAATTACACCACATAAATATAAATATTTTACATACAAATGTACAAAGTTACATGCACGTGCAGAATGTATAATCCACGAAACACAGACACACACTCACCTGATCTTTATGCACAGACAATCATGCAAGCTTGTACACCTGCTGCTACCCAATGGCAGAGGATAGACAACAATAGTGTAGAAAGAATAAATGACACACAATAACTAATACAGAAATACACAATAAAGAGCACAAAGAAAACAGCAAAACTGTTATTTTAGGTCTCATGATTAAATAGGCAACCTAGATGTCTCCAGGAATCAGTCAAGAGACACATCAGTGCTTTGATTGAAAACAGTTAGATTTCCTCTTCCTTTTCCTCAGTATGCTTTCTATGCATGTATGATAGTAGTGCCCCCACTGGACCCCTGTCTCACTGGTGTCATATTGTGACCCTGCAGGAAAAGTGGGGGGAACTCCTCCAGTCTAGGTGACATGGTGACTGGTGGCTGGAGATCCACACCGCCCTCTGCAGGTGAGAGTGAGTATGACAGCGAGAGAAAACGCCACACACTCCTCTGGTACTCGGCTGCACCTTCCTTCCCTCTTCCTGGAGAGATCCTTTGGTGCATGGTGTATACGTTTCTCATTCAACTTTTTTCCCCTTAATTTCTCATTCTGAGGCATGAATATTCTAAACTAAATTTATTGTTGGTTCCCAAATATTCTGGAATCTTCTGACAGTTGCAAGAGCTATTCATCAATCAAATTCCTAAATGGTCAACCATTTAAGAGACTTGGTACTAATTCGTGTTCTTTTGTTTTCAAAAAGCCAAACAGAAGCAAAAACAAGTAAGTCTTTTTTCCATGTAGCGATGCCTTTCTGCATGCAGGAATGGAGTGCTCTGTGTTTTATGAGTCTTTAAATCAAAGAGATAATGCAGATCTCTGTGTTTCCTCATGTCCCTTTTTTCTCTCTATCCAAATCACTATGTATTGTTTTCTTTGTGTTCATCTGCCTATCTATATAATTTGCCTCTATATATCTATGTAATTTTTGTTTCTATGATTTTTGTCTGTATCATATATGTATATAAAGTGTGATATATCAATCATATGTATCACCCACTTATCTATCTATCTATCTATCTATCTATCTATCTATCTATCTATCTATCTATCTATCTATCTAATGTATTGCTCTCTCTGTCCTCCCTTTCTCCGTGTCCAGGCTGAGCACATTCCTCCATATGATGTGGTTCCCTCCATGAGGCCTGTGGTTTTGGTGGGGCCCTCGCTGAAGGGCTACGAGGTCAGAGACACTTTTTCTCTTCCACTATTTCTCTCTCTCTCTCTCACACACACACACACACACACACACACACACACACACACACACACACACACACACACACACACACACACACACACACACACAGAGCAGGCTGGCAGGCTAATGGAACCAACCTAAATATCCCAACTAAGAAAAACGGCTATGTAAATATCTTCCAAGCTTCCAACACCTTACAAGGTATGGCGCTCATATACTTAATTACAGACAGACAAACAGGCAGACAGACCGACACAGACAGATAGATAAATAGATAGATAGATACAGTAGATAGCTAGATGCTGGGTAGATATACTGTTTTATTTTGAAAGTTAATGTGAGTATGTGTCTTCCCTGTGTCTCCTAGGTAACAGATATGATGCAGAAGGCTCTGTTTGACTTCCTAAAACATCGGTTTGATGGAAGGTGAGATGAGATGGGCCTCTCGCCTGTTTTGTTTATGTTGTCCTTTGATTTGCAATTTGGTGCATTTTTTTGGAGTAGTAAAGATGTTGCTCAGTGGTCCTGCAGTCAGACTGCTAAGTGCTTTCTGGTGTGTGTGTGTGTGTGTGTGTGTGTGTGTGTGTGTGTGTGTGTGTGTTCTCCAGGATCTCCATCACGCGAGTCACAGCAGACCTTTCACTGGCTAAGAGATCAGTGCTGAATAAGAGGCCCATCATGGAACGCTCAAACACACGTTCCAGCTTGGGTAAGTGAGTTCATCACTCACAGACAAAACACATTCATACCTACAAACAATCAGGCATACACACATGCACACACTCACGCACACACACACACTCACACAAGTTTTTAACCACACACGACAGACAAAGTACTGGGTTGGCATAGTGTTTGAGGCTTTGGCAGCTCTTAACAGCCAGTGAAGCACGAGGGCTGAGTTAAACAAATCTGACCTCTCACCTAGTTATCTCTGGTTTTTCAGTTTTCAGTTTTTTAAACTTCTTTTACACAAAAGAAATGTCACAGAAAGACATTAGCATTTTTATATGAAACTTTTTTATTTGGTGCTTAAGCTATATAATGTTATACGAGTAAAGCTATATGAATGTCTTTAATGGATTTATATTCCAACTCATGGTAGTGCAATAGTGTAAGAACATATGTGCATAGCATAGCTGCATATACAATGCATTGGCTATGGTACAGGCATCTCCTTTTTCTGGTAATTGCAGTAGACACAGTACACACTCAGCATGAATATACACAACTGATTATTTGGTCCGAGTTTCAAATCATGCCTAGTCAGTGTTAGATTACAGCCTGGTGCAGTTCAGTGAGCTGTACTTTCAATGTGCGCATTTTAAATATTTATTAATGGGGGACATCTATCTCTCTGCCTGCTCTGGCCTGTTTGTGCCTGAAGCTGAGGTACAGAGTGAGATCGAGCGGATATTTGAGCTGGCCAAAACCCTCCAGCTGGTCGTTCTGGACGCGGACACTATCAACCATCCGGCCCAACTTGCCAAAACGTCCCTGGCGCCAATCATTGTGTATGTCAAAGTCTCCTCTCCAAAGGTAGGCTACACATACCCGCACCCCGTTTTCCAATTGCTGGTGCTTTGCCATTATTGAGATCTGTCTGCAACTCAAAAAAAAGAAGAATGCCCAAAATGCATGACTGCTACTCAACTCCATTCTCTTCTCTTCTCTTCTCTTCTCTTCTCTTCTCTTCTCTTCTCTTCTCTTCTCTTCTCTTCTCTTCTCTTCTTGTCTGCTCTTTTCTTATTTTCTTCTGCTTTCTTTTGTTTTTACTGTTTTCCTGTCACTTTTTGTTCTCATTCTCTCTCTCTCTCTCTCTCTTTCCTCCATGCCCCCTGCAGGTCCTTCAGAGGCTGATTAAGTCACGGGGGAAGTCCCAGAGCAAACACCTGAATGTTCAGATGATGGCGGGTGATAAGTTGGCCCAGTGCCCTCCTGTGAGTTCAACAGCCCGCTTTCTCTCTCTCTCTCTCTCTGTCTGTCTTCCCTCCTCAGGCTCCTTCACACTGACCTGAACCTCTCTAGTAACCTCTCAGACAAGCTCAGACAATTGTTTCCAACAATCTCTTGCAAACTCAAATCGACTCAAACTTAAACTCCAGTTAACTCCAGCAATCTTTGAAACTCTAGTGGACTCCTGTAATACATTCCCAGAATTAGTTTTTTGTCGCTCAGTTCAGAAAAAAATAAAGGCCTATTCATACCAGTAATGATAACTTCATGGCCAAAACTAAAGTTTTAATTATCACTCTATAGCTAATGTGAATGAGAATGTCTAGACTGCATATAACTAGTGATTTTGAGATTGAGATTTATGTTATGGTAGTAACATTCATTTTTGTTGTTATCATTGCTGATGTGAACAGAACTTAACAGAACTTAACACACAGATCCAGTAAGAGTGTTTTGGAATATATTGTGTCAGTGTGAAATGACCTTTAAAAATCCACTAAAGATCCACAGCCTAGGGCTGAATGAGGGTACGTGTGTGTGTCTAGACTCTGCACCTGTGAAATTACATGTGGAATCATCAGAGAGATTCATGTAGAAGGATTTTATAGAAACATAAGAGTTTGATGGCATTTGGGAATAGGAAGATATTTGAAGAAAGATGTAAAAAAGCGGTGATATTTGATGTAGATACATAACAAAATGCTGTGCTGTACACAAAAATGCTTAGGTTTGCTTTATATGATGTAATCGATGAGAGCATTTTGTTTGTGAGCAACAGTGAGGTGTATGTAATTGTTTTGTTTTGTTTTGTTTGTGTGTGTGTGAGAGAGAGAGAGAGAGAAAGAGAGAGAGAGAGAGTGTGAATGAATGTGTTTGTGTGTTTCAACTTACATTTTAAACTGGTAGTAGATGGTCTTACTGACATATTGTGAGAAAGCCCTAGCTGATCTAAAAGCCCAAGGATAAGGTACAGTAGCCAGCAGTAGCCTGTGTGTGTGTGTGTGTGTTTGGCAACAGCAGTGTGTGAAGTTTTGAATCTAGTGCTGGATATGGCTGTCTGCGGAAGTCCTGTTCTGATGTCCGCCATGTCGCATGCTTGTCCATGTAGCCATCTTCCAACCAGCCGCCCCTGCCCCCATCTCCTCTCCTCTCCTCCGGATCCCCATCCTCAAGATATTTCAGAGAATATCTTCTAACTCCATCCCCTTCACGCCACCTCCTCCTCCTCCTCCACCTTCTCTCCCCCTCTTCTCCCTCCCTCCCTCCCTCCTTCCGGTAGGAGATGTTTGACGTCATCCTGGACGAGAACCAGCTGGAGGACGCCTGTGAGCATCTGGCTGAGTACCTAGAGGTCTACTGGCGTGCCACTCATCTGCCCGGCACCGCCTCCCTCAACCCATTATTGGATCAAAACCTGATGACCCCGCCCTCGGCCATCTCTAGCCTTCAGGTGAGATATTATGGGATTTATAAAGCATAAAGTGTAGAAATGTTGTAAACAGCATTTCTTCTATGATGCCATAGCTTTCTGCTGTAGTATTAGGGGATTGCTGAGACATTTATCACCATAAATTCTAGGCATGCAAATATATGCCCCAAATTAATTTAACCACTATGAAACTATGAATATCAGACAAGTGTGTTATATCAGCACCCCACTCAGTTAATTTACCTCTATAATCTGTGTCTGACATGGAACATGGCATTGTTGGTAGTAGGAATGTTTCCACTCCTGTTTATGACTTACTTATGACAGACTTGGGTCTGTTCTTGCTTGGTAGAGCTAGTTGCTGAAGTGGCCTAGTTAGGAACAGGTGCGTCCGTGTCCCCATTGATCAAGTGAGCCCGAGTCAAGGAGAAAAACAAGAGACCCAGGAGAGAGGTGCTCCTGTGCTCCCCTAAAAATAAATGTTGTCTCCCAGGGAGACTTCTAAGATTTAGGGCCACAGAGGTCTCTAGAAGGCAGAGGTATAAGATAAATACATGCAGCAGATGCTCAAGCAACACATGAGTCAGTGACCCCTCCTCTCCTCTACTCTTTATTTAGGGAAGGAGATCTTTCCATGACACTGTAGGAAATAAAAACATACAGAAAATAAGCTCACAGATAGTCGACTGGAATTGTGATCTTAACATGATTACTTTTATCTCTCTCAAAAAGGTTTTGCAGTTTTCACAGTATTTTAAATGCCATCACATTTAGAGATATAGATAAAAACAAAGGAAAAATAGTTTTTTATCGTCACATCTCGTAGCTTTTTGTTTACCACACACCAGCAAGTTAGTTACATTTTGACGGGTTGGCAACCTTGAAGGAAAGTTTTGTAAGCATGTAACAAAATCCAATGTCCCTCCTGTTTCATAGGGAGATGGTGTGCTTGAGTGTATGTATCTGTGTATCTTGTGTCCCCTCTCTCCCTTTCTCTTTTTCCTCTCCCTCCCCCCTCGACTCCCAGTACACATCCGCTCTCTGACTTGTTCCGTGTTTATAGCCCCATCTAGTGTTGGCGTCTTGTAAGTGTGTGTGTCTCTCGCTCAGCTTTGTCTCACTCATTGCTTGCGTTGCGTCTTTGCAGTTCTCTGAAACACAGGAATTAATTGAATGATCGCTTACCGAAACGGGGTGAGTAAGAGGGACTGTGCAGCGTGCATCTTCCCCCACCTTCACCCCTTCCCCGTTCCCTTCAATGCTTACCTTCACACACACACACCCTCCCACACGAACACAACACAAACAGTATACACACACACACATATACACACAGTGTATGCTAGCAGTAGCACAGTAGTAGCCGTCAAATAGTAGTCAATTAGAAGACATAACTAGTAGTCAATATTTATACATCTTGTAACACATTGTTTACACACACACAGACACAGCCACACACACACACACACCTAAAACTAGATGGAACAAGATGGAATAAGATCAATTGCCTTGCAGCTTAATTCCCTCTAACTCCATCGAGCGATGAAACTCTACCTATAACTGGGCAATGGCATTGGCAAATAACACATTCCCAGAATCCCTCTGCCTCCACCTATGGCACCAGCCCTGAAGTGCCCCTCCCACCTCACCCCTACCCCACCCCACCTTCCCTCATGCCGCCTGACCTGGACTGACTGCATCACGTCTGCGCCCAGCTGGTGTGCCCTGCACCAGCACCAGGTCCTCTAAGCCAGCATGAGAGAAAATTCACAAAGCAGACATCATACAAATATATACATATGTGTGATATATGTATATATTGCACAGGCTAATGTATATAAACAGACTGAATGTATGCTAGCAGTAGCACAGTAGTAGCTGTAAAATAGTAGTCATTTATAAGACAAAACTAGTAGTCAATATTTAGACATCTTGTAACACATTGTTTACTAATAAATAAATAAACAGCCAGGATAGTTCATATGTGCAACAATGTGCTTTGTGAATGTAATGCCTATCTATTTTCCCCGTGAATGCAACCCTCACTGAGGTCTCTGGAAAGCACAAAAAGAACGCATGGACTTGGGTCATTTATCGTCTTTTGCTCCAGAGGAAAATGAACCCTTTTGTTTTATTTTCTTTCTGTACATTTCTAAAATAAAGTGAAGTAGTAGGTAATCCATGACCTGCTAACAGATCATGTGAACCCTCTCCCTTCTAACGTCACACTAACAGCCATTTGAAATCCACTGTCATTTGTGACATTTTTTGTGTCATTTGTCTATGGATTTGTGTATTTGCACATCAAGTGTCTTTCACTGAGTCCTGACTTGTAATGGCACAGACATTTTTCTTTGGAGTGAAAAATGTACCAGTTGACCAAGTTGCCCTGGATTCTGAATTCTGAGTTCTTATTTTGGTTGCCCATTTTTCTTTTTATGTCTTGTCCCCTTAAATCATTTCCTGTCCTTCTGTCTGTTCTGTCCTCATCACTATCCTCTTTCTGTTTTCCTAATTTTTTCTTCCTGTTGCTCTTCCCTCCATCTTGGATGTTCTTTCTTCTTACTTCTTCTGTCTTTTTTGCTCCCGTCCTCTCCATCTTTATCCTCCTCTCTTTTCTCTCCTGTGCTTTTTTCCTGCCCTTCTTCACCCTTCCATCTTTGTCTCCCTCTTTTTTAATTCCTTCCATCCTTTCCTTCTCTGTTCTCCTCCCATCTCTTCTCTGCATTGTGATCTTCTCATCTCTTCTCATACCATGTACCTTTCTTGCTCTCCTCTGCTTACCACCCTCCCCCCCATCCCCCTTCTAGAATCAGAACCAGCAGCTGCTGCCGGCGGGGGGTGCCGGGGGGGCAGACGAGGAGGACCAGGGGGAGCAGGACAGCCTCATGCCCTCTGACGAGGCCAGCGACTCCTTGTCCCACAGCCGGAGAGGAAGGGGCTCCCGCTGCCTGCACCCCCAGGAACGTGAGGAGGAAGAGGAGGAGGATGAAGAGGAGGAGGAAGAAGAAGAAGAGGAGGAGGAGGAAGAGGAGTTTGAGCCCCCCCGCCACTCCCACACGTACCGGGACATGTACCCGCCGCACCGCAGTCACCCCGGGAGCGCAGCGCACAGCGCCAACGGGCACGAGTCGCAGGACAGACTGCTGCAGAGAGGGGAGAGCCAGGACGGAGCCAACCAGCGCCACCAGCGCCTGCGGGCACGGCCTTGGCCCAGGGACAACTACTGAGACAACAGACTGAGGAGGAGGGGGAGGAAGAGGAAGATGAGGGGGGAGATGGGTGCAACAGACCGGTGTGCGTGTGTGCGTGTGTGTGTGTGTGTGTGTGTGTGTGTGTTTGTGCATGTGTGTTTGTGTGTGTGTGCGTGCGTGTTATAGGAAAAGAGAGAGAGAATGAGAGAGAGAAAGAGTGAGAGCTTTCCAGCATGCACACCATCTGCAGCCTTCAAGCTCCTGTCACCTTTGGCCTGCCTGGAATGGGTGACTACTTTCTCTCTCTCTCTCTCTTTCTCTCTCTGTCTCTCCCTGTCTCTCTCTGAGTCTCTCGGCTGTGCTTGCACTCAGGTGCAGCACCAACACTGCCTGTGCAAGAGCCTGCATTTGTTAATGTACTTTTTTATTTTGTATTTTTTGGCTTTTTACATCAGTTCAGAAAAGGGCAAAAGGTCAATACCAAGCACTAGTACTTCCACTAGGCCAGTTCAAGCACTTCCATCACAGCAAGTTTGCAATTCTCACATGGCTTTCAGGTAAAAATAGATACTGTACATTTGTTTTAAATCTGTTTTCCATCTCCATTTTATCTGTACCAGTGAACTTTCAAAATCGTGCAAAAACCGGATGAAATGAACGGTACCTGTATCTGTACTTAATGGTGAGCATGAATGAGGCTTTAATATAACTGGTAGTTGAATGAGCAAAATCTATGTGTGAGTGTGAGCGAAGAGAAGAGAAAAGAAGCACTTTTTTCCCAAGATGCATGGGGGAGCACAGTTAGACATGTAGCACTATATGTCTTTGTCTCAGTTCTGGGCTGAAGTTGTTTAGGTCAGTAAAATAAAATGTGTTACTGGACAATTTTTTTTTTTTTTTTTGGTTTGAACACCTGAGTCTGAAACTTGGAGAAGTCCTATTTTTGGGGTGTATTTACGTAATGCACAGCATTGTTGTTGTTGATCAGCCTAAACATAGAGAATTGTCTAAATGTAGAGAACCCTACAGACGTTTCCAAAAATGTAGCATGATATTCTTGGTGTCCTGGAAAGAACTTGAGGCACAATTCCAAGTACAATTTTTGTCAAGGGAAAGGGTTTCAGGGCAGGGTGCCAGGTGGAGTTAATGTAGCTGAACGTCACAAGGCTAACAGGTTGATTTGTTATTGTTGCAGTGCCCAGTGCACTGGATGGAGGAATGGATGCGTTGGCTATCCATACTTACCTCTTTACCTATCCTGTCTTCCTTCTTGTGTTTGTCACCATCTTATCATCTCTTCTTCCTGCGTGGGGCTGCATGCTATGCTTATTTGCATTGCTAATCTATGATGAATGACACCACGTTGAGTCTTATGTAGGTCACTGTTGTCTCAGAATGTACTGTATGCTCACGCTCTAGCACTTGACAAGGATTTGCAGACAAACAAAATGGAGCCCATTCAGTCACTACCACAGTAGTCTCTACAGTGTGTGGCTGCACAGGGGGCTGGGCTGTGCACGCTCGTGAGGTGTTTTAAGTCAGCACCGGTGGGTAGGACACAGTCTCTCTGAAGTAGCCAGTGGATCTATTTCCAGTGCCCCCAATGATCCAGTTGTCAGCTGCAAGCGTGTCTTCCTGAGGTCATTCTTGATTGGGTTGCTTGATGACCAGCTAGAGTTGGAAGCACAGACACTGGAGACTAGACCGTGATTAACTTGTGAGATGAGTTATTGACCGATTTGGAGATCGCTCATATTCTTTAAAGAGCTGTAGTGAGAATTAGCAGATTGTCAGTGTAGAATAGCAACGCGTCCGGTTAGCACTGACAGCATCCTTCCTGGACTCTTCCCCACATTCTCTGATGGAGATGCTGCATTGTAGGACTGCTCATGACAAGTTCTTTTTTTTTTCTTTCTATTAAAAAAAAATGTCTAACAGTAGCTAAATGTACATTTGGTTTCATGGCTGCCCGATATCCAAATTCACACATGTTGATAGGGCTGCTTGTTTTGTGACTGTACCATGTGTTTAAATAAACAAAGAGGTTCTCCTTTACAAAAGGTAAGCAGATCAGTTAGTATCACAGTATACTAACCACATAAGCAAATGTTCCTATAGCTTGCTCAGTCTATGGGCAATCCAGTGTAGGGCAAATTGTTTACTTGGCCTTAAAAACCCTCCCAAGATATTTTTCTGTATCTTTCCATTGCATGTGTAACATATTTGATTATTTAGAACTATATTTGCACAATGAGGTGGGAACAGGATCTTAAAAGGAAAAAAAAAACTTAGTGTAGAACTGGTTGCTTTTTACCTACCAAGGAATAGTAGAGATGCATCCACAATATTGTGTAAATACTGAATGGGCACCTGATGCTAATGATAAATATAGCTATTTAATCCGTTGTTTTACTCTTTGTCTGTATGCAATTGTACTTTGTTTTGTCTTTTCTTTTCTTTTTGAGGAAAATGTTGCTATGTTTACACAGCCAGGATTGTTTATACAGTACCTAAGGTTTTACCCTAGGATCTCACAAAAGCCCTTAGATCCAAGGCTGCTGGGATGTAGAATGTTCTGTGGGTAGACACATAACACCTCGGTACACAAACATGACTACTTTTCACTTAACTCTCCAGTGTACTGATGTCAGGGTACATCAAGGACTGTACTACGCATGGACCGTCTGGGCTCTGTCAAAAGTGAGTCTGTCAGAAGAAAATGGTGTAGATGTCACCAGATATAGTAACTTCTGGGTGGACATTTTTATACTCTGGTACCAAAAACCTCCTACTCTGCAGACTCTGGTTCCAGTTTTGTCAATATGGCTGAACTACTTTGGCATGAACATGAATGCATGGTGCCATACCGTCCATGTTTTCTATGGTGATCAAGGTGAATAGACAGAAGCTGGGTCCACTAAGCTCAGGCCTTTAGGATCAGGCTCACTATGACCAGTGTATTAGCATGAAGCCAGCTCCCAAACACAAATACACACTGTACTCTATTCAACACTGTCCAAACAGACAAAATGACTAGGCCTGCCTCCTAACACACACATTCAGTATGCTTCTGCTCACTGTTCACGCCCCCCCCCCCCAACCCCCGCTCCCCCCACCCCAATGATTGTCCTCCTTGACCATGCTTGATGTTTGTATACAATGCTCTTGACTGTGAAACACACACACACGCACACACACCTACCTATACATGGCAGTCAGTCCCTCCACACACACCCAACATATATCATAGATAGGCAACCAGAGGGACTCTGTTAGTTTACTCATGCTTTTGTTAATTTAATGTACAACAACTCCAGTTCAGCACTTTTGAACAACAGTTCAAAATTCGTTTCAGTCCTTTACTTGTCTCTGTACTTCCCTGTCTGTTCATCTGCTGGTTTTGAATGTGTAAAAATCCCTCTGAGACCATTGCTTTTCTCAGGGTAGTAGGACTTCAAATTGAGATAACTGAAAAGCAGACTGGAGAAAGATGGACACTAATGCAATGTATTGTTCTTGATCATGCTGTTCAGAGGCAGATTAAATCAACAAATCTAATCTGTATTCTCTCTACATGTAATCATTGCATTTTTACAGACACACCCAGAGACAGGTAAATGAATGGACAGAGACCTCTAGTGTCCACTCTTGGTTTTACACCCTCATCTAATCATTTCTCTTTGCCTCAGGCAATTCAACAGCACTGATGAATTAGTATTTGGAGAAGCAGTGATCCACAGAAAGTTCACTCTCTCTTGAGACACAGCTTCTCAGTAAGCCAATCTGATGTAAGCCTAGTCCCAGCTCTCACCTAGTAGGGGGGCAGAGGATAAAAACCAAACACAGATCACAGATCAGTTGCTTGCATGTTTACAACTGTAGCCAGTGCACTAGCTTTACTATACAAATCTACAAACTCAGCATCAGGATTTGGCCAACACCTAACAGCCTTTAACCACACTTGTAACTAACCGAATGGATCTCTATACTGCACCAGTAACTTGCACCTGTAATCTGCATCTCTACCAGTTCATTTCAGTATCTTCCACAGCAATCTGTCAACTCAGTTAGGATCTATGTTATGCGTGTACTGTGGCTGTATGGTCTATCCCACTGTCTCACTGATCACTGATCTTGTTGTCTATTCTAGAATTTTTTGGAGAAAAACATTTAAAAAAGAAGCGCAGCATGACTGAAAAAAGAGAAAAAAAATCTATGCAAGTGTTGCATGAGACCTGATTGTTTATTTCTAGTTCTGCAGTACTTAAGTAATGCATTGATTCTTCCTCTTCTTGTTCTTGTTATTTAAGTAGTATTATATAGGACATTTCACTCACACCAATCTAGTTTTGTACTGAGCATTTGGAGATTAAAGGAGTGCACTGAATTGTGAAGGGTTGCTTGATAATGCACTGAGGTTGGAGAGAGAGAGAGAAAGTCTACAGAAGTCGTTGAATGTAGCCAGAAGGTTCTCTCAGGTTCTCTCATCTGAAAGGAGGGACTATGTTCATGGTGTCTTGTTAGAAAACCTTGTCAGAATTGAACTAAGGCCAACCTCAGGCAGGGTGACAACACCGTATGCCCTTTCCCCATCAACCTAACCAACAAGGGTCTCTCCTCACATAGAAATCTGATGTTTTGGAAAATTCTACTTTTATGTTTGTTTTACTTTTCTCTTCTGTGAACTCAGAAGTCAATTGCATGTCTTCACACATTTTAAGCAAGTTCTTCCCATGTTTTGGCTGAATGATTTTTCAAAGCGGACCAATATAATAATAATTTGAAATTGAGTAAATGGCAACAAAACATCAAGGGTTATTTTGGGTACAAGAAGCACAATTTTTACAACCGCTATGATTTAGTGACTTACTTTCATCTTCTATTCTGTATGCAATACGAACATTCAAATATAACGCCTTAGAACATCAAGACTTCCTCCTTTGTGTAGGTAGAAAAGAAAAGATATTGCACTAATTTCTTTTTGATGTCTGCTTTGTAATGCAATAAATGCACTGATTATAG
The DNA here is from genome assembly GCA_027481765.1 of Tenualosa thibaudeaui. NCBI lineage: Eukaryota > Metazoa > Chordata > Actinopteri > Clupeiformes > Clupeidae > Tenualosa > Tenualosa thibaudeaui. The sequence continues at coordinate 9,562,481 of JAIFZK010000005.1, forward strand.
CCCCCGATTTAACAGACTCCCATGGTCTCGATATGCGTGATGCCTCACGCCCTGCCCAGACTTTCTGAAAAGAGCTTATGAAAAATGTAAAGGGAAAAAAAACGTCAATAAAACTTTAAAATGTCATAAAAATATTTCCTGCCTGACGCTGTATAGAATGCTTTCTATTTCAATAAAAAGGAAGAAAATGCTATCAGTTATAATAAACATTACATTTTATGTACTTTTAACTATCCTGTGCTGTTCTTTTGATCTGGGTCTCAGGGTTTTAACCATCCTGTGCTGTTTTTTTTAACTGGGTCTCAGGGTTTTTTTTAATATATATTAACTACTTAAAGTAGAAAGAAAGCAGTTACTTTTGCTACTCTCCTGAGCTTAACATTTAATCATCTATTAAATAACGCATGAGCTTGGAGAGCCAGGACAAGGCTGCCTGTTGCTACTGAAAGCAGTGTGAATTAAGAAGCACCGCCATCATTAGTATACAGAGGCAAGATTGACACAGTTGTCTCATTGACTCAGAGGAAAAGTTTACTGGCCTGTTTGTCAAATGTTCACATTTTGATCATTAAGTACAATGTCTTGGTTGTGTATATGGGTAAACCAGCTGTGATTAAACAGTACTACAACGGAATTCCACTGGCGGTTCCCAAGCATGATCACAATTCCCTGTCCAAGCAAAGCAGGCCTGAGCCTACTATTACTGGCAGATCATACCAGTACCTCACAGATGCCTGTGGTCGGAAGTGTCATAAAACTTTTGTAGGGAAAATAAACATGACATAATATAGACATGTAGCATCACTTTCACAACAAACACTGACAACAAGACTACAATTAAACATTTTCCAGCCAAATTTGAGTTTATTAAAAGTCACACATACAGTATAATGTTGCAACCTATAGCAGAAAAAAATAATCACATGACTACATATACACATCTGAATTTGGACTTTGCAGGTTTTTTTTCAGTAGATTACAGTCTACCCATGTAGTTGGTCTCTTAAGTGTAAAACTGTGACACGGGTAAACCAAAAATGAAAAATGGAAAATATCTGAAGGAAGGAAGGCTGACCACTGAGTAGCTTTTCAACTCAAAATTGACATGTGTCACTAATCCACGCACCGCAGGCTGTGCAGTTCCTCTCCTACACAGACAAGCCTGTACATTTCATGGTCCCTCTACTGTTGAGCCAGCAAAGGCCAGGAGATCAGCTTCACAAACACAGGGAGGGATCTGGGGTGACCAGTTAGACAGAGAAAAGTCATTAATAGATGGATAACAACCAGAAAGAGAGAGAGAGAAAGAGAGATGCACAAGAAAGATACAGAGGGATATAGCAGTAAGCAATGGAAAAAAAAGTAGCAATGCCATGTGGCATGAAATAATCCCCAGAACAAAATGGCTGCCATTGCCTCCCTCTACTACAGATCCAGTCAGTTGGCAGGTCTGGCCTCTTCAGGCAAAGATGGTCTCCTCGCGCCTCTTCTTGGTGAGGATGGTGCCAGGCTTGTGCTGGGCATCCGGGTGGTTGGCCAGCTCCGGTGGGCACGTGGAGACTGGGCTCTCCAAGATGGCCTGCTTCAGGTCGTAGAACACTGACGAGTCCTCCTTGGTCAGGAAGGTCATGGCCACACCACTCTTGCCAGCACGACCCGTTCGGCCAATACGATGGATGTAATCTATGATGAGATCACAGCATAAATCGAAGTGTGAGAAGAGCTGTTCATATTTAATGCTGATTTAAATGAATTCAGTTCACTTCACTAAAAGGTCAGTTCTCCACACCGGCAAAATATAGTAGTACTCCGTGGCAGTACGTAGTACACAGCAAATCAAATATTGGTTATTACATAAAACTACTTCTTTGTGTTCAGTTTACTGAGCCAAGACTGTATATAGGATGGTTTACAGGAGAAACTAGCTAACTTTGGACCCAAGTGTGATACTGATAATAACCAAGCACAGCATGTCAAATGTTGACACCAATATAGATTGAATACAGAAAGTAACACAAATATCCAGATGACTTCCAGTAATGCTTCTTAATCAAAGAATTTCCTTGCCATACAATACAGGCCGGTGATGCTTAGACAACAAAGGTGTATGAGGAGGCCCTGTTGCGTGCGGGATAAAACATCCCTTTGCATTAACTAAACACTTTACCATATAGAACGTAGTGTTGAGGTAGCACTAATGATCCCATTGTTCTATTGAATATATACATCACCATTAGGGCCATGAGAGCATTAAAAACAGGAAGCAATTGAACCGGGGGCCCCAGGGGCACCATGGAAACAGAGGTGAGGTCAGAGGTGTGTCCCAGTCGCTTCTTACCCTCGATGTTCTTGGCCATGTCGTAGTTGATCACCATGGAGACATCCTGGATGTCGATACCTCTGCCGGCCACGTCTGTGGCCACCAGGATGTCCTTGGCGCCGGCTTTGAGGTTGGAGAGGGCAAACTCTCTCTGCTCCTGACCCTTGCCACCGTGGAGCGTACAAGCATTGTACTGCATAGGGAGAGAGAAGAGAGTAAGAAAGAGAGACACAGGTCAGCTACTGCCCCCTGTCTGTCAGGGAAAAAATGACAGGTATGCCTGGACTGCTTTGAGTCATGTCCTACCCCCATCTTCTCCAGAGACTTGGCCAGCACGTCGCAACCCTTCTTCTGGTTGACAAAGATGATGATAGGAGGCTCGAAACCACGAGAAAGAACCTCCAGAAGCTTCTTCCTACAAACGCAGAGGGAAAAAAAAAAGACAAAACAAGAGTTCACCACTGACTCCTGTCTCTTTTTGATGAGCTTGGGACAGGGAATGCTGTAGTTAAAAAAAAAAAAACATAACAAAAAAGACAACAGGTCATGTCGTTTAGGTCTAGGGTCTTTCCAATTGCTCCCACGTAGGTGTGTGTGAGAGAGAGTGTGTGTGTGTGTGTGTGTATGTGTGTGTGAGAGCACTGCATGCATGTGCGTGTGAGTCTCTCTGACCTCTTCTCGGGCTCGGACATGAGCAGGACCTTCTGCTCCACTCTCTCGTGTGGCTTGCCCGCAGAGCCAATGTAGACCACTGCAGGGCGCCGCAGGTAACTTCTGGCCAAGCGCTCCACAGCCGGGGGCATAGTGGCTGTAAACATGACCGTCTGCAAACACAGAGCAGGGAGCAGTGGCAAAATATTACTAATTACTAAAAAATTTACTAAAATAAACACAACCCAAATTGTTACAGAGGACACAGAGGACACTTTAATGGAAAATGTGTTGATCCGTTTCCCTCAGTAAAGACAAAGAGAGGAAAAGTAACCAAAAGAACAATTATCTAGATTACAACCCTCGAGCCCATGGATTGAAAATACAATTAAACACCATAAAAAAATGTGAAAATCATGTGAAATTCCAGCGTTGGCTTCCGAGAGCGTCTCTCTCACCTGTCTGTACTTGTGTTTGCCAGACTCAAAGTTCATCATCATCTTCTCTGGATCTTCTGCCTCGTCTGTGTCTGGCTTCTGATTGGTCACGGGGATGTACTCCAGGATCTTCTGTACGTCAGGTTCGAAACCCATGTCAATCATCCTGTCGGCTTCATCCAGGACCACGTACGTGCAGCGGCCGAGCACAAGGTAGCGATTCTCCAGCACGTCGATCAGACGACCGGGAGTGGCGATCACAATCTGTGGATAGAAGAAGAGGAAGAAGAGCCGATTAGAGGGCAAAGCTAAGACTTTTAATGATTCTTCAGGCCTGAATTCCAATCCCCTATAAGGCCTAAGCCCTCAACTCTCTACGACTTAACTTAAGTCTTTGAGTGTGCCAGTGGAAACTGGTGGTCACAAAAATAGGGGAGGACAGGGTAAAGTGGTCAGGTGGGTGAATGAGTGGGTAAATGCGAGTAGATGGGATGGGCGGATTGTTGAGAGAGAGAGAAACAATTACAAAACCAGTAAGGTGTCTTGGTGCTTGCTCTTAGGGGGATTGTGTTAAAATAAAATTTATTTGTTTTTTGAGGATTAGGGTTTCGGTCAACGAATGTGTAAAGTCATCTGACAACTCTGTAAACATTTACATGCCGTCTGTTGACAGTAATGGCATGATTTAGATAAAGAAATGAAATGTGTGTATAAGTCTGAATGTCCTTGTCCTTGTCTGACCTCACAACCCATCCTGAGGCGGAAGCCCTGGTCCTCTCGAGAGATACCACCAATCACGGCCACCGTGCGGATACCCAGGGGTTTGCCGAACTTGATGGTCTCCTCTTCAATCTGCTGGGCCAACTCACGTGTGGGCGCCAGAATCACAGCGTACGGGCCCTGGTCAGAGTCCTCAATTCTAGAGAAGACAAACAAGACCAATTAAAGATCCCACCCACATTGTTGGACTGGCATTGTGACCAGGCTTGAGTTTATCACCAAAAAAACATTGTGCGATGTTTAACACACCACACATAAAGATTCACAGGAAGCCATCAAACAATGTAAAATATTGCAAAGTGCAACTTCATATGCCACAGGACAACATAATAAGGCACCTATTTATTGCTACTTCAGGAGTGTGAGACCTTTCTGAAGAGAATGGAAGAGGAAAACTGTAAGTATGCCATGACTATAACTATTGTAATTCTTGTACCTACACACCATCAACTGGTGCTGTCTGTAGTCAGTCTATGTTTCTGTCCAACAAGTCATAATTGGCTCCCTTACCTGTCAATCTTGGGCAGAGTGGTGATCCAGACCAATAGTGGGATGAGGAAGGCAGCCGTTTTACCGCTACCAGTCTCAGCCACACCGATGATATCTCTGTTCTGTAAGCCAATAGGAATGGCCTGTCTCTGGATGGGTGTGGGGTCCTGAGTTGAAAAGAGAAACATGCGTTACATTACATTTATTATAAGAACAGCATCACAATTAACTAGACAATGACAACTTATGATCCTACATACTGCACAGCTGGCAATCAACAGTTTTAAGAAGACTTCAATGCAATTTCACCTAGCGACTCACTACATATCACTAGCTTTGATGTTACTGAATCAGACTGTACTTACTATGCCGTTTTGAGGTTATGCTGTTTTTATGCGTCACTCACAGTTAGTGCAGTATTAACATATCTATGAGAATCCCTCATGCTGATATCTATGCATATCTATGAGAATCTGTCTGCTTCCAAAAACACACTCACACTATTATCTGGCTTATTATTATTATCTGGGTCCTGACAAACGATGCACAACTGATGAGATACTAATGTGACTCTCGACTACTGAATGAATTGGTGTGCTGACCTTGTAACCACACTTGTCGATGACCTCCAGGATGTGGGGGGGCAAGGTGTACTCTTTCCAGTTGCGGATGGGGTTGGGGATCTTGCCTCCCTTGGTGGTGATGCTGTAGTCCTCGCGGAAGATTCGCCAGTCCCTGTCTGTCATTTCGTCCAGCTTCTTCTGGGACCAGTGCCGGTCGTCCCAGCGCTGCTTGGCCTCCTTCTTGCGCATCTTCTTTAGACGCTGCCTGTGAATTTGAAGAATACCACAACATATGAATATATACCCATAATACCCATGTTTTTGTGTGTGTGTGTGTGTGTATGTGTGTGCCAGTGGCAACTGGTGGTCACAAAAATAGGGGAGGACGGGGTAAAGTGGTCAGGTGGGTGAATGAGTGGGTAAATGCGAGTAGATGGGATGGGCAGATTGTTGAGAGAGAGAGAAACAATTACAAAACCAGTAAGGTGTCTTGGTGCTTGCTCTTAGGGGGATTGTGTTAAAATAAAATGATTTTTTTTTTGAGGACACGTCAGCATGGGAAATATCATACAGTGCAATGAGTATTGTTTGTTTGTGGTAATGTCAGTTGTCTTTTGTGCTTTACACAGCAATATTGTGAAAATGGCAGAAATGATTTTGAAACACAAGACGACTGCAACTGCTTTGCAAACTCCCTATAGTTGCCCTTATCTGTCCCCTAAATGCCAGCTCCTGCATGCCGTAGCATCAAACGCTTCAGTGTATCGCTATTACGACGCGCTTTAGCATTGTGCTGTGCCACTTCCAACCGGGCACCCTCGTCCACAAGTTGATCAACGGGCACGCTACCTAGCAATTTTACGCGAATAGCTGCACCAACGTGGTAGTTGCACATGTCATGACACTTGGTGGCCCTGTCCAAATTTTAAGGTCACTAAATCCCTGCACAGACCATGTTTGAGATTTCCCTACCAACAGGCAAGACCAGCATAGACGACTAGTGGTAACACTAGCAGTTAGCCATGGGTATCTTTGATACCATGTGGTGTTAAACACACTGACCTTACCATTCGGTTTTTCAATGTCAATTTTTGGAACTGGTCTCCCCTCTGTTTTGATTTTCACCTTCTCATTGTCCTCCAGTGTGTGAAATGGGGTATTTAACATAACCCTAAGCATCTTTGAGTGCTCAGAAAAGCGCTATATAAAACCTATTTATTATTATTATTATCATCATGAGTACAACATCTTGTTTTTCTATCCTCTACAATGGCTCAAACTCTCCGCCGTCCGCACCTTCACGAATGACGACCTGTCGACAATGACAGTAGTACAAGACCTTGCGTGTCATCCCGTCAACACATTCTGATTTGGCCCATTGACGAATGTGGCTACGGTGATTGGTTGATTAATGGCAGATGAGCATTTTCAACTGACCCGCCCAAAGGGAGGAAGTTCAATGTTAAAAGAGGAGCCGCGAATCGCCCAGGTTCGTAGTGTTTATAATGGATGTCAATGAGGGAGTAAGGGAGGACGATATTTTGGTGACTTTTTTCAGTTTTTTGATAAAATAGAATTATTTCAGTTGTTTTGATATGTTTTTGCATCTATATCTATTAAATATCTGTGATTTTTTATACATTTCTCCTGGAAGTTTTCTTTAAAAATTTAAGGGAGGTGTGTGTGTGTGTGTACACTCACTCTTCCTGCTCTTTCTCCTCCATGGTTCGCCTCTTCTCCATCAGGTCTCCGTAGAAACGGGACTGGTCCCTCTTCTGCTGTTTGAGGTCAATGCCGGCGATAAACCCGCGCCCGTACAGCTGCACCTGGTGCTTCTCTTTATATCTGTGACAGAGAGGAAGGAGACAGGGAGAGAGGCTTAGAAATAGCCAGACTGAAGAGCAGCTATTTTGGAAGAGGCTAATTGATAGCAATAGGTTAATTGGAAGAAGCTAATTGACAGCAACAAAAATGTATCTGGGGTTAGTGAGTAAAAGTAGCCTGTAACTAGGCAGAACATAGACTTGGGAAATCTCAGACAAAGAAAACTTAGACTTAAACTGATGAGACCAGATATAAGCATGGGACCCCACTGACCTCTATGGATAGGAAAGGATTAATGTTTGATGATTAATGACTACAGATGTTATCTCAAGCAAAGACGGTCCAAAAGCTGCTACTGGTACAAATCCTTTACCATTAAGAACACTAAGGTAAAGGTTTAAAGTTAAAGAGTCACTGCTGCTGTGGGGTTGCAAAGTAACAGTAACGCTCATTCATCTGCGCCCTCATACACACTCACATAGGGTTGTAGTCGATGGAGGTGTCTTCGGAGGCATCCCACTCAAACACAAACTTCCTGTCATTCAGGTGCCGTGTGCGACGGCGCTTCTTAATACCACCCAGGTAACGCTCCTGAGAAAAAGTGAAAGAAAGAGTAGTCTCTTCATACAGTGCATGACGCGCACAAAGGGGACTCGGCATAAACTTTTCCTAAATCCATCAGAAGAGCAAATGGAACACAAAATATACCAAAGGCATTCAATGGCAAACGCTGGATAAAGCTAGCTAAAAGTGCAAGTGTATTGTCATTTCTGAGTTGGACAACTGAAATAAACTACACTAAATGAACATTATTCTAAAAATACTGGGATACAGTATATCAATTTGGGCAAATCTACATAACCATAAACATAAGCACACAGCATTTCTCATTCTAAACTTTTGAGTCAAGTAGTAGGTTTGTGATAGGGGTAGGGGAATGTATATGAGTGTGAGTATGTATGTGTGTGTGTGTGTGTGTGTGTGTGTATACGTGTCTTTCACTTGCTTTGATGGCCTGAAGCTCTTTCCCTTTGTCTTTCTCCTCTCTGATTTTCTGTCGTCCATCATCCTCATCATTTCCGTTGTTCTCCCTCTCCATACGCTCCCTCCTCTCCCTCCGCTCTCTTTCCATAGGGTCCTCTAAAAGAGGGAGAAGAGATAGAAAGCAGGTAAAGAAAATGTGTGAAACCAGCCATTTTACTATAAAAGATATCTTAGTTAATCCGTAAATATGTACATTTCAAACTTAAATATGTGCACTTCAACCAAGGCACATAGTCGCATAGACACCTGCGACTTTTTAGGAAAATCATCAGTAAATCAATAACCATCAGTTTATTTTTACCAAGCATCTTTCTCCCGATATCCTGAAACACTCTCCTTTTCTTTCTCTCGTCGTCCATCAGCCGGCGACGCTCCTCTACCTCCTGTTCTCTGCGCTTCAGAGCTTCGGCCTCACGCTCTGATTTAGACAAAAACTTGGGCTGATGGAAGAAGGCAAGAAAGATGGGGAAAGATTCAGCAGAATGACTATGAAGTCTATTGTAGTATTTGAAAAACAAATCACAGTGGAGTGGGTGTGATGACAATGACAATGAAAGAAATTATAAAATGCAAAAAGTACAAAAAAAAAAAAAAAAAAAAAAAGTACAAAGTGTCCTACCTTGGCCTCAGCTTCCTCCTCTGCCTTCTTCTTAGCCAGGAGCTCTTCTAGAGAAAGGGGCTGTACCTGGGAGAGAAGGAATGAGTTAAGGGGCAAACAGAGAAAGAGAGAGAGGAAAAAAAGGGAGAACATGTCATACAGTATGACGCAGCCTGGTCCTTCAATCCAGAACATGACTGTTATACAGAATAGCTAATACATACCTTCTCTTTCTTCTTCTTGTCATCCTCTTCTTCCTCTTCCCTTTTCAGGTCTCGCTCTTTTTTGAGCCGATCTCTTGACTTTGGAGAGATGCTCCTATCAAGATGTATTAAAAAAAACACAGAGAGAAAGAGAGAGAGAGAAATAAATATTATGAATGGTCTGACAGGACACAACTTAATACACATAATTTCAGCCTTCAATAAGGGGCACCAAAATTCTCACCTGGATCTCTTGCGGTCTCTGTCTCGCCGATGTCCATCCTTGTCTCTGTCCCGATCCTTTCGGTTCCGGTCTCGATCTTTGTCTCTGTCACGTTCCTTGTCTCTGTCTTTGTCCTTCTGTCGCCGATCTCTATGGAAGTAAGATACACTAATGAAGTCATTGTTGTCTGTTAGGAATTATTATACTTAAAAAGACAAAGCCTAAAAATACGTTGTTATTCCAAGGACAAAAGATCCATGCAAGGAATGTTTAACGTAAGTTAACGTGTTCTATCCACGGGTTAATCTTAGTGTTGGATTTACCTGTCTGGAGATTTAGAACGGCTTCGAGAGCGTTTTCGTTCTCGGGAACGATGACGCTTGCGTTCCTTGCCAGGAGATCCTTTTCTATCCCGCTCTCTCGACCTGGAACGGCTCCTTTTTCGGTCTCTGTCTTTGGCAGAGGATGTCTCCCCGTCCTTTTTGTCTACAGTGTCTACTCCCATCTGTGTGTTCAATTCAGAGTTTACTCACAAAGATGTAAACAAAGTATGTGAAGCATCCTACAGTGTACACTTAACTTACTTGCAACAGAGAAACTGTTGGATTGATAGTTCAATACTAAATGCTAATTTGCACAAACAGCTGGTATGCTATCTCATTTTTAATGTTCTTCAAAACAAGTAGGTCTGCTCAGTTGTCTCGGACTGTTTGGACAACATTTATTGACGCTACACACTGAAGTTCGCTCGGAAGCTAATGTTGCATGACCGATTAGCAAGCTAGCAAGATGTTACACTGCGGTAAGTACTCCAATATGCATTCATTGTCGGGATCCTTAATCAGAAATGTACACTACGACTGTATGAATTCACACAGCTATCCTTAAACTTTATACTATTAGTGAATTCTGCCATAAAACTTACCTTCGTATTGAAAACAATACGCATACGATTCTGCACCGTCTTACAGAGCCGCCATCTTGCTTAACACGTGACCTGCTGACCTCAATGGAAAGGCTTCCTGGGAGCTGTAGTGTTTCTATGAAGGGCTCCCATATCAATTGATGCGGATATTTGGTGTAACAACTACTTTTCCCACAACATAGTGAAGTTCACCAAATGACCTGCTTGATCTTGTAGGGCCAAAATGTTTATTTGTAGTGCAACCACTGTTCACCAGCAAACAAACAAACAAATAAATAAATACATGCCCCACAGACTATACATAGCCTATGCCTATTCTAAATCTGCATGGCTATAGGCTACTGGCAGGTCATGATATTCATAACTAACCATAAGGCATGGACAGACAAACTCTCTAAGGGCAAAAGCAGAAATTTTGCCTTTGTTTTAAATTCCAGAAAAATGGCCAGGGAATTTTCCAACCCTAAAAATTGTTGCCCTTTCTAGAGAAGACAAATTACTTGCAGTTTTGCATAGGCTACTTGGTGTCAGTGTTAGTAGGTTAAAATAGGCTAAAAAATGAATTCTTGACAAATGAACCTATGATAAGGCAAATAATTTTTCCTATTTAAAAATGCTCCGAGGGCTAGATGAACAGCTCAATGTTATGGGCCGCATGTGGGTTTTCTGTTGCCTTTTCAATTCTGCAGTATATAAAATCTTAGATTTGAATCTTTTAAACAGAACAGAAGAAGAAATGTTTCATTCCACCTGTTTTTGAGAATTTATGAGAATGATTTGAGAACAGTGGTTTTGAGATGCAGTAGCCTAAAATATAACAGGCAATATCCAAATGTAGTAGGCTAGTAAGTCTACATAGACGAAACACTCAAGATAGATACCATTGCATCCGTCAGCCTTCAGGAGTTCAAGCTGATTTAATTAATGACAAGGGCCAACACTTTTCATTTTCAAACCTATAATAAAAACAAGGTTTAGACCTAAAGAAAAATAAACAAAACAGATTAATATTGGTCTTCCTATTCCCAACGAGTTGTTGTTATTGTTGTGTTATGCTTTCATGACATGACCACATGAGTTATTTGACCAATGGGTGCATTCTGGAACGCGTATGGTGAAGCCTGCTGCGCAAGTGTTCGTCCATAACAGTCTATATGGCTAGTGGACACTCTGCTCCACAGCTGGACGGTCCACTATGGAACGTAAGTGGAATGACGGGAACAAGGTCGGATGGAAGCCTACACGCGAGCCCCAACATGACGGATGACCTGGACACTATCACGGACCCTGGGGTGCAACCCGGGATGCGCAGCGAGGAGGAGCGGTTTCGAACTTTCCAAAATTGGCCAAGCAATGCACCCGTAACCCCGGCTGACCTGGCAAGAGCCGGTTTTTACTTTATCGGGGTCGGGGACCAGGTACAATGTTTCTGTTGTGATGGGATACTGAGATACTGGGTTCACGGTGACAGTGCGTTGGAAGAACATAAAAGGCACTTTCCGGCTTGTGATTTCGTGCTGGGCAGAAATGTTGGTAATATACGGCGTCATCCAGGATCTTCTGACGACGTGGATGGACAACTTCTGAGTCAACTTCAGAGGATGACAGTGGATGATCAAGGAATGGGTGGGCAGCCAGTTTACCCGGAGATGGAATCTGAGGATACTCGATTGACTACCTATCACAACTGGCCCACGGGAGCATCTGTCAATCCTGATACGCTGGCAAGGGCAGGATTTTTCTACACAGGTAGGCAGAGTCAGTAATCCGTTAACAATCCCCCGGTTTTATTTCAAATTAAAAGGCCTACATCTATTTTTCAGAAATGTTATCGTATTATCCAAGTCTTTCACGAGACAAAAGCCAAAAGCCTTTGCTATATGCCTCAGGACTTTCAATAATTAATAGTCAAACGGTTGAAAATGTCCATGTCAATAAACATTTGAGTGAAAATGTCCTTTTCACAAAAACGATGGAACGAGTTGCTAAAGGATGTTCTTCTTTGTGTGAAGGATCACGCGACTGTAGTCACGCTGACACAAATGCCCGCAGAGAAAAAACTAGACAGGGCTAGATCCATGTGGTGCTATTGAGGCTGTCTGTGGACTATCAGTTTTCCATTTAAGGGGAACGTTATTTTCAAAGACTGAACATCAAATATTTTTTACTTCCTTTTGCACTTACGTTTTTTTTTTCTATTCCTTAAACGGGTGTGAAGATTTATCAATAGAATAGTGGACACCCTGCACTTTTGTCCTCTGACAAATGTTAGTGATGAGTGTTGCCTTGTTTGACCCTTGCCAGTTGACTAAAACCCTGCTCCCTTTTAAGCATATATCTATTTGTGTGGGTGAGAGAGAGAAAGAGGGTGAAAAAAGCTAAACAAAATATATTTCCTATGTTTTAGGCCATGGTGACAATGTCAAGTGCTTCTTTTGTGATGGGGGCCTCAGAAACTGGGACCCTGGAGATGACCCGTGGCAAGAGCATGCCAAATGGTTTCCAAGGTAAAAGATCAAATCAGATATAACACTATATACAGTAGATATAACATATCAGTAATGCATTTAAAATATATTAGAGAATAGAGTTTATAGACATATATATATAATAATTATAAAATAACTTTCTTTCAGGTGTGAGTTTCTGCTTCAGACAAGAGGGCGTGAATATGTCCGTAACATCCAGGAGTCCTATTTTAACATGGGTGAAACAGTGGTGAGTGGTATGCCGTCTCTCTCAATGTACATGGTTGTATAGTGAAAAGGAGTCACTTAATGTTTAATGACAATATGGCAATAAGGCAATATTTTTAATCAAGTAAATAACAAAGGCTACATGGATTATGCTTGTAGCCCCCACTAAAAGAGACTTTCAGTGGAGATTTCAGTGAAGAGCTTCTTTTCTTATGCTAGTCAAGATCCAGGTTGAAAACTGTCCCTTTACTTTTTATGCAGTGTGTGACCTTACATTTACTTTTATGCATTTAGCAGACAAAAATAGGATAAACATTCAAGCTACAGATCTATTAATAAAAACTAAGAGTGCAACTTGCTAACATGAAATTGGCAGGAAATGAAAGTGCAGATGTGTGATAAAAGTGCAGTAGAAATAGGGTGGGGTGTGCATCGTAAATGCATTCCAGGTAGTTAGAAGTTTTAAACCAGGAGTTAGTCTTGGAAGAGCTGAGTTCTCTAGCTCTTGAATTCTTGAAGGTGGAGAGGCTATCAATTGCTCTGGTAGCACTTGAAAGGTCATTTCACCAGTGTGGAACAACAAATGAGAATAGTTTGGATTGACCTGTGCGAGGCGTTAGCCATGCTTGGCAACGTTCCTTGGAGGAATGGAGTGGCCAGGGGTAACATAGGACTTTAAGAGGGAATTAAGCTAGATGGGAGCAGATCCATCAGTGACCCTGTAGGCCAACATTAGTGCATAGAATTTGATGTGAGCAGCTGAAATTCAACAGACCTGCGACTTGTGCTCTTTTTGGCTGGCTTTAATAACACCACTAATTCTTTTCTCCAAGGTTGGATCCCAGTCTCCTGCCACCAGAAACATAAGCCCTGCCAGTGGTAAGTGAACAGATTAAATCATATATCTCCAAAGGAGCCAGAAATGACTGTCGTTGTTGGTGGTGCTACTATAAGCTGCTGTGTAGGCATAGCTGTTGACAAAGCTGCAAGTCATTTAGTCACTCTGAAAAACTAACCAGAGGACATACATTCATTCTGGGAACATATCATCAGCTAGGGAGAGTTTATGAACTATGGAACTATTAGCATTAATAGTTATTTATGCAGTTATTAATAGCAGTTATTTGCCTCCCACCCAAGTGCCTCTCTCTCCTGGGCAGCTAAGTTGAAATTCACACATTTGTGTGTTGTGACTCTGTGTCATTACACAAACAATAGTTTTTTGATCTGCTTTAACACATTACTCCTCTGACAGTCATCAGAAACTAAGCGGTTATTTTTGCACCTTTTACAACAACAGAGATCACTGGTTGGACAGTTTTATTAACACATATATCTTAAACAGAGGAGACACAATCAAGATTTAAAATTCGATTGAATTTATACATTCAATTGTAAAAGTTTACAGCTACCTGTCAAATGTACGCCTGATCAATACCAACACCTGGTCAGTACCAGAACCTGGCGGCATGCTAAACGCCCTGCTAGCGAACACTACCTCCCTGACCCTTCCTCTCTGTGTATTCCTTGTGGTCTGGCGGCAGACATGGAGGGGGGTCAGGGGTCGTCCGCAGCCCTATTGTCCCCCGTGGTGCAGACGGTGCTTGGCATGGGCTTCGAGACGACACTGGTGGAGAGCCTGGTGCAGACGCGCTACCTGCTGACAGGTCGCCATTACACCTCTGTGTCCGACCTGGTCACCGACATTCTGCAGGCCGAGGAAGAAGACCAACTACAGGGCGAGCTGACCACAGGTGGGGGGAGGGGATGTGGGGTTGTGTTTACCGCAGAGTAAACACCTAGAAAAAAAGTGTCATTGTACAGTCAAAACGTTCGATGCAATAATATCCTTTTGTAGACTAATGTTTCAACGCTTTCTATGGCAGGGCTCAGTCTGGCTCAGATAAACAAACTTGAAAGTTTGCATTGAAAGTTAGAGTGTGCAGCAACACCTTTTTTTATTTGTTTGTCAGCACCTCAGCAAGGAGTGGGTTTTTACCCTTTGATTAGTCTCCAAATACATACAAATATAAATGACTTACCCCAAAGGTGGGTATTAGAGATGCGTGCGTCGTCTAATTACCACTAGCCCCCACCCCCCATGGCTAACTGGGCTGCTGGTTTGTCCTTTGTAGAACCGGTGGAGAGACAGGGCAACAGTGGCGGTGGGAGGAGAGCGCAGGTCACAGCCAGGGACAAAGGTCACATACCTCACTGCTTCTGCTTCTGCTTTGGGCCCGCAGGCGGCCGTGATGTGGTCTGGTGTGCAGATCTGTGTGGCTTGCTGTTTTGAAGTTGTGTGTATGTGTGTGTGTGTGTGTGTGAGAGAGAGAGACAGAGAGAGATTTTCATTTGTGTAGTGTGTGTGCCTGAACTCTGCATGCATGTGAAATGTGTGTGTATTTGTGAACTGTACGTACTTCATTCAGTGTGAACTGTATGTGAACTGTGTCTTTGTGTGTAACACAACACATGTGTATGTGTGACAAGTCATGACGTGTGATTCTGTGTTTTGGAAAAGGGCTCAGTTAATGGTTCAAAGAGAGGGTGTGACTTCCGCTCTGTGTGTTTGTACCAGTGAAGTTGTGAAGTTCTAGGAGTTTCCCTCTGGCACCAGTATTTGTATGTGTGTGTATGAGTGTGTGAGTGAGTACTGTTTTGTTTTGTCAGTCTGTTATGTATCTCCTTCCGAAGTGCTCTTCCATGTCTCTGTTGTGTCATGTGAATGTCCCCACTGCATGTCTCTTCTGAGTGTGTGTACAAATGCTCCTCTGCCCGGTGTGTGTGTGTGTTGACTGACCTCAAACACATGTGTGTTCCTTGGCATTAACTTCTGTATATATATTCATACTTGTGCCTCTCTTTTATTCTGTGTGCACACCTGTGTGTTCGTGTGTGTGTGTGTGTGCTCTAGGAGACCTCAGCGCAGAGGAGCAGCTCCGTCAGCTGCAGGAGGAGCGCACCTGTAAGGTGTGTATGGACAAGGCTGTGAATGTCGTGTTCATCCCGTGCGGTCACCTGGTGGTCTGCACCGACTGCGCGGCCAGCCTGCGGCACTGCCCCATCTGCCGAGCCGTCATCCGCGGCAGCGTGCGCGCCTTCATGTCATGAAAAAAAAAAATACCTGCTTGAAAACCACACTCTCACGTCATACACACATTAGACACACATCTGCCTTGCATACATACACACCCTGCACAGACCATCCCACATACTAATCATACAAATGTGTGTGTGTATGCGCTTGACAACAGCACACTCACAGACGAAGTCTCACAGGGAAGTTTCAGTAACAAGCTAAAAATAACAGTGTTAGGAAGTGATAACTTGCACACGTCCTTGATGAGGTAATAATCAGTTCGTGGTTTTATACCTCAAGGTGCATTGACACCAACATGTCTGATCTTTATTAAAAAAAAAAAAAAAATTGAAATAAAACAGGTCTTGCTGAGATCAAAAATGGAAGCAGTGAAGACCCGTAAGCCTGCACACACTTGTCCAAGCACTGCACTAGGGGTGGTCTTGTGTAATTAAAAGGGTTTTCATTGTCTTCAAACTTGAGGGTGGATTTAGTGGGTTCATAGTTTCCTGGTAATAAAGCTTTAAAGATGTTTTATATTGTGAAGCTAGATTTTTACCAAAGCGCAACTTGAGACTTCCTCACATATGCTTACAATAGATTTGTCTTCTATGATTATCGGCATGACAACCCTTTCCTATTTTGTGGTAGTCAGGGGGTTTAAAGTCATAATAAAGAGAGCATTTACAAGAGAAACTCTGGCTTGGTCTTTTGTGTGTTAGCTCTTCACTGAACTCATGTTGATGGGGTGGTGCAGCAGTGCCAGTTGCATGTGAAACCTGCTACTAGATCAACAGCTGCAGGGCTACCCGGCCTCCTCTCGGGCTTTGAAAAACATCTATTCAGCAGTGCCTCCTCTGGAGATCGGGTTGGCTTGCTTTTCTCTTCCTGGGTAAATGTAGTCGAGGTAAACAGAGTGCACACACACACACAGGGACTAATCCCTTGCACAAATACAGTGGGATGGAGACGGCTGATGGAAAGTACACTTTTTATTAACAAAGTCTATTTACACTGTGAACACCAAACACATCCACTGACAGACGCCAGTCACGTTACTGGAAGTCGGGGTGCTGGCACATGGCCAAAAGGGACAACGGAACACGCGTTATTGGAGACATAAGGGGGGGAGGCTTTTCTTTCATACAGGTACAAGAGTGGATTCATAAAACAGTGTATTGGCGTGTGTGTGACTCACTGAATACATGCAAAGGCTAACTGAAGATGCATGAAGAAGTCACAGCACAGTACACAGTATTCATGGGTGAGTTTAAAAACAAAAGAAATGTGAAGGTTGAAGTACAGGCTTGCAAATGTGTGTGGTATTTGCAGCAACAGAAGACTAGTCAGGACTGCGCTGAAGCTTGCTGAGCAGTAGAGGGCAGTAGTGTTACATTTGAACAGCAGGGGGCTGCCTTTTCACAAGCAAAACTAACAGAACACAGATCACATCACCTGTAAAAACTTTTTTTTCCAGTCTGACTCAACTGAAGCAAAATAAAACATTTGCACATACATATAGTGTGAGTGGTCTATTGCTATGCCGTTTGAATACAATCACACAGAAAATAAAAAAAAAAAAAAACACAAAGAAGCAATCCAGACATCCCTCAGTCTAATGTGACATGTCACCCCTTCCTTTCCATTTTATCAGAGATTCCCAAGTCCTATCACTTGAACTCTTCTCACTATAAACATGAATACATAAACAGGATACATCTTTCCAGAGTAGTTTGGAGATTACTGTCCACTGAGATATTGATGAGATTTTCAGCTTGTCTCTGTACAAAGTGAGAAAATGAAAACAAAACTAGAGAATTTTAAAATTTACCACAGTGTCACAAAGGCTAATGATGAGGCTTTTCTACAGGTATTACCGTCTCTCTTTGTCTTTTGAAAATGTATTGATGAAAGATAACAACAATGTATGATTGGGTTTCCCCCCCAAAAAAGATGTATTGCATCCTCCTTGTTTCACTGGAGGGTAAAAAATTAAACACTGGTAACTTCATGGATATATTCACAGTATACAACACGGACTAAAATTAAGACTGAAATCAGACAGACGTATGGTCTTTGTGATTTACAGCATTTAAATACTTTTTTGTCATCAGCTGCATGTGCAGTTTCTTTTTTTTTCTTCTTTTTTTTCTCTTTCTTTTAAAAACCAAGAGGACCCCCTCCCCAATCCCAATGTTCCCTTATTTTATTCTATTCTTAGATGGAAGCCACAGGAGGTTGCTTACTTTGTTTTGGCCCCCACCCTCTATCCCTCTCCCCCTTTCCTGCTGGGCTTATGTGTGTGTGTGTGTGTATGTGTGTGTCCTGCACAGATCCTGTGTGAAGGTAAACATACTTCAGTGGAACGCATCACACACTGTGATACAATGCTTCCAGTGTTTAACAAAAGAAAGCCAACAAGACCCTCACTGTACATGTATTGTGTGCGTGTTTGTGTTAGTGCATCGGTATTTGGCTGCATATGTGTGTGAGAGAGAGCTTGGAAGAGTAGATATGACTGTGTGTGTGTGTATTTGTACATTGCACATGTGAGGTTAAATCAGTCACTAAAACTTTGGATGACAACTACAGCAGACTGGCTGCTAACATTTCAACACCACATTTTAAAAACAATAAAAACACACACATATACACATAGAAAAAACATCAGTGTCAATCAGTAGAGAAGGGAAAGACTTTTCCAGTTGCTTTTATGTGTGATCAATGGAATGAGTTTGGTCCCTAGATAAAATGTGTCTGTCACGCCGCCAACCGCCCTCTCAACCCCCCCACCCCCACAGTCCCATCCCTTTACCCTCACCCACCCCACCAAGAGTCATCATTCCCCATCTCCCCCGGCAGCAGAACATGGGAAGTGTAGTAATTAGTGAACAGCGCCCTGCGGAGGGCACCTCAGGGATAACAAGGAGCACAAAGAGTAGGAGAAGATCAGATCAGATCAGATCAGGTCAGCTGGAGGAAACGGTGGAGTCAGCAGCCTGGCATGTGGGGTGGTGGCGCATCTGAAAATGGAACGGGGGCCCCAGGAATAGGAGTGAGTGTAGACTCCAGAGCCTCGGCCCCCCAGTCTCTTCCTGGCCCTTCATTTACGTAGACCTGAAAGCACAGAGACAAAGAACAATATGCAGTTAGAAAGTAATCCAAATAGTTTTGGCAAGTGTCTAAATGACAGATGAGCACATTTATTTGCATGTATTAGATATGAATAGAGAAACACACACACATATACACACATACACACACACACACTTAGCAGCTTCTCAACCTGCTTCTCTCTCTACTGGTCCATCTGCCTTGACCTACAGTATGTCTCTAACATCCTGCCTGGTCTCACACGCTAAGCAGGGTTACCTGTTGTATTAGTTACCTGACCTGATGTAGAACCTGTATCCAGAACTGCTAGAGCCAAAAAAGTGATGACTGTCTCAGAGCTTGCAGCTAACAAGGTACTCCTTCTTCATTACCTTCAGCAATACACAGATGGACTACATTCCCCAGTCCCCACCGCCTCTCTTTCTCAATTACTCCCACAACTCTGTGGGACTGAATTAGTGATCCCTTGCAAACCCCACCCCCATGCCCAGCCCACTCACACACACACACAAACACACACACACACACACATGCACACACAGACACACACAAAAACACACACACACAGTGTGCAACACCTGCTGGGTGATTTATTAAAATCCCTCTTCCATCATGGCGTTGTGAGAAGCCAGACGCGAGCAAGAGAGTGACAGACAGAAAGACAGACAGACAGACACTCTCATTTGTGACCAGTCTGATTAAACTGTCAAGTCAAATGTCCTGGGGCGTCTCTGTCTAATATATTCACTCTCTGACACACACACACAGACACATACACACAGAGGTGCAGAAATTAAAAGCCCACTTCTGCTCCTTCTTATTACCATTCCTGCATAATTTAGGGGCCTAACTCAAACAAAGTCCGAAGCCATGCACACAGGGAGGGATCCATTCATCTCTGTGTTCCACAGTCAGGCCGAGAGAGAGAGAGAGAGAGAGAGAGAAGAAGAGAGAGAGCAAGAGAGAGAGAGAGAGAGAGAAGAAGAGAGAGAAGATAGAGAGAGAGAGAGCAAGAGAGGGAGAGAGAGAATCCTTCTCCACAGGAACATGTTGCTCAGGCACGCAGGACTCAGCATGTTGGAGAGGAACACCGCTACAAAGCTCACCCGTCAGCTAGTACTCATTATCCTGAACCGGTGTATTTTGTGTGTGTGTGTGTGTTTGTAAGGGGTTAGGTGGGTAGGGGGCTGTATGGTATACACTAGTGCAGTAACTGTACATATACTGTTTTAACTACAGTAACTGTACTAACTAACTATACTAACTATATAGTAGACATTATATGTATTTGTGTGTGTGTGTGTGTTTTGTGAGTGTTTGGCGAGGGTGGGGCAGGGGTTTGGTGTGTGTGTTAGGGAGTTCTGGGTGGGGGTGGGTTGTGTGGGTTGTATGTGAAATATGTGACAACGGAAAGGAGGGGCAGAGCCCCAAACCGCACTTGATTACGATGATGATCTGTGATAAGGGCCGCCCGTGGCGCTCGTGAAAATTCCACAATCGCAGCCAAAACACTCAGCCCCGGGGCGAACGACTTCGCCTCTTCCATTCCACACAATCCTGGGAGGTCATGGAATTCAGCAGCGCACAGGGATTTTTTCCTTCTGAAAACATCTCCTGACAACAGGAAATTGTTTTTCCCTCCTCCAACGACTCCTCCTAACGAACGTCTCAGAGACATTCATTTAGGAGGTGGGGGTCTGTTTGTGTCCGTTTCAGATCTAAGAGACGGTGGTGACGGTTGAGGCCGTAGCTGGTTCTCTCAGTGGCATCATGAACCATCAAGTAACCAGAAAAAAATAATCTTCAACAATAACATCAAATAATCAACGATAACAACTTCCTTCCCTTCCCCAAGGGACTGGACAAGCTCAGAAATGATCAAAACTCAACACTCTAATGGTGGCCATTTCCATTTTTCTCCTGATATTTTCCATGGGCGCCTCCACTCTCCACATATGATTTACATCTCACCAATCCTGGACAAATTGTATTGTTGTATCCTACATCACATTGGACTAGGCTTGGTTGTTGATCGGCCGCCGTGGGAAATTCCAAACCCAACCAAAAAAGCACAGGGAGTTGAACACCTTTTGCTGTGTACAACTGGAAGCTCCGACAGGTCAGCAGACCTGAGTGGAGGCTTAGCTGGTGACAAAACCCTAGTCCGCCCTTGACCCACATGAAGCTGATGATAACGGCCTTGTGTGCCCAGCTTCATCTGTCTAAGGCCACTATTAATTACTCCCTATTAGAGGAAAAAAAATCTGCAACGCCCAATAAACTACACTAATTACCGACTTATCCTAATTAACCAAAAAAGAGACGCTGGTAATTAATATCTAAGGGAGAGGAGAGACAAGGGGAGACGAGAGAGAGAGAGAGAGTCGGAGATGCACGTGAGAGAGAGGAGCTGGTGAGGAGTCCAGGTCTGAATTAATGAAGCTCTGCATTAGTGCAGTAATCATCATTCTTATGGCACCAAACGCTGTCTTATTTCCCTATGGGCCTTTTTTACAGCAGCGGCTGAGTCAGAAATAATTGTTTGTAGGGAACAAATAGAGGAAACAGAGATCGGCAGGAGGAAATGTTAAGACTCAACTCGACTCACTTGCACTGGAATGGAAAGTTCTCACACGTCAACATTATTTCAGTATGCACACACACACACACACACACACACACACACAGACATAAACACGAGGACATATAGTCACACTTTCATATCCACATAGATAATTTCCTTCTCTCTCTGTCTCTGATGCACACACACACACACACACACACACACACACACACAGATACTTACAAGTACATGGGCTTTAATAGAAGGTGAGATGGTTTCTCATTGACATGGTAGAGTGGGAATGGGTCAAATCCACCAATAAAATCAACTGAAAGCAACACAAAGAGATGAACAAAATAAATAAATAAATAAATAAACAAATCATAATAAAATGAAACCAAGAGTACAAACATGATAAGCATGACAGACACACGAGTGAAAATAACTAATCAGGTGAGAGTGGCATATGACCATAGGTAGCATATGGAACATAAAACATGTGATAACACCAAATGAAAATGTGCTTTGCTGAAAATAACACCGTCAAAATATCCATCTACATGACAGATTTCTATTGATGAATAACTAGATACCGGACATATGAGGGATTCACCTGACCCCCCTCATATGTGTAAGTACACATACACACACACACAGACGCACACTCACACATGTGAACACACACACACACACACACACACACACACACACACACACACACACAGAAGAATGAACAGGACCCAGTGGCAGTCCCCACGCTACACAGCAGTATACACAGATGCCAGTGTAGTAGAGAAGTTACTCATGTTAGCCAAGGAACGCAAATGCTTTTGTGTGTGTGTGCCCGTGTGTGTGTGTGTCGGTTGTGTGTGTGTGTGTGAGAGAGAAAGAGAAAGAGAGAGAGAGACAGGGGATAGAAATCTAGGGCTAGCCCTTTTCACCACTACCTACCCGTGGGGCTTGACACACTTAGACACACACAAACACACAGACACACACACACACACATTACTCATTTACTGACTCAAATGCACACACACACTGAAATAAGTAACCAGGGAGAGATCTGAGGAATGCTGGTCACAGGAAGGTGGTTTACTGACCTCACGTTTTTGGTGCTGCCCTTTTAAACATTGGACATCGCAATAACTGTGTGTATGTGTGCCTGCATCTTGTCTGTGTGTGTGTGTGTGTGTGTGTGTGTGTGTGAGTGTATGTGTATGTGTATGTGAGTATATCTCCTCTGTGTGTGTGCGTGTGTGCATGTGTGTGTGCAGGTAGTGTGCATCACTCACGTCTATGAATTATAACAATATAATCCATCCGCATGGTGATCTGGTTTTCAGCCAGCAGATCAACAGCACAAAATTCATCTGTGTGTGTGTGTGTGTGTGCATGTGTGTGTGTTTCTCCTGGTCAATTTCAACACTCTCCTTACTTTCTCTACATACTCTTCTCTCCCTGCTCCATTCCTTTATCCCAAGTCTCTTATCCTCCTTTCTCTCTTTAGCTTTCTTTTTACATTTCTCTCTCTCTATCTTTATACTTCCTCTCCCCCTTTCTCCACTCCCTCTCCCTTTCTCCATTCCTCTCTGCAGTCCTGTTGTCTCCCTCGGCACGTCAATCGCTTTCATCTGTGTACGAGATGAAGAAGATGGTTTGGAACATGGCCTGTCTTTTTGGAGGATGTGATACGTTTTTGTCTCTTAGCCTGGGCTTGCAGTAATGTCAGGATGTGAACACTGGTTCAGCGCTAAATCTCTCAATTCAGTGCAATTCAATTCAACATCATTGGCATGAGAAATACTTTTGTTTGCAGTGCCATCCTCACTCATCTTCTCTTCTCTCATCTCTTTCTTTCTGAAAGCCTCTCTCCATCTCCCTTTGTTCTTCTCTCTCTCTCTCTCCATCTCCCTCTGTTCTCTCTCTCTCTCTCTATCTCCCTCTGTTCTTTCTCTCTCTCTCTCTTTCTCTCTCTCTGTGTGTGTCTCTGGTCAGAGTGTCTTATGGATTAGATGCTGTAGTGACTCAGCATCATGGTGGCCCTGCTGCTCATGCTAACGTTAGCGTCGCACTACTTTGACCTACTTTCAAAAAGAGGCTTTTCCTCTAGAGTCGCTCCTGGTGGGTGTCTGCACCATGCTGATAACACAACATACACACACACACACAGACACACACACAAGCACACACAAGTCAGACATACATGCACAAACTCTCAGCTGGAACACCTAAACACACCCCGACGCACACTCACACACACACAACTTGAACTCATATACAGTACATGCACAAACTGTTTGGAACACACACACACAGAGTAAAGAGTACAGACAAACGTATGCATGCACACACACACCCCTCTGAAAACTACAAACAGAAGCATCACTCCAGCCTAAGCCTACAATGAGTAGAGCTGAGCCCTGTGGTCTGACACAAAGCTCTCTGTCTCTTTCACTCTCCTCCCCTCAGCTATCTCTCGCTGCCCCCCCCCCCCCATCTAGCATTCCACTCTCTCATCCCATCTTTCTCCTCCTCCCTCTTACTTTTCTCCTTCTCTCTGTCTCCTCATCCCACTCACTTTCTCCCTCTCTCCTCCCTCCCTGTTTCTTCCACCCCCCTCCCCCCTTTCTCTCTCTCATCTGCACACCTGCTCTGTGTCTTTCTCTGTGTGCTGCAGAAGGGAGGAAATCCGCTCAGACTTCTGGGCTTTGGGGCGGCTGGCTGATATTCTGCTTATTTCTTTTTGTCAGGCAGGCGCTCATGTTTATTTACATATACACACACTTGTATTCACACACACACACACACACACACACACAGACACACACACAAACTCCTTGTCCCTCCCTTGTACGCTTCTCCACTCCTTTCCATTCTCTCTCTCTCTCTTTCTCTCTCACACACACACCTGCCTGAGACAAACAGGGGGAGCCTGGGTTCCTCTCTTTGTCTGTCTATTCATGCGCTCTTTCTCTTCGTGATCTTCTATTTCTTCATTCTTACCCTTCAAGAGGCTTCTAACTCCTACTCTGTTCCCTGTCTATTCATCTTTCTTACCTATCCTCCTTTCCTATTTCTCTTTCACTCTCTCCCGACCATGATCTCTCTTTCGCTAACCTTGTTTCTCATGCTCCTTGCTCTCTCTCCTTCCTTTCTCCCAATCTCCCACAACCGCTCCCATTGGGCTTCCTCTATGTCTTTTTCCACCCTCACACTTCCTGTTCTTCTCTTCCCTCGCTCTTTATTTCTCTCTCAGGTACTTTCCATCATCCTCCTTTCTCTCTCTCTCTCTTTTCTTTCTCTTTCCCATACAGGTTCTCTCTTTTTCTCTCTATCTGTCTTTGTCTCCCTCTTCTTTCTCTTTCCCATACAGACACTTCCAGCCTGGTGTTTGAGTGAGTAAATTAGCACGGCCCTTAATGAGCCAGTAGCTGCAAGTGACCACTGGGAGTCCAGTCTTATTATATACGACCTTCATTAGAGAGGGAGATGGAGTGAGAAACACACACACACACACACACAGAAAGAGAGAAAGAAAAAGAGGGCAAGAGAGAGAGTAAGGAAAGAGAAAATGGGTGTATAAGAGACAGAGATGAAGGGAGAGAGATGTGGTATCTAAAAGAGGGGGTGTTTAGGAGAGAGAATAAGAGAGGGAGGAAGAGAAGGACAGAGAGGAAGGGGTTTATAAGAAATGGAGAGATAGAGGAAGGGAGAAAGGGAAATGGAAACTAAGAGAGAGTGGTGGGGGGTAGAAGGAGAGAAGGTAATTGAGAGAGAGAGAAGGATCCAAATATGAGGCCAAATGCGATGCAGAGAGCTTTGTGTCTCACCCCAAGGACGAGTTCTACTCAGCACAGGCTTAGGCTCGAGTAATACTTTGGCTTTGTAGTCTCAGTGTGTATGTGACATACAAGAGCCACGGACTTGTTCTCTCTCTGAGGGAGTGTAAGCTTGTGAGAGTATGTGTGTGTGTGTGTGTATGTGTGTGAGAGAGAGAGAAAGACACTGAAAGCACAATAAAATGGACCTGACACATTAACATTCTCTTCATTCTTTGCACCTGCAGGGTAAAGCTAGAGGGGAGGAGAAGAGGAGGAAGAGGAGGAGAGGAGAGGAGAAGAGGGTAGGAAGATGAGGAGATGAGAGAAGAAGAGGAGGTAAAAGGAGAAGAGAAGGCAAAGTGATGAGGGGAGAGAGGAGACACATGGAGAGGAGGAGAAGAAAAAGGAAAGTAAAGCAAATTTGAGTTATAATGAGGTGAGTGGAAAGATGGAGATGAGGAGGAAAATGTATGCTGGTCTTTCATACGTCTCTAAAAATGAATTGCAGACAGACACACACACACTCTCGCATACAACCAAATATTTTGGCAAGAGAGCACAAAGAGGGATGAACACACACACATGCACCCCGCCCCAACCCCCCCAAACACACGCTACAATCTACATACAAAGGCACAGGCTTTTACTGGTGGGGGTCTGTTGACTGCTCCGCACAAATTTAGAAGCCGGATTAACATGGACTTATAGCTATTTAAACTCCTGCTTCATTCCATCTCCCTCTAAGCACATCCACAGAAGAGCTCTGCACTGCTTAGCATGCACTTTAAGCACTTGAAGCACGTAGTATATGTGGTCTATGTAGGTTCCTTCCTAGGTAATGGTGAATGGATTTGAATTCTTCAGACTGTTCTTTGGGAGGCTTAGCTACTGTGTGTCTGAGGAAATGCTAATGAGCCTGCTCTGGTGCCTTCTGTCTGTGCCTGATGGACGGGCAGGGCCAGGACACACACACCCAACACACACACACACACACACACACACACACACACACACACATGCACGGACACACACACACAGACACACTGAAGCCATGGTCAAACACCACACAGGAATACACACATGCACACAACAACACACACACACATACACACATACACACGGACACAAACACACACACAGACACACTGAAGCCATGGTTAAACACCATACACCAATACACACATGCACAAAAGAACACACACACACACACACACACACACACAGAAAAGAAGAAAGGGGATGTGACTGTAAAGCAAAAAGTCAATTACTTTCTTCTTAATGTCAGCCCCCCCCCTCCCCCTGTTTCTCTGAGTGGTACAGCCCTCAGGAGATTACTTTATGGGCCAATTAATTACGCAGTGGTACCACCCAGCAGCGGGGGGTTGCGGACGCAGTGGAGAGTAATGTGATGGTGGTGGGTGTGGGTTTAGGTTTGGGTGTGCCCTGCCCTGTGCTGGACATCCGCAGTGACTGCACTGCTGGTATGTGACCTGGTTAAATGGGGCAGTTCTTTATTTCTGTAACTGTTTAACCCCTTTGCCCTGTGTGTCACTGGGTTTCATGTCTCCCCTTATGTTATGGCCAGGTGACCTGTGTCCGTCTCTACTGAGAGATAGAGCAGGCCTCTCATGGTACCTAAACACACATGCACACACACGCACACACATGCTGACAGTGCGTGTGGGTTTAACTGAGAGGCCCTCCAAGAGAGAGAGTTTAACAGGGGTAACTGTGTGTGTGTGTGTGTGTGTGTGTGTGTGTGTGTGTGTGTGTGAGAGAGAGAGAGAGAGAGAGAGAGAGAGAGAGCGTGGTGTGGGTTATGCTAGGCGTGTGTGTTATGCATTGAGGCTGAGATCACTAATTTGAAGGAGAGACAGCGTGAAAAGGGTGGGAAAGTGTGTGTGAGGCAGAACTGGGTGGGGGTGAAAAATGGAACAAAAAAAGCAGAAAGAAGATAATACACTGTATTCAGAGCCTATGAAAAACAAATGAAAAGAGACAGAGAGAGAGACAATCGAGAGAGAAAGAGAGAGGGAAGGAGAAATAGAGAGACAGAGAGAGAAAGAGAGAGAGACAGAAGAAAGGGAGAGAGAGAAACAGAGAGATAGAGGCCACCAGCTGAGGTTCATACCCCTGAAAGCTGCACTAAAGCAGCCAGGCTCTCCTACAGTGGGACCCCCACAGCCAATAACATGGTCTGGGCTGCTCTGTGCTGGGTCTGGACAAAGACAGCACTCATTCCAGAGACCCAAGAGCTTTCAGAGTGTGTGTTACGCCGCTTAATCGATTAGGGGAAAGAAACTGAGCACTTCTGAAAGGTTTTCACACGTGTGCGTGCTCCCCAGTGTTCTTGATGTGGGTCTATGTGTGTGTGTGTGTGTGTGTGTGTACTATTCAACCTGCCTGTGTTTTTCTGCATTGGACTGATGCGTGTGTGTGTGTGTGTTTGAGTGTGTTTGCGTGTGTACACTCTCTAACCTGCCTGATGCTTTTTAGCTTTGGTCTGTCGATTGTGTGATTAACAGCAGCGCAGAGACAGAGGTTTGCACAGCTGAAGCTTTCAAACAGCTGAAATTGTAAATGACCTCATGGGGGCTGAGTGAGGCCAGGCATGACCTCTGACCTCACAGAATGAGGTCAAAGGTCAAGTCAGGGATTCATGTCTGTGATCTATATATCAGATGGACCTAAATAGGCTTTCCATGTTTGCTGTCACTCTTTGGCAGGCAAAGTCTTTTAAGCACACACACTGAACACACACACACACACACACACACACACACACACACACAGAGAGAGAGACTGGCACACATGCTGAGCTCTCTCTCCTTCACAAACACACACACACAGACACACACACACAAACACACGTGCGTGCACACACACACACAACCATGTAGCAGACCTACCATGTAAATTATGTGGAAATGGAGAATGGGGTAAATGTCTCATGGAGACCTCCGACTGCACAGTGCTGAAATATTGATGGCTCTTCATCAGTAATTATTCAGATGGGTGAACCCATGACTGAAGCCATGGAGGAGTGTGTATGTGCGGTGTGTGCATGTGTGTGTATGTGTATGGTGGGCCAACAGAATGAGCTACGGGGTGTGTAAGTAGGGGGTCTGGGGAAAAGCCTATCAAATTTGGAGGCTCAGACAGTGCGACTATGCTTTACAGTACAACTCATCTAACACAAACAAACACACACATAAGCGCACACGCACACATACACACACACAAACTATTCCCTCCCCCTTACTGGTTTACTTGTAAAAAGTGGGGGAGTCAAGGCAGCTGTGATGTCTAAAAATGAAGATAGACACTGATACACTTATCTCAGTATGACACAATACCACAAGAAAATGGAGTCTTGGTAGGTTTTGAATAATTTCTACAATGTGTAGAGTGTTCCCTATAACGGCTGGGGTTAGTCTGTGTCCCTCACACACACACACACACACACACACACACACACACACAGAAACTCACAGTCTCAGAGATACAGACGGACACAAACATATAGTCACAGAAGAGAAAGGACAGACAGGAGGCTTTATGTCTAATCGTATGTCTGTCTGAACAGAGGCTCTCTGTACAGGATGCTGTTTCAGTTTCTCTGTTCCACTGGTATGTGTGTGTGTGCGCATGTGTGTGTGTGTGTGCATGTGCGTGTATGTGTGTGTTGGGAGCTGCAGGGGTGGGATGGGGTGGTGGTCACAGAGACCAGATCATAGGACTGGACTGGTGTAGGGAGTTGGGTGGGTGTACAGAAAGGGTGGATTACTAAAGCTGGGAATTTAATAAGGGATTAATGGGACACACAACCAAACACTGTCTGTACCCCCACCCCTCTACTGTCTCAGCTCAGAGAGAGAGAGAGAGAGAGAGGAGGGGCGGAGACATGTCCATACTGTAGGTTCCACCCCACACCATATAAATATGTATGGATGTGTCATGTCAGCACAGTGCAGATAAAGTGGAATTACAAAGAGAGGAAGAGAGGGAATAATTGCTCAGGAGGGTGGAACGTTGTATGGCACCAGAGAAAAACAACCACTATATGAATACAACAATGAGAAACAGAGAGACAATGACAGAGCGAGGCATTGAGAGTAACTAACAGAAAGAGAGAGGGTAATAAAAAGACAGAAAGAGAGAGAGTGTGTGTGTGTGTGTGTGTGTGTGTGTGTGTGAGAGAGAGAGAGAGAAGGCTTTCTAGAGGTGGCTGTGTGTGGAACATGAGCATGTGTTCCAGCTGGTGTCTGAGAGGACTGTGAGAGCATGTGGAGACTTTGTGTGTGTGTACGTGTGTGTCTGTGTGTGTGTGTGCACATTAGTGCGTGTGTGTATTTGAGAACAGATACGTATGTGTGTGTGCATGTGTATGTGTGGGCTTGCACGTGTGTATTTACATACATTTGAACATGTGTGTGTGTGTGTGTGTATGCTTGAGAGTGTGAAAATGTGTATATTTGTATACATATGTGTGTGTGTGTGTGTGTGTGTGTGTGTGTATTACTCACAGCTGTCCTCCTCCTCTGTGATGGCGCTCACTACATAGCAGGCATACACAAATCCCAGGAGCTGAAAAAGAGAAAAAAAGACACGTCAGAAAATATGAAAATATGAATCTGTGTGAGAAGACACTGTGTGTGTGTGTGTGTGTGTGTGACTCAGCAAGTGTTTGTGTGTGGCCACTCAAAGACGGGATGGCACTGGAGATGCCAGTGCGCTGTGATGCCCGTGTTGAAGAGAGTGAGAGGGCCAGAGAGAGGAATGAGGGCAGATGGCAGCTCAGCGCTGGAGATACCAGTCTGATACCAGGCTCAAACTGAGGAGATTGAGAGAAGTGAAGTGAGTGTGTGTGTGTGTGTGTGTGTGTGTGTGTGTGTGTGTGTGTGTGTGTGTGTGTGTGTGTGTGTATGTGTGTGTAAAACAGAGAGGGAGAGGGTGGCAAGGGGGCAGATGGCAACTTGGCATTGGAGAAGCTGGTCTGATACTTGTGTGTGTGTGTGTGTATATATGTGTGTGTGTGTGTGTGTGTGTGTGAGAGAGAGAGAGAGAGAGAGAGAGAGAGAGAGGCTGGCATACAAGCAGATGGCAGCTTGGCGCTCCAGTG
Organism: Tenualosa thibaudeaui; assembly: GCA_027481765.1. Taxonomy (NCBI): domain Eukaryota; kingdom Metazoa; phylum Chordata; class Actinopteri; order Clupeiformes; family Clupeidae; genus Tenualosa; species Tenualosa thibaudeaui. The sequence continues at coordinate 9,592,936 of JAIFZK010000005.1, forward strand.
CTGCCTGTAGCCAAGTGAAAACACAGGAGCTGACACCTCCCCACTGGCACTGTGCCCAACCAATTAATCTGTCATTGAGCACGGCGCCCTGGCCGCGGCAACAGGGAAAACACATCAGTGTGTGTGTGTGTGTGCCTGGGAGAATGAGAAAGTGTGGGTGAACGAACATATCTGAGTGTTGTAGCGTCTATGTGAGTGTGTGTAAAAGTGTATACTGCATGTCTGTCTGTGAGTGTGCAAGTGTGTATCTCTGTGAATGTACGTCTGTGTGTGTGTGTGTGTCTAGTGATGCCTGTGTGTGTAGAGGAAAAACACACCCAGTGAATATTGCCACGCGGTGCCCTGCGCACAAAAGCACCTGTCAGAGGAGAGGAATGGGCCTATCAACAGTTGCTGCAGCCACAGTGTGATTAGCAGGTGGTAGCAGTCTGATTACTGCTAGCCAACGATGTCTGCTATACACTACTGTAGACTGGCATACAGACATAGAGATAGGGCACAGTATCAACATCAAGTCAAGTCTGCGTGTGTGTGTATGTGTGTGTGTGTGTGTTTGGTGTCTACAAAGCACTGCTGTAGACTTTATACACATAATCCTTTAGGCACATGAATAATATGATTTTGTGACAAGCAGGTGGCGCTATACTGAATTAGTACTGACCACTACATGTAATGGGGCAGCCATGGCCTACTGGTTAGGGCTTCGGGTTTGCTTTGGGGTTGCAGGGTTGATCCCTGACCAGTGGACCATAGCTGAAGTGCCCTTGAGCAACCCCTCACTGATCTCTGGGCGCAGCTACAGGAGACAGCTAACTGCTCTGGGTTGGTGTGTACTTCACTTCACTGTGTGCTGTGTGTGTTACACTAATTCACGATTGGATTAAATGCAGAGATAAAATTTCCATCATGGGTTTAAAAGAGTATAGATTATTATCATTATTAGATTATTATTTATTATTATGATTATTATTTAAAAATGTACTACAGTGGATATCAACTGGCTATATGTGTGAATTAGGCCAAGCCATGTTTGTTTATGTTTGTGTGAGATCTGTTTGTGTGTGTGTGTATTTTTGGTAACACTACACAGTGGACTATTAAGTTTACAAGGGCCTTGCGCAGGTCCATTACAGATGTCTGCTCTTTGTGAAAGTTCTATACTTGGACCTGGTCATGGTCGATAAAACAGGAGTTGGCTTTTAAAAGGAAGGGGAAGTTCTCTCAAAAACATTTACGGGGCTACGGGCCAAGTTCCTGAGATTCTCTGTTCTGATAAGACAGCTAAAATGTACTGTTTGAAAAAATCTGCTTTGTTTGGTCTACTCAGAACCCTGGAGTGACCTTTTGAAGAGGATGCATGAAACCAAAGAACCGCATGTGGAACGCTCGTCATAACAGCATAAATATCTGCACACGCACACACACACTCTCTTTGCAACACCTGAAAATTTAACAAAAACACTCAGCATGAATAATAAGTAAAGCCATTTCTGAGGTTCTGATTGTACTGGCAAACCAAAAGGTGTAGCTGCCCGAGTGTTTACACATCCCAAACATGAACTTTACATTACTCAAGCATGAACTATATGTCTAATATATGAACTTGACACTACTGAAGCATGAACTATATGTCTAATATATGAACTTTACACTACTCAAGCATGAACTACACGTCTAATATATGAACTTTACACTACTCAAGCATGAACTATATATACAATATATGAACTTTACACTACTCAAGCATGAACTATATGTCCAAATATGAACTTTACACTACTCAGACATGAACTATACATCTAATATATGAACTTTACACTACTCAAGCATGAACTATATGTCCAAATATGAACTTTACACTATTCAAGCATTAACTACATGTCCAAAATATGAACTTTACACTTCCCCAAACATTAGGTTTTCACTTAACAAAAATTAACTATACATTCAAAATATGAATTTTACACTTCCCCAAACATTAGCGATATATTATGAAATATGAATTTCACACTTCCTCAAACACTTTACTTCCCAAACATTAACTTTGGAATTTCAAAACATGAACTTCACACTTCTCCAAATATGAACTTTACAAACATGAACTTTCTACTTCTCAGGTGTGAACAACCCCACATGCTCTTGTACTTCCCAGACAGAAACTTCACAGTTCTTCAAAGATTTACACTTCTCAAATATGAACTCCAACGATTTCATGCCCTAGTTTAGTTTTTTTTTTTACTGGTGCAAATGGAAACATAAATATCAAGGTTATTCTGTCTCTTTAAATTCAGTTTCATTTGATTCACTTCAATTCAGTTCAATTCAACAAGCTGACCTGGCATGACCACCACCTAGAAACAGTGTTGCCATATAGTATAGGATAGAACACATCTCTGCACAAGATAGAACACAACCTTTTCTCTCTTCATCTGTGTTAATGGTGCCCTGCCATACATCTATAGGAGATTTAAAATAGTTCTATAGGGGATTTTAAATAGTTCTATAGGAGATTTTAAGTAGTTCTATAGGGGATTTTAAATAGTTCTATAGGAGATTTTAAATAGTTCTATAGGGGATTTTAAATAGTTCTCTGAGGTGTCCAAAGATGAAAAAAATGAAAATGGCACAAGGACCTTAACAGAGGTTTCTGTCATCTATTGAAATAGCCCTCCTGTAAAGCACCTTGTTTGTCCACCTAGGATAATGAGCTGTGCTCTGATTTGCTGCTATAGGCTAGCTTGTCAGCGCTGCATGGCTCTGATAGCGAAAATTGAGTACTATCTTGCCAATGGCAAGATAACGGAACACAGACAAACTTTTCTTATTGGCCTGATTTCTCTGTTTATTTCTATTGCAGACAGCGATAGTATTACATTTAACACAATATAACACCATATAACGCAAACTCATATAGACATTATCATATTTCAAAGACAACAGGTAAAAAAAAGCTTAGTTTGGCAAGGCACCTTTAATCCCTAATGCTGTCTGTCACCTCCTCCCTCTTTTTCTCCAAGAACATTTCTCTCTGCCTCTCACTCTCGTCATTTCTCTCTCTCTGTGTGTCTCTCTCTGTGTCTATCTTTTCTCTGATATCTTCCGCACATCACTCTCTTTTTCTGTAACCCCCCTCACCAACTGCTTCTGTCATGAAGAATGATGGGAGTGAGAACTCCTCTTGACCCAGGCTAAGTGGGAAGTCAAGGCAATACAGCCAAGATATGTGTGTGTATGCGTGTGTGTGTGTGTGTGTCTTTGTCTGTGAATGTGCGTCCTGAGGCTTGCCATTGCTGTCAACTCAAACAAAATGTTCAGCTGCTGGCAGGGGTGAACTGAATAACTGAATGACGCTTTGGCATTGACTGACGCTTAAAAAAAATCCAAAGCAGAAATGAATAAATAAAATAAACTTTTAAAAAGCATACATCCACTGTGAATATTCTGGAGTACATTTCTGTTCCTCAATCCATTTTCATATGAAAATACAGAGAGATAACAAAAATGGCCCCTGAGGTATCCTCATATTTGCCCCACCACCCTTTTTAGAATTTGCATAGAATTGAAAATTGCTCTGTTTTTAGCACACTCCCATCAGACTTCGGACACAGACACACACAAACTCACACTCTTCCCTTTCATCCCCACCTTTATCAATCCGCAAACACCTGCTGCCTCACCGACTCCCACACAGCGCCTAGGACCGATTAATTCTCTATACATCTTCTCACCCGCTGATGTTGGCTCTTTGCATTCCCATCAAGGGCTTGTTGGGGTGCCGACGGGTGCAGACCTCCAGGGGTGTGGAGAGTGCAGAGGGGGATCAGCCACTGATCTCAGACCTAATTAATATGGTATCGATCCCACCTCTGGCTCCCCATTTTAAAAGAAAAAGATAGAAAGAAAGAAGCACAAAAAAGATGTTTTTTCCCACAAGATCCCCATGATTAAAGACACACACACACACACAAATACACACACTGCACCAAGTGAGAACAGGGGTGTCTGTCATATGAGTTCTCACATCTACCTTTCATCAGAAAGAAAGAGAGACAGAGAGAGAGCACTAAGGGGTTTCTTACTGCATACGCGGGTGCCATTTTGTTTGCGGCTATCTGTCTTTGTATGCAGAGTCAGCCATGACAAGTATTAAGAGGAGTGATGCATGAGGCTGTATCCGATTGCCAGACTCCTAAGTGACATCACATGATATTTCTCCTAATTTGGATGTCACCGAAGAGAATCACATCTGTAATATATCAGAACACGCCAGCCTGACAGATGGAGTAATCTCATATGTTTTTTTCTCTGGTGGAAACCACCCTCCCATCTCTCTCTCCTTTACTCTTCTTTTGCTCCTTCTCTCCTCTTCCCTCTCTCTCTCCCCACCTCTGTCTCTCTCTCTCATCTCCCCTTCTTTTAGATGTGTGCAGAGGGAGCATAAAAGGCACCGGCAGCTACTGAGCATGCTCTGTGACAGTGCTCTCCCTCTCTCTGTCTCTCTCGCCCTCTCCCTCTCTTTCAAAGCACCTGGGGAGAAGAGGTAGGTGAGGTGGTGATGCAGCGAT